>JAFEMH010001639.1:0-441403 GCA_022495995.1 Adenophora triphylla var. japonica | reverse complement strand
TATTTAGTAGGGGTAAAATGAGGGGAAAAGTATTGGTAGAATTGTTATTCCACTCCGCATTACATTTACTTAATATCCCTCAACAGCATTACTAAGTTTACTTCTATAAAAATTAAAACTATACCCCTCATTATTACTATTCTACCCTTTTTAACCCTTCAATAAACACCCTCCTAATCTAAGTACAAAAATATACCCACACCACCTTACACCACACTCCACCCACCCACCCACTTAATACATACACATACAAACACACAAGGCAAAAAAAAAAAGAAATAAATTAATTAAATAAGTCACTTTTGGAGATAGCCCTTGAACCTCTAGGTACAGTATTTACCCTTTTTTCTCTCTTTCAATTTTAGTGAATACTTGTCATATATTTGGGGTAATAGAATGTATAAATTGTTGATAGGCATATCAAGCAAGGAGGTTAAATCAACGCCTTAAAGTAAGATAAGAAACAAGCTACCGAGTAGTGAATGTCGAAGCTTAAGTTTTTTTCCTTCAAAATTCAAAAATTGAAAATTGAAGTTATATCACGTATTTTGTTTAAATTGTTTCCAAGAATGCATGAAAAAAATTAAATTTTGGAAAGATTTTGGGTTTCAAAATCATGGTTTGGGGCATACGCCTGCACGTCGGCCCCGGTTCACCGTGGTATAGCGTTAAAAATCGGCTACACGTTGCCAAGCGAACATAGTTCATCGGGTGGCGGCCAACAAGGTGCTCGAATTCGATGTATACTTAGCGGCATGCCGTTGCGCGATCAACTGTCACTTAAGTTCGGCAACTCCTCGCCGAACAATCATTAAACTAGCGGCCACTCCTTGTCGAATATATAGCTAAGCAACCGGCGGTCATTGCTTGCGGAACATTGGCTAAACCGGCGGTACTGTTATTAGCCCAGAGACATTGGCTAGATTGGCGGTTGCTGTTAGCTCAGGAACATTTGTTAAACTTGGCTAAACCGTCTGGTCAATGTTGGCGAGCACAAATGTTGATGGGCGGTCATTATCACGAACAAAGCCAATTTCATCAAAACTTAGTTTTATCAATGTTTTTTTTTTAAATTTACTCACTGGTGATTAAATTTGCTCAATATTTTCACTATTAATGTTAATGTTTTTTTCTCATTTGCTTTTGTAGTTTTGTCATACATGAGGAGGGGAAAACGACCAACTATGTCCGCCAGAAAAGAAATGGAAGAATCACGTATCCAAATATACCATGAAGAGGAAGCTAATTGTGGGAATGAGCAGGGTATTGAGGAAGCGGGAGGAGAAAGAGAAGGTCAAGTAGAAGTTGGTACATTTCCTTTTCCTGGGGGTCAATGGTGGATACTTTGCTTCATTCATATGGGAATCATGTCGCATCCAGAATATGGATTGGTAATGAGTGTGTGGTATTGAAATGCATCAATCACACAACAAAAATGAAAGAATGGATTTTGGGACCGGAAACATCTCGCGAGGTTTGCCGTATCATCAAGAAGTGCCATTTTCACCGTGTAAAAAATTATCATATTCTGACGTAGACAAGGTGTTAGTGAGTGTCTTTGTTGAACGATGGCATCCGGAAACCAATAGTTTCCATTTTCCCTTTGGGGAGATGACCATCACATTAGATGATGTAATGTGTCTTATCAGGCTTCCTACTGAGGGTCATCCATTGATCTCCAATGGAAAAAAAATCTGAGTTGTTACCTGTGTCACTTATTTCTGAAGTCTTGGGAGTGACAAAGGACGAGGATTTAACATCAACGGAAGGTTCTAGGGGTGCGTCCATTAAAATTTAGTGGTTGCGCAGTAAATTTGACGATGACTTAACATCGAACGACCCTGCCACTTGCGTATGCAGCGAAGGGATACATGTTATACATATTAGATTGCACATTGTTTACCGACAAGAGTGGGAGTCGTGTGAGCCCCAGTTATATAGAGTTTTTGAGAGATAAGCAGGGTGTTGGTGGGTATGCTTGGGGAGCTGGAGCCTTGGCTTTTCTCTACAAACAACTAGGGCAAGCATCCAGACACGGATGCAGACAGATTGCTGGCTATCTTACGCTATTAGGGCAACTCCAATGGAGAGAGTTAACCAAAGGTACCAAAATCAAATTTTGGTACCTTTGAAGCACTATCTAATTTATTAGGTACTAAATTTTTATCTCCAATGGAAAGAGTTAACTACAGTTACCAAAATTAAATTTTGGTACATTAAAAATAATTTTAACTAATGAAATATTTTTAATAATTATATTTGAATAATTTTAAATAATAAAATATTTTTTTAATTTAAATAAAAAAATCTATTTTGAAAAAAATATATACTCCAATAAATAAAAAAGTCACGACAATGTTTAAAGGGATTTAAAAAAAAAGTTGCTCACCAATATGATTTAATTAAAAAAAAAAATTCTCATTTGTTGTCATCCGACAACCACATGTGAGGAGATGTGTGTGTTTTTTGCTCATTTTTCCTCCCTACGCGCGAGTGTGTATCAACCAAAAGGAGTTAGGCTTGGTACCAGAATGAACGCTTGCCGAAAAAATTAGGATAAGGGAGTCGCCACGCCGTTTTTAAGGAAACATTGAAAACCTTTTTGAAAAGAGAAAATGGGTTCGGGGGTCAGGTTACGTGTTGGAAAGAACCGAGAGTTCACCCAACACGCCTCATCCGTAGACGAGTCTTTCTATTGTTCAACATTCAAAACATTCAAAGTGTGTGCAATTGTGTGAGACAAAATATGTATAAAATGCATTTTAATGCTTTATTGATGAACAGCGAGGGATACAACTTGTGAGCCACTTATTTTGGGGGGCCACATCCCGATTACAACGAGGCAAACGAATTACAAATGAAAACAGACCATCTGTAGTGTGACTTAGTATGTCGAGTGACACAGGACACACTTGGCCCGATGTGTCGCGGGACATACTATGCCCTATGCAGAGGTTTACAACTGATTTGATTACAGGAACGAGCCAATATCAACAACGAGGTAAACAGAATGAAATTAACGACAACAACGAGATTAATTAATGGAACAAACCAATATCAACATCGAGGTTAACAAATGGATTTAATGGCAACAATGAGATTGTATAATTGCAACGAGACAATATCATCACCATATGGATAAACACATGAAAGAGAATGAATATGACGGATTCATTCTCTATTTGGTGTCTAGATGAACTAATATCAAACAAGAGCTCAAGCACCGGATCGAGATCATAGCATACTTGGGAAACAAATTGAAATTATAACAATGCCAATATCGGGTTCTAGCACGAGAACATATCAACCATAACAAAACCCATGTATACGAGATCAATGCAAAAGCGGGAACAAAATAATATGATACCAATACCAATCTCATCAGTTCTAGCATGAAGACCAATGCCAAATACGGCAACAACCCATGAATCAACGAGGAGAGAGAGAAAATGATTTAGAGATTACCCGCGGAGTATCCACAATCCTTATACCACGTTAGGTATAAGCTTCAAATCAGCTTCGGGAACGAACTCGAACTCGCAGACCAAGGATTCTTTGTGAAGCTTCAAACTCTGTGTGCGTTGAACGGATTTGAGATCGGGAACGAGAGGAGTTGACGGTTTCAGAATAGAGAGCAGAGGGAAACACGGTGAGGGGATTGAGGTCGGATTGGAGTTTCGATTTAAGCGGGAGAAGATGGTGGAGTGGTGGTGGTTAACGGCTTAGGGGTTGGAACGAGGGCGGTGTTGGTTGAAGGATTTGGGTATAGAGAGATGGAATTAGAAGGGAATTAGGGAGAGTTGGGAAGGTCGCGGTTGATTAGAGGTTAGGGAGATTGAGGGAACAGTCGCAGCGGCTGGTTTTCTTGAGATTTGAAGAGGAAGTGGGTTGCCGGCGGTTAGGTTTGAGAGAGAGGTAACGGTGATGGGCAATTTGAGATGGAGGATTCGTGAGGAAGACGACGAGGTCTGGTGCTTGGCTTGGCCGGAGATTGGATTGGTGGGCTTGGAGAAGACGATTAGTATCTCCGGGTAGAGAGAGAGAGAGAATCTTGTGAGAGAGAGAGCGAGCTGCGTTTCCTTTGTAGAGGAGAAAATGCGTGATGAAGGCCCCCCCTTTGCCAAATGAAATAATCCCTTATTTAACGTAATTTGGGAATGAATTAATATGTCGCACGACGGAAGGAAAATAACCACTTTCCTTCTAGAACAACTTTGCAGTGGCGAAATCTGGACCCTTCCTGAGTAATTCCTGAAAGGTCCAAACTGCATAATTTTTTCTAGGTCCTTCCTCAGCGAAAAACTTATAAAAGTTCCCGAAAATCTCGGAATGAACTGGAAATTTACCAAAACGCTCCAAGGCGCACTTTTATTGAGTAAAAGGCACTTTTATTGGGTCGCGAGTTGGATTGGGGTACTCACAGAGCCCCTCGACAACGTCACTTATGAAAGAAGTGAGGTTGTCGATAAGAAGGATCCCAAACCTAACGAGCGGCTGACGATATGGCAAATGGAGGAAAAATGATTTGATGAGGTTGGATGGCTGGACCTTTTGAGAAAGGATTCCTACGTATCCCTAAAAGGGAATCAAGCCAAATCGTAGTTTGAAATATAGGAACGAGCCTGAGGAGGTATAGGAACAAGCGTAACGAGGTATAGGAACAAGCCTTAAGAGATATAGGAACAAGCCTTAAGAGGTATAGGAACAAGCGTAATGAGGTATAGGAACAAGCCAAAAGAGGTATAGGAACAAGCCTTAAGAGACATAGGAAAAAGCCTTAAGAGGTATAGGAACAAGCCTAACGAGATATAGGAACAAGCCTAAGAGGTATAGGAACAAGCCTAAAAGGTATAGGAACATGCCTAAAAGGGTATAGGAACAAGCCTAAAAAAGTATAGGAACAAGTCTAAAGAGATATAGGAACAAGCCTTAAGAGGTATAGGAACAAGCCTAAAGAGGTATAGGAACAAGCCTAACAGGTATAGGAACAAGCCTAAAAAGTATAGGAACAAGCCTAAAGAGGTATAGGAACAAGCCTAAAAGGTATAGGAACAAGCCTAAAGAGGATCGAGATTAATTCAAAAGTATCGCGAGATGAACTCCAAGACTTGAAATGACTTTTACGAGAAAGTAAACATAAGACAAGATGATTTGCAGTTGGAATGAGAAATAATTTCATACCTGTGCTGTGCTTACCTACAAGGATTATGCACACGAAGATCACTTGAAGTGATTGGCTGACTTTGGAACATTTGCCGAGTAGAACACGAACTTTGTTGTTGATATCACAGTTGCAAGACGGACTCTGGCATTTGATGATTTGGCGTTGCAAGGACGGGTATTGTTGATGGTTTGAGATTCTGGCCCGACATTGTTGATATTTCCCATTGCAAGAGCGGACCTTCGATGAACATTTGCCATTGCGAAGATGGACCTTTGATGATGATTTGCCATTGCTAGGACGGGCCTTCGATGAACATTTGCCATTGCAAGACGGACCTTTGATGATGATTTGAAGACGAGGGAATGCGATGAGCTTGGCATGCATTGCTTGGAGGCGAGGCGCTAGGGCTCTTTCAAACGATGTTGATGAGTGCGAAGATGGCGAGACCTATGAAGATGATAAAGGCGAGAATATACCACTGCGGGACTTGAACTCCTTGTCTAGGTTGTGATTTGAGGAGCGATCCTCATGATCGAGATTATGATCACTTGATTATTGTACCACTGTAAGGGAAAACACAACACTACTAGGCACTTTGCATTTTATTCAATTGATTTGAGTTTTGCTTATGCATTATTAAATTCATTGCACGAGTCCATCTCGGTGGGGATGAAAATGGAGTGAGGATTTTGTAAGGCTTGGCAAGCGGATATGTATGTAGCAATTATGCTATGATGAATTTATGATGGAATATTTGTGTATATGATGATGTATGGGTCGAACCCTCTCCCATGAAGGATGGACGGTATGGCGCGGCTAGGCAAGTCGGGGTGTACCACAGAGAGTACGGAACCGCAGGAGATTGATTGTTGCGATAAGAACAAAGTGTATCGCGCGCTGAGACAACAAGCAGCGAGAGAAAGTGTAGAAAGCCCTAGCTTTGAAGAGATGACTAGAGCAAAGCCCCGAGTTGATAATGCAAAGCAAACCCGGAGGGAATCGTAAGGAGAGCTTGAGAGGGCGGCATAGCAAAGCCCCGGCTTGAAGAGATCCAATGCAATCCCATTACGGCGAGAATCATCATGAGACGAGGAGGCATCCAACTTTTCAGACCTTAGTCAATCAGTCTTAGACTCGGAAATATATACGTGCAGGGGCACATCTTTCAAAAAGTGGGAATGAATCCCGATTTTGTGCGACACGCTCGCTTTAGGTTTGACTGTTTTGAGAGAGTATAAGCACGACAAGGTGTGGAAAAGTGTATGGAAGCCCCTGCTGACCGAAAACAGTGTTTGGCTCTTTATTCCTAGAATGTAGAAAGAGAAGACATGTCGAGACATTTGAAAACCTGTCTTATTCGTGATGATCACAAGGCTGCTTAAAACCCTTTATTGATGTTCGGGTTATTCAACCACCAAAGCTGATATGAACAAATATTTTAATTAATCACGAGGAGAAAGCACACTGATATCGAGAATCAAACTCCAAAGGATGGAAAGTGTATAAGGAAAGGTCCTTGACGAGACCGGATTTTCTGTGATGTGTTTGTGATTTTGACCAGACCAGTTATGGTTGCCTACGTTCCCCTCCTTGGGAGGAGCTCAGGTCGCCGTAGTTCGGGCTTATCCCGATTGAAAAGAGGAGGAATATGAAATTTCGAGATTTTGAGGACCTTTGAGGATTCTGAGAATTCGAGAATTGAAGATCATGTCCCCTTGGAGTGTCCATGAAAGACACGGATGTGAAACCCCAATGGGGCATCCACGGGAAGTGTTTGCGGAGGAGAAATGAAATATGCTCACATGAAGTGCCAAATGAATGGATTGAATTTGCACAATCTTAGATTGATGATTTTGAACCAAGATGGATTAGATTCCAATTTAAGCAAGCAATGAAGCATTAATTTGATTTAGATCTCGAAGATATTAGAATGAAACCCGGGCTTCGATCGGCCATCGGGTAACTTGGGAAATGGATGACCTCTTAAGATGAGAGGTCGACAGGGGTTTTTACTGACTGAAACTCTAAAGATGAGAGGTTGTCTTGTGGGGATGTGTTTGGGAAATCTACGGCGAGAAAGATTGATTGCCTCTAAGAATGAGAGGTCAATTTCTGACTTTGGTCAAAGGCAAGGGTAATGGTAATGGGAATATCCTCTAAAATCGAGAGGATGGTTTGGGATTATTTGGTGGATTGCTGACGAGAGAAGATCCAAGCTATCAAGAACTTTTGCGAACTTTCAAGAATTCGGGTTCCTTTTGAACATTGGAGAGCCTCTTGAGAAGTCGGGGACTTTTGCTGAATTGTGAGGATTTGACATCCTTCTTTTGGAAAGCCTTTTGAGGATTCTTGCTGGATTGTGAGGATTTAACATCCTTCTTTTGATAACTTGGAAGGCCTGTTGAGGAGTTGAGGATTATCTTTGTCATTCCTTTATGGCTTGAGTATTTTACGCACCGTCGACTCTCGAAGCTAACTTCTTGGCATTGCTTGGACTCTTCTCGGCAAGGAGAAAAGGTGATGGCTAAACAGGGTTTCAAAACATGCCTATCTTGAAATGAAAGGGTATTATTTAGTGAGGGTGAGGTAATGGCTTCCCTAGGGTGAAAGGCTTCAACCGCAATCCCTACCGGATGACCCAAATGAGATTAAGTTTTCATTGCTTGCTTAAGCTTAACCGAGGAAGATTCATGCAAATTAATTGAGCGACAAAACAACGAGGGTGATGAAAGAGGTATGAGCATATGAGATGCAAGATGGGGAGTTGGCAAGCCCCAATTTGAGAAGGATATTAATCGATTTTCTCGCTTCGATTAATTTAAATATTAGTCATTTCAAAGCATTAGTGATTGAGTAGCACAAGTGATCATCTAGGATAAAACCATTCCAATCAAGTGTAATGTGGTGTGCAAGTTATGTCTCGAGTCTAGCAAGAATAGAAACAAAGATTTTTATTATTGCAAAGCAAAAACTGGTCCAACTTGGACTCAACAGACTCATGTCCGAAAGAGACATTCTAGATCCTACGAAGATTGATCGACTTCTTCAACCTTGTATGGGAGAGCCCCTGGGATTGTTGACAGTGTTGGCCATTTGAGCAAGCATCTGGGCCTCACGCTCACGAGCAAGAGCGGCTTCAAGGGTAAACCACAACTCTTCAATAGACAAATCATTCGAACCCGGCTGACCCGTAGCAACTGAACCTCCGGACTGGCTATCCAACACATTCTCTGCACCAGGCATCCAGGATTTTGAATCAAATAAGGACCACTCGGACACTTGAACTGCCTCCGTCTCAGGAAAATGGACCAAATGAGCGCCGGGGACCGGAGTACGCACCCAACTTGCCATGACTGCATAGGTGATAGGGGTCGGTAAGGTGGTAGAGGAAAGGACCTTGAGAATGGTATGGGAGAGGGAAGAACGGGAAAAGAGATGGACTCATGCAACATCTTATTAATGTTCAAGTAAAAATCGGTGTCTTTTAAGTCCTATGAACGGTTGGGAAAGGCTAACCCTTTATTCACGCAATCTAGAACCTTGGGGGAACCTATGGATACATCATCCAAAAATACACCAAATGTATTGATTCAAAATTAATAAATAGGCAATAATAACTAAATAAAACCGAAGCATTTATGGGACGGACGAGCAATCCCAATTTCTGGAGAAATTTGGGCAGCATAACAGGTATTCCTAAAGAAATTCAGCGAAAAATCCGGCATGACCTCTCGTCGGTGCACGTTGACAAGGAGACATGATCTCTCGTTAGAAAATGCCATGGGAACGACATGTCCTTTCGTGAAACCATGTTGCGTTGGCAACATGCCCACACGTGCTAGGTTTTGGGATAGGTACGAAAGCCTATTATAAATTTTTGAAACAAGTCATTTTAGTGTATTTTTGAAAATGGCGTGTCAAAACCAACCGTTTGGGTAAGGTTTAAATGTGTGGCGCCACCTATAACGCGCTAGGGGGGATGGGTTTGACATTAGGCGCTCAAGCGTAGGCGAATATTATCACCATCCGCGATGCCGTCAATCGCACCCGAGGGTTCTAGATCTACGTGACGTAGTGTGCGGGATGACTAGATTCCTTTATTTATGAAAATGATTTTTTTTAATTATTTATTTATTTATTTATTTATTTATTTATTTATTTATTTTTTTTTTTTTATTTTTGGAAAAGGGGTGATAAAAGAAAATCAACACACACACACACCTCACAGAGCACAATAATCAAGGATCATAATTTGATCATGGGACACCCCCACAATCACAAATTGCACCAAAACTCAATCCCTGCAAAGTGGCCACCTATGTCGCGTGACACAGGACTGATGAGTCCATTTCTGTCGCGTGACACAAGGAGACATACTTCCAGAATCTCAAGCAATAAGCCCCAACCTCAGCCTCTAAGCAAATCACTCAAATCAAGGCCTCACAGAGAACAACAGAAGCATACAAGGAGGACAAAGACAATAAAGCACATAAAATGTCACACAACAAGGCACACACGAATGAATGAAATGGACGTTGAACAAGCACGAAAGTTTGACCCACTTTTGAAAAACAAGTTTCAAATTTCCCCAGCGGAGTCGCCACTAAATGAACGCTCGCCGAAAAAATTAGGATAAGGGAGTCGCCACGCCGTTTTTAAGGAAACATTGAAAACCTTTTTGAAAAGAGAAAATGGGTTCGGGGGTCAGGTTACGTGTTGGGAAGAACCGAGAGTTCACCCAACACGCCTCATCCGTAGACGAGTCTTTCTATTGTTCAACATCCAAAACATTCAAAGTGTGTGCAATTGTGAGAGACAAAATATGTATAAAATGCATTTTAATGCTTTATTGATGAACAGCGAGGGATACAACTTGTGAGCCACTTATTTTGGGGACCACGTCCCGATTACAACGAGGCAAACGAATTACAAATGAAAACAGACCATCTGCAGTGTGACTTAGTATGTCGCGTGACACAGGACACACTTGGCCCGATGTGTCGCAGGACACACTATGTCCTATGCAGAGGTTTACAACTGATTTGATTACAGGAACGAGCCAATATCAACAACGAGGTAAACAAAATGAAATTAACGACAACAACGAGATTAATTAATGGAACAAGCCAATATCAACATCGAGGTTAACAAATGGATTTAAAATAATGAGATTGTATAATTGCAACGAGACAATATCATCACCATATGGATAAACACATGAAAGAGAATGAATATGACAGATTCATTCTCTATTTGGTGTCTAGACGAACTAATATCAAACAAGAGCTCAAGCACCCAGATCAGATCATAGCATACTGGGAAACAAATTGAAATTATAACAATGCCAATATCAGGTTCTAGCCTGAGAACATATCAACCATAACAAAACCCATGTATACAGATCAATGCAATACTGGGAACAAAATAATATGATACCAATACCAATCTCATCAGTTCTAGCATGAAGACCAATGCTAAATACGGCAACAACCCATGAATCAATGAGGAGAGAGAGAAAAGGATTTAGAGATTACCCTCGGAGTATCCACAATCCTTATACCACGTTAGGTATAAGGAGTTTCAAATCAGCTTCGGGAACGAACTCGAACTCGCAGACCAAGTTGCTGTGAAGCTTCAAACTCCTGTATGCGTTGAACGGATTTGAGAACGGGAACAGAGGAGTTGACGGTTTCAGAATAGAGAGAATAACACGGTGAGGGGGATTGAGGTCGAATTGGGTTTCGATTTAGCCGGAGAAGATGGTGGAGTGGTGGTGGTTAACGGCTTAGGGGTTGGAACAGGGGCGGTGTTGGTTGGCGGATTTGGGTATAGAGAGATGGAATTAGAAGGGAATTAGGGAGAGTTGGGAAGGTCGCTGGTTGATTAGAGGTAGGGAGATTGAGGGAACTTGGTCGCCGACGACTGGTTTTGGTGAGATTTGAAGAGGAAGTGGGTGGGTTGCCGGCGATTGGGGTTGAGAGAGAGGTAACGGTGATGGGCAATTTGAGAGGGAGGATTCGTGAGGAAGACAGTGAGGTCTGGTGCTGGGCTTGGCTGGAGATTGGATTGGTGGGCTTGGAGAAGACGATTAGTATCTCCGGGTAGAGAGAGAGAGAATCTTGTGAGAGAGAGAGCGAGCTCTGCGTTTCCTTTGTGAGGGAGAAAATACTGTGTGAGGCCTCCCCCTTTGCCAAATGAAATAATCCCTTTATTTAACGTAATTTGGGAATGAATTAATATGTCGCACGACGGAAGGAAAATAACCGCTTTCCTTCTAGAACATTGCCAGGTGGCGAAATCTGGACCCTTCCTGAGTAATTCCTGAAAGGTCCAAACTGCATAATTCTTTCTAGGTCCTTCCTCAGCGAAAAACTTATAAAAGTTCCCGAAAATCTCGGAATGAACCGGTTTTTTACCAAAACGCTCCCAGGCGCACTTTTATTGAGTAAAAGGCACTTTTATTGGGTCGCGAGTTGGATTGGGGTACTCACAGTACCAAATTTGGTACCTTGCCTAGCTCCTTTTCTAATTTTGGTACCCCAAATTTGCTTCATTAGAGATGCTAACTCCTTTGATAGGTACCAAAATTTGATTTTGGTATCTACAATTGGAGTTGCCCTTAGAGGTATGTAACTATTACTTGAATATATTATGTCTATATGTCCTATATGTTTCTTATTCAATAATAATAAAATATAATATAATATATATATATATATATATATATATATATATATATATATATATATATATATGTTTATACACATTTAGTAATATTTATTATTAATGTATGTGATTTTGCAGGCATGGATATATGAGAGATTTCCTACTTTTAGGCCTGATCATAGCGTTGAATATGATGGTATCCAGGGGCTTGCAATGAAGTTGCCACCACCTAAGGGCCAAGGAAGATCGGTTGACTATTTGAAGTCTAAGCGGGAGAAGATTGACACACTAAAGGGAACAGATGTAAGGATTTTATGATGTATTTCATTTTTGTTTACGTTCTTAATAGTTTCAATAGATTACTGATTTTTTTTATTTTTTTTTACATTCATTGGTTTTATGGACACCGTATACACCTAATGTGAGAGAAAAGTTTCCTTGGTCATCTGTTGCTCTGTATCGTGGATGTATATGTATTGGATCCGTCATTGAGCCATATCATCCAGACAGGGTACTGAGGCAGTTTGGTTATATTCAAAGAATTCCGAAACTTCCTATTGCACATACCATTATTTCGAGAACAACCTAAAAGAATTCTGCTACGTGGGAGACATTTGCAGAATATTTCCGTCACTGGCAAAGGTATGATCTCACAGATGAGGAAGTTGGCACACATGCCCAGATACCACACGAAACAACTTCTGATTATTATGAGTGGTATGTCCAACATTCACAACCTACTGTGCACCCCGTAGAATTAAGGTCTCACGCAGTTCGGAGGACCACTGAAGTTGTTTTACCAGATCCGTGGGAAATGGTTAGATGTGTGGAACCACTTATTCAAAGATGGTCATCCAGGGATCCCTCACTTACATTAGATGTGGCTATGCAAATCATTTCTCAAGCGTACACTTCTTTATCAGCTCAAGCAGCTGAATGTACGCTTGCCGAAAAAATATATGTTAAAATGGGAGTCGCCACTCCGTTTTAAAGGAAACATTGAAAACCTTTTGAAAAGAGAATTTGGGTTCGAGGGTCAGATTACGTGTTCGGAAGAACCGAGAGTTCACCCAACACGCCTCGTAAAACGAGTCTTTCTATGTTCAACATCCAATTCATTCAAACGTGTGTGCAAATTGTGTGAGACAAAGTATATGATGAAATGCACTTTAATGCTTTGTTTTATTGCTCAACTGAGAACATTACATCTTGTGAACCATTTACTCTGGTAGGCCACATCCCAGATTACATTTGAAATGAACAACTTACAACTGAAAAGGAGTTTCTGTAGAATGGCCAGATGTGTCGCGTGACACAGGATCTGTCTGGCTAGTTGTGTCGCGTGACACAGGACTCAGCCTGGCAGGTTGTGTCGCGTGACACAGGTTGCCAATCCGCAGAAACCTTACAAACTGAAATCAGAATTAACAGAGATCCATCTAGATCTAGTTACAACATCAAATCATCTCAGAGAATACACGAATTAATATTCAATCGATCAAGGGGGTGTGGATATGGGGAGATCGACACTCCCTTGGCAAACAAGCCACAATTAAAATAAGATCAAACCATAAACATGAAGTAATCATGGAACAATGAGATTAAAGAGAGAGATGGCGATTGCCACTTGATAATATAAGCAGATGGAGCTTAATTATCAAGTGGATGAATAGAAATTGCAATGAACTATACAAAATAGCAAGATACAAGAGAGAGAAGGGAGGGAATTGTTACCCTTGTAGATCCACGATTCTACACTATGTTCAGTGTAGAATCCTTCAAAGCAGCTTCAAATGGTGGATTCGGATCTCTGAATGTGTAGGAGCCTTGGATCTCCAATTGGTGTGAAGTCTATGAGAGTAGATGGGTGAATTGTGTATGAGGGATGAGGGAATTGGAAGGAATTGGTGTGTGTTATGTGTGTTTTAGGAGAGAGAGAGAGGCTTCTGGGCATATTTTGGTAGAGTGACAGTAGGGAGGCTGAAAAGGGATCCTGAAATGAGAGAGGGAGGGTCCAATTTATAGGCTGCTGATGAGGGGTGAATTGTGTCACACGACGTAACGCTTCCGTTTTCCGTGGCTCGTTGTGTCACACGACTAGACGAGCCACTTAACCGTTTCTGGCGCCAGCAACTGGTTCTGGAACATTTTGAGTTAATTTCCAACAAGTCCAAAATAATTAATTCCCTGTAGGTCCTTTTGCATAGGAAAAATACTTAAAAGTACTTTCCTCGCAAGAAACTTATAAAAAGATTCCGAAAGTCTCGGAATGGACCGGAAATTTACCAAAATGCCCCTAGTGTATTTTATTACATTAAAAGGCACTTATAAAGGGTTGGGAATTGGGTTGGCATACTCACAGAGCCCCTCGGCAACGTCACTTATGGAAGAAGTGAGGCTATCGATAAGAAGGACTCAATCCCAATGAGCGGCTGAGGATATGGCAGATGGAGGAACATGATTGATGAGGTTGGATGGCTGGACCTTTTGGAAAAGGATTCCTACGTATCCCTAGGAGGGAATCAAGCCAGATTGTAGTTCAAAATGCCAACAAGGAGCAAAAATGATAGAGATATGTCTTCATACCTTTGCTGTGCTTACACATGGCGCCCGAGAAAATTTGAGGCTACGGCCCGGTGATGATTGGCCGTCCAACACGGGCATTTAATGATGATTTGCCATCCAACACGGGCGTTTGATGATGACTCGCCGTCCAACACGGGCACCTGATGATGATCCTCCGTCCAACACGGGATATTGATGATGAATCTCTGTCCAACACGGGAATTTTAATGATGATTCTCCATCCAACACGGGCATTTGATGATGATCCTCTGTCCAACATGGGATATTGATGATGATTCTCCGTCTAACACGGGCATTTGATGATGAATCTCCGCCCAACACGGGATATTGATGATGAATCTCCGTCCAACATGGGATATTGATGAAGAATCTCCGTCTAACACGAGAATTTGATGATGAATCTCCGTCCAATAGGGATATTGATGATGATTCACCTTCCAACACGGGATATTGATGATGATTCTCCATCCAACACGGGATTTTGATGAGGAAACTCTATCCAACATGGGAATTTGATAATGACTCTCCATCCAACACGAGAATTTGATGAGGAATCTTCGTCCAACACGGGATATTGATGAAGAACCTCCGTCCAACACGGGAATTTTGATGAGGAATCTCCGTCCAACACGGGATATTGATGATGAATCTCCGTCCAACACGAGAATTTTGATGAGGAATCTCCGTCCAACACGGGATATTGATGATGAATCTCCGTCCAACACGGGATTTTGATGAGGAAACTCCATCCAACACGGGAGTTTGATAATGACTCTCCGTCCAACACGGGAATTTGATGATGAATCTCCGTCCAACACGGGATATTGATGAAGAACCTCCATCCAACACGGGAATTTTTATGAGGAATCTCCGTCCAACATGGGATATTGATGATAAATCTCCGTCCCGCACGGGAATTTTGATGAGGAATCTTCGTCCAACACGGGATATTGATGATGAATCTCCATCCAACACGGGATTTTGATGAGGAAACTCCTTCCAACATGGGAATTTGATAATGACTCTCTGTCCAACACGGGAATTTTGATGATTTGCCATGCCAGATGGACTCTATTGATGATTCAGCCTAGCAGAACTGGCTTTTGACGATGATTTGCCGAAGTTGATGAGCACTATTGCTTGAAGATTGAGGCAAGCTCTCTTTTAGACGATGCTGATGAATCTGAAGATGATAAATCTGATGAAGATGATGAGGGCAGAACATGCCACCTGCAGGATTTGAAATCCTTGTCCAGAATGTGATTTGAGGAGCAATCCCCATGATCAGATAATGATCATTTGATTATTGTACCCTGTGGGGGGAAAACATAACACTCTAGGCACTTTGCATTAATTTGAGCTTGATTTGAAATTTTATGCATTATTAATCTTGATGCACGAGTCCATCTCGACTGGGGATAAAAATGGAATGAGGATTTTGTATGGCTTGACAAGCAAATATGTATGTAGCAAATGATGAATTGCATATGGGATGAATGTGTATATGTATGATGATGAACGGGTTGATTGTGCATAGGGATGTATGTAGTGAAGTGAACCCTCTCCCATGAGGTGGGGAAATATATGAGTGATGAATGATATGGCGCAGCCTAGGCAAGTCGGGGATGCTCCCGGGAGTGCATATTGCAGCAGATTGATTTGTTGCTGATAAGAACAAGGTGTGTCGAGCACCCGAGATGGCAAGCAACAGAGGAAGTGCAGAGAATGCCCTGGCTTTTAAGATACGACTAGGCAAAGTCCCAGTTGATAATGCAAAGCAAACTCGGAGGGAATCTGGTAAGGAGAGCCTGAGAGAAAAGCTTAACAAAGCCCCAACTTGAAGAGCTTATATGGGAGAGCATGAGATAACAGCTTAGCAAAGCCCCAGCTTGAAGAGATTCAACGCAGCCTTATTGCAGACAGAATCAACATGTGGCCAAGGAGGCAACCCATCATTTCAGACCTTAGTCAAACAGTCATTAGAAAAGACTCAAAAGTGTACACGTGCAGGGACACATCTTTAGAAAAGTGGGAATGAATCCCGATTTTGTGTTACATACTCGCTTTGGGTTTGACTCTTTTGAGAGAGTATAAGCATCACAAGGTGTGGAAAAGTATATGGAAGCCACTGCTAACAGAAAGACAGTGTTTGGCTCTATATTCCTAGAATGTAGAAAGAGAAGACTTGTCAAGACATTTGAAAACTTGTCTTATTCATAATGATCACGAGGCTGCTAAAAACCCTTTATTGATGTTCGGGTTATTCAACCACTAATCCTGATATGAACAAATATTTTGATTAATCACGAGGAGAAAACCAATTGATATTGAGAATCAAACTTTGAAAGATGAAAAGAGGATTTGTGTATAAGGACGGCTCTTGATAAGACCGGATTTTTTGAGATTTGAATATGTTTGTGACCAGACCATTTTTGGTTGCCTACGTTTCCCTCATTGTGAGGAGCTCAGGTCGCCGTAGTTCGGGCTTATCCCGATTAAAGAGAGGAGGAATGCGAAAATTCGAGATTTTGAGGACCTTTGAGGATTTTGAGGATGGGAGAGTTGAAGAACATGTCCCCTTAGAGTGTCCATGAAAGACACGGATACAAAGCCCCAGTAAGGCATCCACGGCAAGTGTTTGCGGAGAAGAAATGAAATATGCTCACATGAAGTGCCAAATGAATGGTTTGAATTTGCACAATCTTTGATTGATGATCTTGAACCGAGATAGATTAGGTTCCAACTTAAGCAAGCAATGAAGCATTAATTTGATTTAGATCTCGAAGATATTAGAATGAAACTGCTATCCGGTAGGAACTGTAGCTGGGTTTCAGGGCTTCGATCGGCCATCGGGTGATTGGGAATATTGTTTGCATCATGACCTCTTAAGATGAGAGGTCGGCTGGGCTTTTTGCTGACTGAACCTCTAAAGATGAGAGGTTGACTTTCAAGGATGTGTTTAGGATTTCTAAGATGAGGAGATTGATTGCCTCTAAGAGTGAGAGGTCAATTCTTGACTTTGGTCAAAGACAAGGGTAGTGGTAATGGGATTATCCTCTAAAAAAGAGAGGACGGCTCGGGATTGGTTTGTGGATGCTGATGAGAGGAAGTCCAAGCCATCGAGAACTTTTATGAACTTGTGAGAATTCGGGCTCCTTTTGAACATTGGAGAGCTTCTCGAGAAGTCGGGGACTTTTGCTGAATGGTGAGGATTTAAAATCCTTCTTTTGATAACTTGGAAGGCTTCTTGAGGAGTTGAGGATTCTTTCTGAATTGTGAGGATTTAAAATCCTTCTTTTGATAACTTGGAAGGCTTCTTGAGGAGTTGAGGATTATATCTGTCCTTCCTTCATGACTTGAGTATTTTGTGCACCGCCGATTCTTGAAGCTAACTTCTTGGCAATGCTTGGACTTCTCTCAGCAAGAAATGAAGAAGATGGCTAAACAAGGTTTCAAAATATTCCGATCTTGAAATGAAAGGATATTGTTTGGTGAGGGTGAGGTAAGGGCTTCCCTAGGGTGAAAGGCTTCAACCACAATCCCTACCGGATGACCTAAATGAAATTAAGGCTTCATTGCTTGCTTAAGCTTAGTTGAGAAAGATTAATGCAAATTCTTTGAGCGACGAACTGGTGAGTATGATGAAAGTGTTGGATTTTATGGATCCATGCGCAGCGGAATTAAGCATCTAATTAACACAAAACCCAAGAGCCTAGGATCCGTTCTATACAATTAATTTGAATTTCTATGAGATAGAAATAACCAACCTTGAACGCTTTCCGTTCTTGAGCTATCGAACGATTTAATAATGTGATTTCGAATCACAATCTTCGTTCTTCAGATTGCTTGAACTCTAGGCCATAATCGTTGAACGACCGAAGACCCTCTTTCGGTATCCACACCTTTGAATGAATCAAGAATGACTTCTTTAAGATTGCTAGATCTCTTAAACCTATGAAGAATATTGAGAATATATGTTGTGAATTTATTTTTAGAATTTTGGCTAACTCTTTAGGGTTTTACAAACCTTATATTTATACTACAATAGTATTGGTATATGTTTCCTAATCAAATTAGGAAACTGTCTGTCAAAACCGCCTTAGGCTTGAAGTGTCGCACGACCAATCATGTCCCGTGGACAAGTTCTGTCGTACGACCAGACGAGTCATTTGGACAACTTCTGTCGCGCGATGACTCATGTCTGATCTGGAATTTCTCAATCATTCTTCCATTGGTTTAATCAATTCATTCTAGTTGTGTGTGACCCAATAGGATTATATTATGTTGGCAATGAGTTCGATCATATCGACTCTCATAAGACATAAGCGGACTCTAGCAAGCCATTATGTCTACCCAAATAATATAACGTAAGAGTTCACGTTTTCAATGGTGCACTTCCATTTCTCCCTTTGTCTCACGATGTTATATTGAACACAAGTCATGGTCCTTGTCAACTTGTCTTTGTTCAATGCTTTCTCGATCTTGAGTATAATGATAATCTAATCGAATTGGGGTATGGACATACACTTTCATCATTATCACTCATCGAGGGGCCCAAGCAAAACATCTCTCTTTCGAGGGACAAATTCCATCTTGACTTATCATCCTTCCCATCATGAATCCGATCATGCCAAAGATAGCCTTTATAAATATCGTGTTAAGATATCGTTTGATTAAAATCAAACATGACTTTCATCATATGTAAGGTCATGATAATCTCAGGTCTAGGGACTAAATGAAGTGACCATATGAGATTTAATTATGACACTTGACCATGACATAAATCTCATACGGGTCAAGTCCAGTCACTTGTTCTCTAACAAGTACCCATAAATTTAATGTGCATCTCTATGCATATAATCATCATATGATTATCCATTAACATTTATACTAATTATTCACTTAATAATTAGGGACGGAGATTATTACAGATAAATATGCAAAACATAAAATAATCAAATGATAAACATTTCATATAATAATAAATAATGTCAACACATAAGTCTATCAACTATAGGACTAGGGCATAACACTAACAGTCTCCCACTTGCACTAGGCCCAATCTCCCATTTATCGAATATCCATGGACCTAACATGACCATCATGCTTAGCTTGCGGGAGAGCCTTAGTTAATGGGTCCACCACGTTGTCATCAGTGTCTACTCTGCATATCTTTACGTCTCCCCTTTCGCATATCTCTCGGATAATGTGGAAACGTCGAAGTATGTGTTTGGATCTCTGGTGTGACCTTGGTTCCTTTGCTTGTGCAATGGCACCATTGTTGTCACAGTAATGTTCAATAGGATCTTTGATGTTTGGAACGACTTCCAAATCACTAATGAACTTTTTGATCCAAATGGCTTCCTTAGCCGCATCAGATGCTGCTATGTACTCAGCTTCGGTTGTAGAATCAGCGACGGTACTTTTCTTGGAACTTTTCCAACTCACAGTGCCTCCATTCAGCGTAAACAAAAATCTAGACTGCGATCTGAAGTCATCCTTGTCGGTTTGGAAGCTAGCATCTGTGTAGCCTTTTACTACAAAATTTTCTTCCATTCCTCCAAAGACCAAGAATACATCCTTAGTTCTTCGTAAGTACTTGAGGATATTCTTGAATTCTATCCAATGTGGTTCGCCGGGATCCGATTGGTACCTACTCGTCATGCTTAGAGCACATGAGACATCGGGTCTAGTACATAACATAGCATACATGATAGACCCAATTGCCGAAGCATATGGAATACCATTCATTATCTTTCTCTCATCATTAGTCTTAGGACTTTGAGTCTTGCTAAGAGATATACCATGCAACATTGGCAAGTTTCCTCTTTTAGAATTTTCCATTTGGAATCTTCTAAGAACCTTGTCAATGTAAGTACTTTTACTTAAACCAATCATCCTCTTAGATCTATCTCTATAGATCTTGATACCAAGGATATATGCAGCTTCGCCCATATTTTTTATTGAAAAGCACTTTCCCAACCAAGACTTGACAGTCTGTAGTGCAGGAATGTCATTTCCAATGAGTATGACATCGTCGACATACAACACTAAAAATAGTGCTATGCTCCCACTAATTTTCTTGTATACACAAGGTTCATCTTCGTTCTTGATAAAGCCAAACTCCTTGATTGCTTCATCAAAATGTAGATTCCAACTCCTAGAAGCTTGCTTCAATCCATAAATGGATCTTTGCAACTTACACACCTTGTTAGAATTTTCTAGACTGACAAAACCTTCAGGTTGTATCATGTATACATCCTCAAGTAACTTCCCATTTAGGAAAGCTGTCTTGACATCCATTTGCCATATCTCATAGTCATAATATGCGGCTATGGCAAGTAAAATTCTAATAGACTTAAGCATAGCTACAGGCGAAAAGGTTTCATCATGGTCGATGCCATGAATCTGCCTATATCTCTTAGCTACAAGCCTAGCCTTATAGGTGTGCACCTTCCCATCCATGTCAGTCTTATTCTTGAAGACCCATTTGTACCCTATGGTTTGTACACCTTTGGGTGGATAAATCAAGTTCCAAACTTGATTATCAGCCATGGATTGTAATTCGGACTTCATGGCCTCTTGCCATTTTTCCGAATCAGGAGCGGACATCGAATCTTGATAGCAAGTAGGTTCATCATTTTTGATTAACTCCACTTCATCACTTTCCGTAACGAGAAATCCATATCTCTCGGGTTCGGATCGTGACCTACCACTTCGGCGAAGGACTTGTGCATCTTGAACCGATTCCACAACTTCTTGTGAATTTGGTTCAGTTTCTACCATTGGTTCAATGTTGTTTTCGGTCTCTCAAATTTCTTCGAGATCTATTTTACTCCCACTGGTTCCTTTGCGAAGAAACTCCTTTTCTAAGAAAGTACCATTTCGAGCAACAAACACTTGTTCTCGTTTCGGTTGTAAAAATAGTATTATTTGGTTTCCTTAGGATAACCCATGAAAAAACATTTATCATACTTAGGTGCTAGCTTGTCAGAAGTTAACTTCTTGACATATGCATCGCAACCCCAAATCTTCATAAAAGTCAAACTAGGTTTTCTTCCATGCCACATCTCATATGGGGTCTTTTGAACCGATTTGGTAGGAACTCTGTTTATAGTGAAAGCAGCAGTTTCCAGTGCATGTCCCCAAAAGGATAAAGTAAGCTCAACTTGACTCATCATAGAACGAACCATGTCCAACAAAGTTCTATTCCTCCTCTCAGACACACCATTCCATTGTGGTGTTCCGGGTGGAGAGAGTTCTGAAACGATTCCACAACTCTTAAGATGACTGTCAAATTCTTGGCTCAAATATTCGCCACCTCGATCGGATCGAAGTACCTTAATAGTTTTGCCAAGTTGATTTTGCACCTCAATTTGAAATATTCGAAATATCTCAAATGATTCACTTTTATGTTTCATTAGATAAACATATCCAAATCTATTATAATCATCAATGAATGTTATGAAGTACCGAAATCCTCCCCTAGCATCGCTACTTATAGGCCCACATACATCGGTATGTATGAGTCCTAATAAGTCGCCCGCCCTTTCACCAGTTTTGGTAAATGGGTCCTTGGTCATCTTGCCAAGTAAACAAGATTCGCATGTCTCATACGATTCATAATCATGTGAGTCTAAAAATCCATCTTTGTGGAGTTTAGAAATGCGTTTCTCATTTATATGGCCAAGACGACAATGCCATAAGTAAGTGTGGTTTACATCATTGGGTTTAGATTTCTTGTTAATGTTATAGACATCATTATCACGATTTTCAACATTAAGGATATAAAAGCCATTGAATGAAATAGCAGTACAATAATGCATATCACTCTTGTAAATGGAAAACTTCTTATCACATATAAGAAAATTAAAACCTTCATTATCCAAACATGAAATCGAAATAATATTCCTACTTAAAGATGGAACGTAATAACAATTGTTCAAAACAAGTATTAGTCCACTAGGTAAAGTAACTTCATAAGTTCCTACGGCTAATGCATCAACTCTTGCTCCATTCCCCGCACGTAGGTCCACTTCACCTTCCTTAAGCATCCTTCTGTTCTTTAGACCCTGCACATTTAAACAAATGTGAGTTCCACATCCGATATCCAATACCCAAGAACTAGAAGTAGATAGGAATATATCTATAACAAAGATACCTGAAGACGAAGCAACACCTTTGCTTTTCTTCAGCGCTTCCTTGTATTTTGTGCAGTTTCTCCTCCAATGTCCAATCTCATTGCAATGGAAGCAGACTGCATCCTCTTAGGACTTGGGCTTAGCCTCTTTGGGTTTGGCACCCTCTTTGGGTTTGGCAATATTTGCCTTAGGATTAGCAACTTTTGCCTTTCCCTTACCCTTGAAACCCTTCCCCTTGTTAACCATCAACACTTGATCGGTTTTCTTCTTGACAATATTGGTTTCCGCAGTGTTCAACATATGAACCAACTGATGGATGTGGTTTTACCCATCCAAAAGATATGTTCCTAAGCTTATTTTCTGTTCGAATCCTTGAGAATTTAATGTATATTTGAGTGCTTTGATAGTTCAGGGAGTTTGTAAAGTTGGTGAAGCAAAATGGTCAAGAAAGCTAGAGAAATGTTTGTTGTGATGGGCGACCGCCCAAGGAAAGGTGGGCGACCGCCCATGCTGAAGTCCCACAAAGATGTGAAGTTGCTGTACATATGGGCGACCGCCCAAGGCAAGGTGGGCGACCGCCCACGTGTGATTAACACTGAAGGCCCAAACCGCTGTATGCATGGGCGACCGCCCAAGGCCAGGTGGGCGACCGCCCATGTCCCGATTTCAGAATATTCAGTTTCCTTTTTTTAGGAGGATTTCTTGCCCTTGCCAAAGGAGGACCCGATTCTGGCCTAGTTTAAATAGAAAAATAGCAGAGATAAATGTTTTTTTTATGCTTTATTTTCTTTTGGGAATTGAAGGCTGGGGAGGATTCAAAGGATTGTTCATCAACCAGGTTTTATGTATTATTTTTATGATTCATCTCTTTTGTCTTTTGAGATGAATATGAGTAGCTAATTTCTTTATTTCATGGATTGGATGTAAGCAGTATTAGGTTTTATGTTATAACATTATTTTTTCAATTTAATTTTTCCTTGTTTATCAAAGTGGTTTTCTTTCAATTCTTGAGTTCTCAATCTAATCAAGTGTCACTAGTGAATTGTGTGAGTGTTAATTAATACAGTAACTCGGTTAATTGATACAGACTAAACTTTGATATAATGTTTGCTTTAGTTATAGTAGGTAATGGCATCAATCAAATAGGGGGAGATTGTTGGGTATGCATGTTTTAACCCTCCTATTTTGCATTAGATTTGATTGATACCATAACCTCCTGTCTATTTTAAGGACTTTAGGACCCTATGTAATGAAGCTTAGTCTTCAATTTTTTAGCTAAGTCCATTTTATAGAATAGGCTAAATTTAGGCTTGAAGACTGGCACAAGACTCATTGGATATGAGGTTGCAGTTCCAGCAGTATTCAAAACCGCCCCTATGAACCGCACATGTAACCGCATGTGTATTTCTCCTTTGAATCTGCCTCTTGAACCAACTGCAGTGTAACCGCTCTTGAACCGCACCTGTGCAGTTCATGTGCAACCGCATCTGTGCAACCTCCTGGTGAAGTAAACCGCATGTTCCTAACGCTCCTCACCAACCGCATCCAATGATTGAAGACTTGAAGTGAACCACTTTTTATCCGTTGGAATCCACGTCAGCAATATCAAAAGTCAACCACTAAATCTTGTCACGTGATTCAATGTCAGAGAAGATCTGCAAGGATCTTGAAAAGGTGACAGGTGTCCTAACCTCATTGCTTGCAGCTGGAGCCTGATCAGCTTTATCTGCAGCAGCTGTACCAAAGGACAAAAGTGGATATTGTGGACCAATAGGATTGCATCAAGTACTGTCCTTACACAGCTGTATCCAACGGCTAGTTTCTTGATGCTTGGGTATAAATACCCCTAATCTTCACCATTTGAAGATTGCTTGAAAAATTGAGAAATTGCTGTGTTCATAAGAAGTTGAAGCTCTGCCCAGAAATTCTTAGTCCTTTGAATCTTCATCTTCATACTTCAAGAAATATTCCCCAGCCCAGAAATCAAGCCTTAACACATTCAAGAATCATTGAGCTCTACATCTCACAGATTTAAAGAGCCTTGATCTTGAACACACACACACACCTCACTTGTTTAAACACATAGTTTATTCATTTGAGATACACTGGTTATAGTCTTAGGATTTGATCTTCATAGAATAGATTTTATATTTGAGTAACGATCTTTGTATCTTGTAATCTCTCAAACTCAATAGTAAAATCACTCTTGAAAATCCAAGACTAACCATCTTGGTAGTGGACGTAGATCGTTTATCGATTGAACCACTCCAAATCACGTGTTCTTATATTTCTGCATTTATATTTCCTGTGATTACTAATTATTTATCTCTATCTCTGTTTGATCTTATTTTAGTTATCCATTATTGTGAAATAGTGTTTGGAGTTAACATTGTCAAAAATACACGTGTTTGTAAAACTGCTCTTACCAAAACCGCAAATCAAAACCGCGTTTTACAAACCGCCTCTGCAAACCGCTTTACACTCTATTATTCATTGTGCATTTTACATCAATACTTGCAGTCTATTATCAACTGCAAGAGGATTTTGTAAGCAAGAGGTTTTGTTTTCAAAAGAGGGCGAAAAATTTGAAACAGCTATTCACCCCCCCTCTAGCTGTATTTTCTCCCTTGTTGCCACCTTTGGGACCAACAAGTGGTATCAGAGCAAACACATTTTAAAACCACTGTTTTTCAAGCTTAACAGCTTGTGTGCCGATTCGATATGGCAAATACAAAGACAATGACTACTGTTACTATTCACACATTCCAATCTTGGACGAAGACCACTTTGACATCTGGAAGTGCCGAATGCTTATTCATTTGGAAACTATAGATGAAATGCTGGTGGAGTGCGTGATCAATGGCCCGTTAGTTCCAATGAAGGCCAACACAGATGCAACCACCAGTGCAACAATTCCGAGAGGTCAAAAAGCCAAAAGAAGAGTGGTCGGATGAAGAGAAGAGATTGGTTGCCTTGGAGACAAGGCTAGGCACATCATTTCTGGAACCCTCCCCGTATCAAATCTACAGAAAGTGATATACCTCAAAACCGCAAAGCAGATGTGGGATGCCATTGAGAGCTACCTCGACGGTGATGACGAATGCAAAGAAAGCAAATTATATCTTTGTTGAAAGATCATACAACAACTTCAACGAGAAAATCCAACGAAACCTTGCGTCAAACCTACGACCGATATGTTGAGGTAGTTAATGCTTGTAGATCTCTTGGCAAAACTTTAACCGATAAGGAAATCAATATGACTTTCCTATCTGCTTTAGGTTCTAAATGGGTAAATAAGGCTACCTCTTTAGAAGACTCCAAAGTTTTGGGTACTTGGTCGTTAAGTAACTTGTACGCCAATCTTAGAGTCTATGAATTAAAATTAAATCATATTGAAGAGATTGAAGGAAAATCCAAATCGCTTTCCATGTCCGTAGTGGAACAAGAGGAGAAACCATCTACATCCAATCAAACTGCAGATCCTTCCATATCAACCTCATCACTCATCGAGATGGATGATGATGATTTTGCCATGTTTGTGAAAAGATTCCAAAAATTTAGAAAATCCTCAAAACCTTTCACAAAATCATTTTCAAAAGGCAAACCTCCTGCAACGTTTTCTAAGACTGGAGATACAAAGAAAAAGAGTGATCTAGTTTGCTACAATTGTAGAAAACTTGGTCACTTTGCATCTGAGTGTCCGCGGCCTAAATATGAATACATGAAAAAGAAAACCTCTCTGCGAAATTTTCTCGTCGCAAGGGAATGGTTGCTTTGAGGAGGAAGAGAATTCCAAGGAATTGGCTACTTGGATTGAAGCAGTTACGATGATGGAAGTGATGATGAAACCGAAGAGGTTAATCTGCGCAATTGCGGACGCTTCCGATGAGTCGGATTACGAGTCAATCGAGTCGCAAGATATGGAAAAAAAAGAGGTTTCTACAAAACTTCCAAATTTTACGTTGGATGAAAATATCAAACTTACTCCTAGCATTAAGATAGAAAATTGCTCGTATTCACGTCTCATTTTTCCTCCTACAAATGCTCCACCTTCAAAAACAATTCCAAAGAAGAAAATTTTGAAAAAGGTGGTGGAAGAGGTTTCTCCCATGGAACATGAAAGGATGTTCAAGGAAGCTGAAACGGTGATCCATCAATTCTCTAATCTTAAGAAAGCCTTAAGCTTGGCTCATGATGAACTTAATGCAGTACAAGACGGAGAAAAGCTGTGATGAAGTCCGAAATTTCAAATCTTAAGGACCAAATTAGAAGTATGACTCCTCTTGCTTTGATCGAACCGCATCCTTGAAACTAAGGTTGCTGCACTTCAACTTCGGAATGATGACTTGGTAACCCAAACCAACGATCTCCAAAAGATTATTGATTCGTGGATCAAGTCTCAATCCACCAAGGATAAAATCATGGACTCCCAAGTTCCTCCTGGAATTAAGGAAGGTCTAGGTTTTGGATCTGAGGAAGAGGAGAAGTGTGCATCCTCGAGTGAGAAGAATGAGGAAATTTTGGAACTAACTAAAGAAATTTCTAAGGGGAAGCATGCTAAAGGCAAGGGTAAAGGACAACAAATAAATTATGTCTACCCTAAAGGAAAGCAATATGGAAAGAATTCTGTGTTGAAACCTAAGGATTCTGTGGATGCAACTGAAGAGGAAATGGCTTATGGAATTGGTCGCATACCTGCTCCAACCGCTCCTGGTGGAAAAGGTGGTGCTGCCAACTCTAGGTCAGACCGCGCATCTTCTTCGACCGCTCCTCCTGCCTTCAAAAGCAGGAATAGCATTCCCAGGAAATACGTGGTCAAACCAAAGCCTGTTCCCTTTATCTCAGCCGAAATCTTAGCTGGAACCGCTTCTCACAAACCGCTTCCTTGTCACAAACCACATGCAACTCCTAAGAAGAGTAAGGAGTTAGTAAAACCTCATGAAGCTTGTAGCTATTATAAATGTTCTGTGTGTGATGGTTTAGGTCACAAGGCTGCAGAATGCCTTTTGCGGTTCACATCCAATGCCAGGAAGAGTAAACCTCCTTCTGTCAAGCAGGTGTGGGTTGTAAAGGGTTGCTAACTTCAGGACCCAAGGAATAAAGGGGACCTCATTCTTAATGTTTACATTTCGGGTCCTCTCGCTTCATGGCTGGTCACTCCAAGGATAATGAATGGTATCTTGACGGTGGTGCTCAAGACATATATTTGGAGATAGATCATTACTTGAAGATGTCGTTGAAACAAGTGGTCCGTCTGTAACCTTTGGTGACAACAACAAAGGCAAGACCATTGGATATGGTGTTATAAGGAGAGGAAACCTAACCATTGAGAAGGTTTCTCTTGTTGAAGGACTCAAGCACAACCTCCTTTCAATTTCTCAATTTTGCGACAAAGGAATGCTTTGCAACTTCACGTCATCAAATTGCTTTATCAAAGATAGCATTTCCGGCGTCACCCTACTCACAGGGATTCGTAAGAGTAATATTTACATTATTGATCCAAATTCTGCATGTAGTATTACTAATCTCTGTTTTGTAGCTAAGAATGTGAGCGAAAATAGTTGGCTATGGCACAAGAGGTTGAGCCACTTGAACTTCAAGTATCTTGCAAAGATTGGTAGGGAAAACCTCGTTCGTGGTTTACCCAAAGTGGCTGACCACCATCCGAGAGAAATGCGGTGCATGCCGAACTTGAGTAGCGATCCGCGTCGTCTTTCACCAAGACCGCTCCTTCAACTTCAAGATGCTTACAAGCTTGCTTCACATAGATTTGTTTGGACCCGTAACCATTTTGCCGGCATTGGAGGAAATAGATATACCTTAGTGGTGGTGGATGATTACTTAAGATATACATGGGTTGAGATGATGATTTCCAAAGATGATTGCTATGAGATTCTCACCGCACTTTTTAGACGGCTCCAAAGTCAAAAAGAAGACGACATCGTTAGTGTTCGATCGAGATAATGGAACAATTTAAGAACAACGGTGTTGCCCAGTATTGTGATGACCACGGGATTGATCGCAATTTTTCAACCGCTGGTGTTCCACAACAAAATGGGGTTGTGGAAAGGAAGAATAGGACGTTGATTGAAATTTGGAAAGACAATGATATACGAAGCGAAGCTACCTCAGTATTTTTGGGCTGAAGCAATCAATACCGCATGCTTCACTCAGAACCGCAACCTCATCAACAAAACCTATAACAAGACTCCCTATGAGCTTTGGCGAGGAAGAACCCCCAACATTGCATTCTTCAAGATCTTCGGCTGCAAATGTTTTGTCCTCTACAACGGAAGAGAAAATAGAGGTAAATTCGGAGCCAAGGTCGACGAAGGTATTTTTGTTGGGTATGCTAAACATTCAAAAGCTTTTCATGTTTTCAATAAAACTAGTTTAAAAATAGTTGAGTCTGTTCATGTTACTTTTGATGAGCATTCTCTACTTGAGCCACATTTGGCTCCAAATGTTGCTAATGATTTTGTTGAGCATAATGAACCAGGTGAACCATCTCAAACCGTACCTGAACCTCAACCGCAAAATCCAGCACCCTCAACTGAAATTCCCTCAAACCGCACCTTTGAAACCTCACCTGAAGTTCCTACTCCAGATGCAATTCCAAGGGAAGATGAAGTTGAGAATTCCCCTATCCAGCTTATAGAACCTCTTCGTCAACTTACCTTCCATAACTTCGCTGAAGGATCTAACGACGTTCCAATTGAAGATCTTCAGCAAACCTCAGTCCAACCAGACTTACCCCCGGAGGTTCGTGAAGTCAGCAGTCACCCCCTCACAAATGTGATTGGTGATCTGTTTTCCAGTGTTCAAACAAGGAGATCAAACTATGACGAGCATACTTCCTTGATATCTCAAATTGAACCCAAGAAGATTGATGAAGCACTCCAAGATTCCAGTTGGATCGTTGCAATGCAAGAAGAACTCAACCAGTTTGAAAGATGCAAGGTCTGCTTTGGTGCCTAGACCTCAGGATCAAGGAGTGATAGGAACTAAGTGGGTATTTAGGAATAAGATGGACGAGAATGGAAGCATCACTAGGAATAAAGAAAGGTTGGTTGCACAAGGATATAGGCAAGAAGAAGGAATTGATTATGATGAAACCTTTGCTCCAGTTGAAAGATTGGAAGCTATCAGAATCTTCTTAGCCTATGCCTCTTTCAAGCGTTTCAAGTTATATCAAATGGACGTAAAGAGTGCATTCCTCAACGGCGAACTGCAAGAGACCGTGTATGTTGCCCAACCACCTGGATTTGAAGACTCCAAATTTCCCAATCATGTCTACAAACTCCAGAAAGCTTTGTATGGACTTAAGCAAGCTCCAAGGGCATGGTATGAGACTCTTTCTAAATTTTTACTAGAAAAAGGATTTAAACGTGGTAAAATCGATACAACTCTTTTTATTGCCAAATATAATGAGCATACTTTACTTGTTCAAATATATGTCGATGATATTATTTTTGGTTCTACTAATGAGTTACTTTGTAAGCGTTTCGAAAAGCTAATGAAAAGCAAGTTTGAGATGAGCATGATGGGAGAATTAACATTCTTCCTCGGGCTTCAAATCAAGCAATGCGAAGAAGGTATTTTCCTCAGCCAAGCCAAGTACACCAAGGAGTTGATAAAGAAGTTTGGATTAGAAAATGCTAAAGCATATGATACTCTTATGGCCACCGGCAATAAGCTAGATAAGGATCTCAAAGGTAAGAAAGTTGATCAAACTTTATATCGAGGTATGATTGGCTCATTACTTTACTTAACTGCTAGTAGGCCCGATATTATGTTTAGTGTCTGTGTATGTGCTCGTTACCAAGCTGATCCTAGAGAAGCACATCTTATTGCAGTCAAGCGTATAATCCGCTATTTATCTGGAACCACTAACCTTGGACTTTGGTATTCCAAAGATTCGAACTTCGATCTTGTAGGTTATTCAGATGCAGATTATGCAGCTTGTACTATTGACAGGAAAAGCACTAGTGGTACTTGTCATTTCCTCGGGAATAGACTAGTTGCTTGGGCCAGCAAGAAGCAAGCTTCAGTTTCAGTGTCAACCACGGAGTGAGTATATTCTTGCTTGGTAGTTGTTCTTGTCAAATCCTTTGGATGAAGCAGCAGTTGGTGGACTATGGAATCCATGAAGGGAATTGCCCTATCATGTGTGACAACACTTCAACAATTTATGTCTCCAACAACCCTGTCATGCATTCCAAGACCAAGCATATAGATATCAAGTATCATTTCCTCAAAGATCATGTGGAGAAGAGGAATATCCATTTAGAGTACGTGGGGACAGACAACCAGATTGCTGATATCCTCACAAAGGCTCTTGACTCCAAGAGGTTTTCCTTCCTCAGAGGAGAAATGGGTATGCTTGAACTTAAATGAATCCATTCTTTTTATTAACTAACTTGTGTGTTAAGTATAGTTTAAATTCAATTGTTGAAACCGCGTGCATCAAACCGCAAGTATGTCCAACCGCACTGCAGCCAACCGCTTCTCTCAAAACCGCATGCTGCAGCTCAACCGCTTGGATCTCAACCGCATTTCAACTTGGAGTATTTTCTATCTTTTCTTATAGTTATTTATTTTAAAAAAAAAAAAAAAAAAAAGCTTTTCAAATTCTTTTATTTATTTTTCAGTCCTTATTTTTCTTTAAGGGTTTATTTGCAAATGTTTTCCCACGAAAATTTAAATTTTGAGAGCATTCAATGCAAAGGGAACATTAGCATTAAATGGCCTTCATGTCAGCCGTCATTGGTTGATAGGATGAAGCTGAAAGGGTGCTATGTTTGCAATGATTCACTGAGTTGGTGAATCAGTCTGTCCTTTCAACTGCCAAACCCTAATCCTTTCCTATAAATAGAAGACTCAACTCACCTTTTCAAACTTTTCAATCGTCTTCTCTCTGTCACCATACGTTTGTGTCAGAACTCACCAAACTCATTCTTCAAAACTTCATAAATTTTTAAGTTTTTCTTCTTCAATGGCACCTAAGCAACCCATCGAAGACATGGTATGATTTCTTAAACCTTTATCTTCTTAATATCTGCAAATCATCCATACGTTAGTACCTAATCCGCCATTGATGAACTTCAAGGTTTCGGACAACTAGAACTGATTTTTGTTCATATAATCTTCATTTCTTAATCATTTTGAGTGAAATTTGTTGGGTTTTGTTCGGATTTGTGCCTAGATTAAGTTTTTAAACTTTATTTCATGATCAATGAACATCTTGAGTACTGATTTTGAATTTTTTAACTTTTTATGTTTCGAAACCCATTTCTATATTTTTGCATTTTCTGGGTGATTCTGAGTTAAGTAGTAATTTTTATTGTTATATTGTTAATCTACTGCTCAATGTGATCATTTTGACATGTTATTTGTTCATTTTGGTTAACATTTTTCAAATCTTGGTTCTTGATGTTCTTCGTGTTCTTCATGCATTCATATGTCTGTTCATCCCCATTTTCAGAAAAGTTCTTATGTTTTGGTTTGACCTAATTTTCAAACTTGTTTTTCCATACTTAGAAAATTTCTGAAATTTTTGCCTATTGCATGTTTGAACCGCGTCATTAGAACCGCATGCTATGTTTTGAAACCGCACTTGTAGTTGCTGATTTCTTGTTTCAAAACTGCATCATATGAACCGCATCTATTTTTGGTATATCAACCTCATTCTTGGAACCGCATGCCATGTTTTCAAAACCGCATACATATTATTTTTGAAACCGCATGCTTGAAAAATACTTAAGTTTTACTAAGTATATAGGCTGGACACCATAAATTTCCTCTCTAAGCACCGCTTGCAGTGTGGGTAATTTTGGATTACAATGCCACGTACTAAGTAAATATACTTTTTGTATTTTTTTCTATTTGTTTTCCTACCTGTGTTCACAGCTTCCTTGTGGCTGGAAATTTTCATTTCCAAAACCGCACTAATGCCAACCGCATGTGTGCACCAACCGCTTGTGAACTGTGATTTTCCTAAGTTATTCTAACTTGTGTGTTTTCTTTGTAGAATACCAAGTATTTCCTACCAGGTTGGGAGATCAATGAACCTGAGTTGCGGTCTGATGCTCTTGGAAGAGAGATGATCAGGAAGATGCAAGCTTCAGGAATCCTTCCCCTATTCAACAAACAGCAAACCTATACCATCCCCTCTTTCATTGACCAGTTCTATGAAACCGCAGTGCGTGGTGAGACTGAACTTTCTGATGGTACCAAGATTCCTAACTTGGTGGGAGTTGTAGAAGGATTCCGCGTATCCATTGACTATTTGGATATCAGGAGCACATATGGCTTCCATGTGTCTGGTGCTCCAGTTGATGTTTCCCAAGAAGTCCAGGATGCTACCTGTTCCACCCTCACTGGAACCCTGGATTCCCTATCTGGCCACTACAAGACTAAGCCAAGGAGAGATTTTGGTGGTGATGAGCCACCTGTGCTACCTAGTTGGGAAGTCAGTTTGTGGGAAAACTGGAAACCACAACAACTTCACCTCTCATCAATGGCAATACTGCTGTGCCATCTACAACGGCATGAAGCTTCATTGGCCCAAGATCTTGATGAGAGAGATTGCCAGCAGCATAGATGCGTATCAGCTGAAGGTTAAGAATGAGAAAATAAGGTGGAGACCTTTTGGAAGAATACTGACAGCAATCTTTGGTAACTATCAGCATCTGGAGGAGCTAAGGATTTCAACTCCATAATTATCTATCCACTGGGGAGTTGAAGAATCCTTTGGCCTCAAGGCAATGCATTCCTTCAGACGTTCTTTTGGGAATGATGACTATAAGGCCCTATATGATGCTGATACATCTCAGAATGAGGAGCTCTATGTTGAGATGAATCCTGCTACTGCCTCAACCGCACTGGGAAAAGCTATAAAGAAGGCCTCAAGGAAGAGGAAGGGCCCTGCAGAACCGCTCCCAAAGACAACCTCAACCGCTCCTACCCAACCGCGTGGTTCAGCTGGTGCAGGCCCTAGCCAGAAGAAGCAGAAGAAAGGAAAAGAGAAGATGACACTTCAAGATGAAGTGATTGAGGAAGGAGAAGAAGAGGAGAATGCCACTATTCCTCCATTGATTACTAAAGCCAAGAAGGCAAAGGAAACTCAAGCTGAGTTGGCCAAGATGACTGATGAGGAGTTGTCTATTTACTATGAAGCTGAGATTGAGACAATTAAGAAGAAAAGAGCTGAGAAGGAAGCAGCTCAAGGTAAAACCAAAGAACCTGTTCCTCAACCGCCTCCTTCTCAACCACCCCAAACCAAACAGCTTACCCAAACCCCTCCTCAATCTCCTATCCATTCCCATCATTCATCCCCTACCAAATTCCCTACACCTGAATCGCATCCCCCTCCTCAACCGCAAAGAGCTGCAACCGCTCAGGGGGAGAAACCAAAGAGGGTTAAGCAATTAGCCCAGAAAAGGACCCCTATCAAAGGCCCCAAACGCTTCTTGCACCGCGTTTCCAAACAACTAACTCCTTCTCCACCTTCATCCCACTCATCTTCAACCTCAAATTCATCTTCTACCAAATCCAATTCCTCCTCTAGCCAATCCAGAACCCCAACTCCCTCACCTCAACATTCCAACCGCTCTAAGTCCCCTACTTCAAACCGCGCCCAATCACCTCCTTACTCTCATCACACCCCAGCTATCTCCATCTCAAATATAAACCGCCTTTGTAACGATCAAGGCTCGTAAGACCATCGGTCCACACAGTTGTCCATGTACCAGTAGACGATTCGGCAGCTACTGCGGCCCCTGCTTCTTCCGGGGGAACTTCGGGTTGAGGAGTGACTCGAAAGGCTGCCAAAATATCGGTATCCTTGGTTTCATAGTCCGGAGTATAATAAGTTAATTTATAATCTTTAACCCCAGCCTTAAATCCAACATTTGCCTTCGTCTCTGTTTGTGGTGACCCCATCCCCTAACCGCGACCATTCTCCTCCTCCTCCTATAAATTCTCCCCAACAAAACCGAACCCCTTCTCCAAACCGCCTTCCTACTTCACCTCCTCAAACCTCTCCCATTCCAGAAACTACACCTATTCAACAGAAAACCCCCTCTGTTGAAGTTCACACTACTAGTTCCTCCTCAAATTCTAACCCTGTTACTTCTAGAATTCCAACCACAAACATTCCACCGCCTCCAACCGCACCTATTTCAACCGCACCAATTCCTACCATCCCAACCGCACCTTTCACTTTACCCCAAACACTTCCTCTACCTCCCTCAACCGCTTCACTTTTCACAGTCCCAGCCAGTCGCCTATTTCAAACACTCCTATCCCCTTTACCTCAAACCGCTCCTACAACCCAATCTCAACCGCCTCCCTCATTTACCCAAATCCCTTCCACTCAAACCGCACCTCCAACAGATTACTTCCAAATTCTTTCAACCCTGAATCTTATCCAAGGCCAACTTCTCTTAAACCAAGGGCACATGATCAAGCTAACCGCTTCAAATGCTGCTCTTGAAGCCTCAAACAATTCCCTAACCGCATCCAACCAAACCCTTCTAGCCAAAGTTGATGCTCAATCCCTAGAAATGGCCAATCTTAAAGCCCTATTGCTTGATGCCATTAAGGGGGAGAGAAGTTCCTCTATCCAGACCGCTGAAGCTGTTAAAACCGCAGCTACAGAGTGCTTTCAAGGCTTCAAGGAAGATTTAGCCAGAGGAGTGCTTAGAGCCATGGGTGATGTGGTTTCAAAAACTCAACTCCAAGAGATGCTCTCCAAGCTATCTGATGAGTTTGTTTCTTCAACCAACTCTGCTTTGATATCCTTCATGAAATCTCTCCAAGAAACCCAACCGCAACAAGCCTCTACCTCAGCCGCTCCTTTCCAAACCGCTTTGGATGACTTGTAGCTAAAAATCTTTAATGAACTGGACTCCCTCAAAAGCAGAATTAATGTTGACCTCAACATTGTGGGAGACAGTCTCAAGGAGCAAGTTAAATCCTTTGATGATGATATTTCTTTTAGGTTTGAAAACCTCAAGGCTGGTTTCAATCTCAAGCTAGACAATTCCATCAAGGATCTAAAATCCAATCTGAATGTATCTGTTGACCTTGAACCGCTGAGAGATGCTCTATCCTCTCAAACTGAAGCCATTAAGGATGAGATCTTCACTTTCTACAATTCTCTCAAAGCTTGCATTGAAGGATTCACCTCAGAGATCAAGGATAGTGTTGCTGCCCATTCCAGATCAGTTGATGTTGTTGGCTCAACTGCTGCTCAATCCGTAACCGCACTTAGAGCAGTTGAGACCACCTTGAGAAGTCAATCTGAAGACCTCCGAGCCCTAAGAAGAACTATCAGAGGTGAAAGCTCTGCCTTCAGACCGTTTGGACCGCAAGTGCCTAATCAAGAGGTGGAACAGCGTCGTGATCAACCGCGCCATCAACAACCGCATCATCATCATCAGCACCAACCGCGTCAACACTAGGACCGCTCTTCATTGTAATTTCTTTGTCCTTTGTGCTGAACTACTTTTGTTTTGTTGGACCGCACTTCATGTATTTTCTTTTGTCCAACTTCTTTTTGTTTGTGTAACCTTGTAATTTTCCTTCATTCCTGTACTTGTAATCATCTTGGGAATTAATGGAAATTGCATCATGGTTCCAAAACTTTGTTCATTCAAACTGCTTGTTTGTAGAACAATGAAACCGCTTATGGTTTATAACCTCATTCAAATATTTTCTAATTTAAAATCATAATTTTGAAATGAAGGTTAAACATTCAGTTTAAACCGCACTTTGAACTTAAACTCATAATTTTAAGTGCAATGAATGCATTTCTATACTTTCCATGTTGTAAGTTTTTATCTTTCAGATAGTATAGAAATCTATAGCTTAAGCTAAGTGTGTGCATTGACTTGGGACATGAATTACCATGTTAATTCTTATGGACATATTTTTACCAAGTACAATGTTTGCTTTAGTTATAGTAGGTAATGGCATCAATCAAATAGGGGGAGATTGTTGGGTATGCATGTTTTAACCCTCCTATTTTGTATTAGATTTGATTGATACCATAACCTCCTGTCTATTTTAAGGACTTTAGGACTCTATGTAATGAAGCTTAGACTTCAATTTTTTAGCTAAGTCCATTTTATAGAATAGGTTAATTTTAGGCTTGAAGACTGGCACGAGACTCATTGGATATGAGGTTGCAGTTCCAGCAGTATTCAAAACCGCCCCTATGAACCGCACATGTAACCGCATGTGTATTTCTCCCTTGAATCTGCTTCTTGAACCAACTGCAGTGTAACCGCTCCTGAACCGCACCTGTGCAGTTCATGTGCAACCGTATCTATGCAACCTCCTGGTGTAGCAAACCGCATGGTCCTAACCGCTCCTCACCAACCGCATCCAATGATTGGCTACTTGAAGTAAACCACTTTTTATCCGTTGGAATCCACGTCAGCAATATCAAAAGTCAACCTCCAAATCTTGTCACGTGATTCAATGTCAGAGAAGATCTGCAAGGATCTTGAAAAGGTGACAGGTGTCCTAACCTCATTGCTTGCAGCTGGAGCCTGATCAGCTTTATCTGCAGCAGCTGTACCAAAGGACAAAAGTGGATATTGTGAACCAAGGATTGCATCAAGAACTGTCCTTACACAGCTGTATCCAACGGCTAGTTTCTTGATGCTTGGGTATAAATACCCCTAATCTTCACCATTTGAAGATTGCTTGAAAAATTGAGAAAGTGCTGTGTTCATTGAAGCTGAAGCTCTGCCCAGAAATTCATAAGTCCTTTGAATCTTCATCTTCATACTTCAAGAAATATTCCCCAGCCCAGAAATCAAGCCTTAACACATTCAAGAATCATTGAGCTCTACATCTCACAGATTTAAAGAGCCTTGATCTTGAACACACACACACACACACCTCACTTGTTTAAACACATAGTTTATTTATTTGAGATACACTGGTTATAGTCTTAGGATTCGATCTTCATAGAATAGATTTTATATTTGAGTAACGATCTTTGTATCTTGTAATCTCTCAAACTCAATAGTAAAATCACTCTTGAAAATCCAAGACTAACCATCTTGGTAGTGGACGTAGATCGTTTATCGATTGAACCACTCCAAATCACGTGTTCTTATATTTCTGCATTTATATTTCCTGTGATTACTAATTATTTATCTCTATCTCTGTTTGATCTTATTTTAGTTATCCATTATTGTGAAATAGTGTTTGGAGTTAACATTGTCAAAAATACACGTGTTTGTAAAAACTGCTCTTACCTAAAATCGCAAATCAAAACCGCGTTTTACAAACCGCCTCTGCAAACCGCTTTACACTCTATTATTCCGCTGTGCATTTTACATCATTACTTGCAGTCTATTATCAACTGCAAGAGGATTTTGTAAGCAAGAGGTTTTATTTTCAAAAGAGGGCGAAAAATTTGAAACAGCTATTTACCCCCCCTCTAGCTGTATTTTCTCCCTTGTTGCCACCTTTGGGACCAACAGGTCGGACTTTGTAAATGACAGTATTTAAAGTGTGGTATCAACAAAATCAAACGATCCGGAATTGGAAAGTACGATCGACGAGCTAAAATGGCTCGGAGTTGTAAATGACGATCGACGAGCCAAACGACTCGAAATGGTAAATTTGCGTAAAAGTAAATGACGTTCGACATATCAAACGGTCCGAAATTGTAAATGACAGAAATTTAAATGACGATCGACGGATCGATCGATCCGGAATCGTAAATGACAGAAATTTAAACGGAACGGGGCCGGAACGCCGTTTTAACTCGAGATTACTTCTCTTACGGGAAGAGAAGAGGATCTAGGGGCTAAAACGTATCGGACCCCGTTAGACGGAGGCGTCTACATTTCAACGATGTTCGTGTGAAACGGTTGTAGCGACTGGCGCGTAAACCGAGACGGAACGAGAGATTAGAGAGAGGGAGTTTTACCTATGGCTAGGGTCGACTCCTTTGGCTCGGGGGGTGTATACGGGATACGGAAAGTGGTTTGGAACGGTGTTTTGGAGTGGAGGGGATCGTATTTGATCAAAATACAAAGTTTTCACGCAAAACGAGGTAAAACCGAGGCTCGGGGGGAGTGGAACTCAGTTTGGGCCGTGAGGTTTTGGTGAAGGGGAGTAATTTTTGTTTTTTCTAAATGGGTTTGACAGCCTTTCTATTTATAGGTGAAATTTCAGCATGAGTCCGGCCGGACTTAGCTTGAAATCCAGGGGGTTTTGTGAAACTTTGGAAATTGGAGGGACTTGCTGGCAATTTCCGAGAGTCTGCAAAGGAGTCCGGCCGGACTTGGACTACATACCAGGGGTATTTTAGTCTTTTCTCCTTGATTTTTGATTGAAAGGTGACTAGAGGGAGGTGGCATGCGTGCCAAGTGTCTCATGACTCACCAGCCTTGTGGGAGTTCGCGTCCGGGTCCCGGTTTTGTACGTTTTTAAAAATAACAGTCCGGAAAATGTCCGAAATGCCCCCGGAAAGTGCCGGAAAGTGCATTTTTCAGGGAAAGTCGTACTTTTACGTGCGACGACGTGTGTTAAGTACGTTTCGACGTTGGGATGCTCGGGGCAGTCCCGGGACGTCTCGTTGGCTTGGCAACGGGGAACTTAACGGGTTTCGATTAACCTGGAGCGGGCCAGTTAACGAATTCCAGTTATCTTCTAACGGATTTTGACGATCCGGATTTGGGTACTTACAACGGCTTCATTCGCAATTCCACCAGGACACTTTTATCTGAGGCTAATCTGGAAACCGTGGCGATTTGGGGCTATCCAGTCCTGAATCTGGCCTGGTTCCAAAAAATTTACGTGCTTATGTGATGCATTTTCCCCGTCCCCAAAACATTCTTTTAAAACACATGATGAAAATCTCTATTTTAACTAAAAAAAAGAATTTTTTGGAGATCGCACACTATGCGCACTATATATATCCTGTACACTTTTGCACGCACGTCCTTCAACCCGGGATGGTTGTTCAACTGCAGTCACGGACAGTGTTACGACGCTCCTGGGCGTGCACAGAATCATCCCAAACTCTCCATGGCAGCTAGTGTCGACCAATGCACTAGTCCGTGTCACACTTTAAAAAATCGTGACTTTTGGTTGGTTTTTGGTCTAGACCGTGTCATACAGCCTCTTCGTATACCCATGTAAAAGTCAAACTCGAGCCCATGCTAAAAGTCAAGATTCCTCGCGCAAGCGAAGCCATGCCGAAATTTGGTTAGGAAAAATTGGCAAAATCTTGACCCCGACATTGACTTTGACTTACACGGGGTATGTAAAAGTCAAACCCGAGCCCATGCTAGAGTCAAGATTTCTCGCGCAAGCGAAGCTATGCCGAAATTTCGTTAGGAAAAATTGGCAAAATCTTGACCCCGGTATTGACTTTGACTTTGACTTGCACAAAGTATGCAACAACGCTCAATGTGACACTGTGTCATTCGAATTTTAACGTCCGAACCGTACCTATTATTTTCCTTGGACAATGCCAAAGTTAAACGTCTATCGCGCAAGCGAAGCTCTGCCGAAATTTCATTGAGGCTAAAAGACTTGACTTTCACGGCATTGACATTGACTATAATCCGCATCTCTCGTGCGTTAAAATTCCTATGATCCACTAGACCCTAGGACCGTTCTTCTCTCTCGGTCGGTGGGATCCGCTTGCCCTATAGGACCCTCACCCGGGGCTGTCCACCCTGGGATGTCGAAATACAGGTGCAAAACGAGGGGCTTATAGACGTAGTGATGGAGCCCACTGATTCAGGATCTAGAGTAGTTGCGAAAAAGAAGGCAACCTTTTCCAACCAAATAGAAATAATTAAAAGACACTATTTTAAGTAAACTTGAACAACTAATGGAATCACAATTGCATGGTCCCATTTCTGGAATCTCTAATACCGACCTTTCACGGTCTGGTCTCTAATCGAGACCCTCACGGTCCGATCTCCAATCTTTAATCCCGACCTTTCGCGGTCAAATTTTCGATCGAGACCCTCCCGGTCCGATCTCTTATCTCCAATCCTGACCTTTCACGGTCAAATCTCTAATCGCGACCTTTCATGGTCCGATCTCAAATCTTTAATCCTGACCTTTCACGGTCAAATCTCCAATCGAGACCCTCCCGGTCCGATCTTCGATCTTCGATCTCGACCTTTCAAGATCAAATCTCCAATCGAGACCCTCACGGTCTGATCACAAAACTTTAATCCTGACCTTTCACAGTCAAATCCCCAATTGAGACCCTCACGGTCCGATCTCCGATCTTCGATCTTGACCTTTCACGGTCAAATCTCTAATTGCGACCTTCATGGTCCGATCTCCGATCTTCGATCTCAACCTTTTACGGTCAAATCTCTAATCGAGACCCTCACGGTCCGATTTTCAATCTTTAATCCCGACCTTACAAGGTCAAATCTCCAATCGAGACCCACACGGTCCGATCCCCAATCTTTAATTTTGACCTCTCACGGTCAAATCTCCAATCGCGACCTTCACGGTCCGATCTCCGAGCTTCAACCTCGACCTCTCACGGTCAAATCTCCAATCGCGACATTTACGGTACAACCTCCGATATCGACCTTTCATGGTCAAATAGGCAATCCCGACCTTCCATGGTCAAATCTTTAATCTCGATCTTTCACGGTCAAACCTCCAATCAAGACCCTCACGGTCCAATTTTCAATCTTGACCTTTCAAGGTCTAATCTTTTCTGATCAATTAGGATTAGGAGAAAATGTGTTTTAAGTAAAACTTAAACAGTACATGCATGTTACTTGAGCCTTCAGTTTAAACACCTACCTCTGAGTCTAAACCTCACCTACCTCCGAGTCTAAACCTCACCTACCCCGAGTCTAAACCTTGCCTACCCCCAAGTCTAAACCTTGCCTATCTCTTCTCCGCAGCGAGAAAGAAGTAGGTGAGAATACCAGGTCAGCGGATTTTCATTGCGGAAACCTCAGGTTCAGACAGTTCAGCAGAATCATCAGTTTTGTCTACTCAGGGGTTTAGAATGGCAGATATGACAAAAAACAGTGATTGTGCGGGTAATCCGATGACTAGAGAGGAAGAGTTAGCCCTCGCCTTGGAAAACAGTCGCAAGATTCATGAAGAGCAACAAGCCATGCTCATCGATGCTCTCTGCCGTCATGGGGTTCAGGTAACAGTTGAGGCAAATGGTTCTCTGGTCATGGTCAAAGATGAAACTCCAGAAATAGTGACTTCAACCCCTCCATCCTACAACCATTACCCTCCATCCTATAACTAATACCCTCCATCCTACAACCAATACCCTCCATCCTACAACCAATACCCTCCTCCTTCGACATATGATCCCCCACCAAAGACTACTGCCCTCCAGTTCCTCCCAGTATTTCAGGCCATCAGGTCTCTATCGCTCTCAGCTCCTCAGAACGGATTGGGCTTCATTCATCATCAATGGCTAAATGTTACAGCCACACCTGTTTCTCAGTTTTAGCAGTACCTGCCAGTTTATGCTCCAGCTTCACATAATCGGTTTGAGCCATGTAGCTATGTTCTGAATCCCTTATACCCACCCAAATACGATAGTGAGTTGCTAAAAGAAAATCCAGATGCCTCAATACATGGTATCCTCTGGCACCCTATATGGCAGTGAACCCCGGCCATGCTGAGGGAAGACTCGCTCGCCTAAATACATGGTATCCCCCTCCAACGATACTAAGATCCTCTGCATCGCAGTAGCATCCCAGGCCCGGTGAACCTCTCGTTCCACCAAGGTCCACGGATACAGGCCCAGCCGCTCAAACTCAAAGGTATCCAGCATGGCCCGCGCCTTCGCAACGGTCAGGGTCCAGTCCTGATCTCCCTCCTCCTCATCCATGGTCTGGTTGGGATGGCTCCACCTCCTGATGTCCGGAAACAGAGGGTCCCGGCTATCCAACTCAAACTTGTACAATCCGAAGACGACATACCCCCATATCTGTACAAGAAAGCAGAACAGATTCAGTACAAAACTCAGGCAAAAGGTACAGATAAAGGACAAAGAAAGAATCAAAAGCATACCTCCCAAGCACAAGAATACCCAGACAGAGTATCCTTAGTATGCCTACACGCCTCATCCATAGCGTGATAGCAGAAGGCCAGCCCAACTGAGCCCCAATCATATGTCCTCACCGCATCTAGATCAACCAACAAACCCAAGAGAGCAAGGCGAGCCGTAGAAGAATGGTTAGCAAAGATGGTCTCTGACATATACAGAGAACACCCCTCACCAACCGATCTGTGTTCAGATTTGGCTTATCCGCATAAGCCTCGAGCTGAGAACGGAGGGGTGACAACTCAGCAGCAAACCCCTTAACCTTGTTAGGGGCAAAACTAATCAACTTCCTCCATACGGTTGGACTCGCAGGCTTGTAACCCGTAGTCTTCGGGAGGGGAACGCCGGTGAACTCTAACCCGGTGATAGCAAGAAAATATGTCGGAGTCATAGTCGCTTCCCCGAAGCGAAGATGGACTGTGTGGGTAGTGTCCCACCACCTCTCCCTGATCGCCTGAAGGACCTGGGGAGTTCGCCTCATTCCCCGAATATTATCAACGAAAGTAAGGAGCCCCGTTTGAGCCATCCTATCCCGAACTCCATTCAAGTCCTTGACTTTGTCCCACAAAGCCTTGGCAAACTTCGGACTCCCACGGAAGTTTTTAGTTGTCCTATACGACTGCGAAATAGAGGAAAAGCAAGGGAGCAACATTAGAGATCATCCTATGACAAAAATTCAAAGAAATAAAAGAATGTTTTCGTTGAGGCATTTCATCGAACACTTGGCGTGCACACTAGAAAGCCATGCCCAAAGATGCATTCAACTACCTAAGTTGATCCCTCCTACAATCCATGATATGTAGGGAAGTCATATATGCACAATGCAACACCAACAATCAACAAAAACGGAGCATGCATCAACAATAGAACCAAGTTCTAAGAAGAGAGAAAATGGTCAATTTGATGAAATTGGGGAATTCAAAAGACATGGATTCAATGCAATGCAATACATGAAACAAGAACGGAGAAAGAAAACCTTACCAAACCCTCGCGAATGGCATGGGAAATGTGCATATTCCGATCAAAAGTGAGGTCATCCCTTGGATAGTCCTTCCCGAGCAAATGACTACCGAAGGTTTGGTTCTTTCTCTCTTGCGCCATTGATGATGGAAGGAGAAGGGATTGAATGTTGATTGAAAGAAGGAATCAGCAAGCAAAACTCCAAAATTCCCAGGGAAAAAACATCTTGGCTCAAGCTTGGAGAGAAAATTTGAAAATTGGTGTTTTTAAAATAAACAGCAGCTGCAGTTATATTGCCTCGACAGTCGATGTATCGCACGATACAAGACATCTTGCGTGAGATAAACCCCCTGGAAATGTACAAAATTATCCTCGACAATAAGCGTCTACGCAACGTCAAAATTCAAAATTTTGACACATTTACTCTTGGAAGTGATACACTAGCAAGGAAACATGGAAAAATCGAGATCGCAAGTCACGGAACGAGCCGAACGTGACACCCGCACAATTGCCCAATACGGCACCAGTCGCCCGAAAATGATTGATCCAGAGATCAATTCATCCCACACGGTTCAGAGCCCAGACAGGTGAATCGTCAAAATCAAAAGCCCGATTCAGAGCCCAGACAGGTGAATCGTCATCACAAAAGCCCGATTCAGAGCCCAGACAGGTGAATCGTCATCACAAAAGCCCGATTCAGAGCCCAGACAGTTGAATCGTCAAATCAAAAGCCCGATTCAATGCCCAGACAGGTGAATCGTCATCCCCAACAAAAAAGCCCGATTCGGAGCCCAGACAGGCGAATCGTCACCAAACCAACAGGACTCAAAGGACCGGACATGTAAGCCTTTGTTTTCTAACATATTTCCCCGCAGGTTCGGAGCCTGCATGTGCGAATCTCCGGACGGACGTATATACGTAATTGGGTCTTGATTTGATTCCTCAGTATGAATTTACCTTTTCAAAAACAAAATCTCCTCGATTTTCAAAATGATTTTCAAAATGATTTTCAAAATACCTAAAGCAGCCTTTTATTGTTTTAGAGTCGAACTACGTTATGGTCTGATTCTCCGATAGAGATACGTAGGAAGCTGTGCAGCCCGACCTTCCCGATGTTCAGAATGATGTCTTTTCTATCGTCGACATGACTTCTTCCATACGACTTATCGATGAGGGGCTCTGTAGACACCCCATTCTGAACACATCGGAGCAGATTGATACCACTCTAAGTCTCGCCTTGAGTCAAGAAGTAAAATTCCACCATTTCGTCATGTTTTGTTAAGTTTTGACTAACGACCGTTAGTTTGGACTAAACTGCATACGAGATAACGAGGGGAGGACAGAATTGTCCACCGACGGCCTTATCTCGCGCAGAATGGCGTGTCTCGCGCGATACAAGGAGTTTTTGCAGACCTACAGAAGCCAGTCTCCTCGTCGATTTCAACCTCTTTCGGGATAAAACTTTATCAATCCGGCCATCTAATGAAATTTGGGTTCTGGAACCTTCCCAAGGTGTTTTATCTCTCCACCAACACATCTCCAACACCTATAAATACTTGAAGACTTTCAGTATTTTGGATTCCAGACTTTTCAAGTCAAAACCCCCACATTTACTGCTTTCTCTCCCTGAAAGATTTCTGTAAATCACCCCTAAAATCACCTAAAGTTTGTTTGTCAACCTTGTTGATAAACAAACATCGAAGCTCAAATCAAGAACTGAGGCGAAGCTCTGTCCATATCAAGATTTAACTCTAAACTTGAGTCGAAACTCTGTCTGAGTCTCTTCACACGAGGTAATCTTCCTCTTCCCTTTCTAATTGATTGTTAGAGTGGTATAATACATCGAATCTAGGATCGGCCTAGAGCCTCTCCAAATCATGGGGATGGAATCGAAGCAATCGATCCTATATTCCGTTTAACCTCGTTAAATGGATCTTTGTTTTACTTATTATTTAAAACATCCTTTTTCTTTGAAAACCTCTCTTTTAGCAAGACCGATCTCCGGATTGGGTGGAATGGGTGCTCTTTGACCTTCCCATTCCATAACCTAAGCCCCGAACCCAAAATCTCTTTTCAAATGGTTTTTCTATATTTCCAAACAAATAATATAGGTGGCGACTAAAAAAGATGTGAAAAACAAGAGAAATCCGCGCATCGCTACACTAGGCATACGAACAAAATGCTTTTCAAATTCTACTACAATAAGGACTATGGGGAATTAAGATTCGAGAAGGATTCAACTCCTTATCTCACTTAAATTCCTATACAAGGCAGGACTCTATATCCTACACCTATAAATACAGGTCATAATTCACACAATTCTGATACACACACATTCTCTTGACCCTAAACTCTTGTCAATTGATTTGCTCTCATATACACAAATGCTTACTCTCACGCCGGAGGGCATTGGCCAGTGAAGCCCCATCTTAGTTTATGTGTTTGCTCATTTTTTTTAGGCTATTCTAACATCCATGAATATGGATAATATGTTTTCGGGCGAATGACATTTTGGGCCCCAAAGTTTAGGGGGTATTCCTAATATTGGTCCCATTCTATCACTAATTACAATATAGGGTAAAAAGTTCATATTTTGTTATTGTTTCAGGGTTTTTTTTTGCCAATTTTGTTAGAAAAACCCATTAAATGATCAAGTGCAAGTCACGTGTCATTTAACACATGATATTTTTGAACACAAATTCTTTCGTTATTGTTTTAATGCAAATTTAATGAAACTAAATTAACCATATGGTCCCTCAACTGATTTATAACTTTATAAAATTTCAGAAATACCCTTGTACCAAAAAAAAACATTACCCCTTCTCTCCCCTATCACACACACACTTTCTCTCTCTACCCCATATTTTTCCTCATCTTTCATAACACAAAAACTTCTCCACTTCAGTGATCAGAGAGGACTGAGCGATGACAGAAAGGCCCAACAATTGAATGACCCTTAAAGCTTCAGCCACCATCAGGCTCCCCCTCCCCCGTCCTTCCTCCGCCACTTCACCACCCAGAACCACCTCCTCCCTTTATCCCATTAAATCTCCTCCCAGAGGCCATGAACCTCAACTGAGACATGATTTCTCCGTCTTGCTCCTCCCTACTACAATGGCCCTCTCTCTCCTGGCCCTCTTCACCACCGCTCCCAATGAAGCCAAAGCTCTCACCCTCTCCAAAGAACAGATTGTCTCCTCTCTCACTCAAGTAAGAAAAATCCTCATTTTCTATTTCAATTCCTTGATCAATTACTACCCATTTCTCTAATTTGACATAAACAAACACTTTTAAGATGATTATGTAACTTTTATTACCCAATTTGAGCAATAACCTTTTTAATATATTGAGTGTTTTGGGGGTAATTTTGTAGGTGGAGGAGACAGTTGATGATGAAGATGATAGTGGAGGGTGGAGGTGGGGGGGATGATGATGGGTGAGCTGATGGAGGTGGATGGATGGGAAGATGAGGAAGAAGATGGGGGTAGAGAGAGAAAGTTAAAAAGAGAGAGAGAGATAAAGTGTGTGTGTGAGAGGGGAGAGCAGGATTAATGTTTTTATTTTTGGTGCAATGGTATTTCTGAAATTTTATAAAGTTATAAATTAGTTGAGGAAACATATGGTTAATTTATTTTCATTAAATTTGCATTAAAACAATAAAGAAAGAATTTGTATTAAAAAACATCCTCTGTTAAATGATACGTGACTTGCACGTGATTATTTAACGGATTTTTCTAACAAAATTAATTAGAAATACTGAAACATTAACATAATAATATGAACTTTGTATCCTATATTATAATTAGTGATAGAATGAAGCCCATATTAGTAAAATTCTATAAATTTTGAGACCCAAAATGTCATTCGCTTAAGAGGGTTACTATTCAAACCCCAAAATCCTCCGAGTATACCCCAAATTTTTTTTTTTTTTTTTGCTTTTAATGAAATTCTTGTTTTGCCCTTAAACAATTTACATACTTCTTTCCTTCTTCTTCTTCTCGTCAACGGCAATGTCTCCAGGCGGTTCAACGGCGGAACCGGCGAAGGTCAAAACTAACTCGTTTTTAAAAATAAAAATATACCGTGATCGGTTTTCGCGTAGATCATGGACCTGGAACTAATTTAAAGTTTTGAGTAATTTTGAATAGGAGAAATTTTACATTTAGAAAAAAAATTAAGTCGGCCACAACCCAGACTTTGGGCTTAAAAGTCGGCCACTGGCCGACTTTGGGCTTAAAAAGTCGGCCACTACCGGCCGACTTTAGGTAATTTTTCCACCACACCAGGACGACTTTTTAATAAAAAGTCATCCACCATTGGCCGACCCACTTGTTTTTCATAAAATTCACCTATTTTTTTGAAATTATACTCCAAAAATTCAAAAATTATTTTCATGAACTAATTTAAAAAAAATAATTTTATGAAAAACAATTTTTGAAATTATTTTCACCAAAAAAATTATTTTTCATAAAATTAGTTCATGAAAAATAGGTGAATTTTATGAAAAATTATTTTTCATAAAAATTAGTTCATAAAATTATTTTTCATAAAATTAGTTCATGAAAATAATTTTTGAATTTTTGGAGTATAATTTCAAAAAAAAAAAAGGTGAATTTTATGAAAAACAAGGAGTCGGCCGGTGGTGGATGACTTTTTATTAAAAAGTCGTCGGGTGTGGTGGAAAAAATTACCTAAAGTCGGCCGGTTGTGGCCGACTTTTAAGCCCAAAGTCGGGTTGTGTCAGACTCTCGGTAATTTTTTTTCTAAATGTAAAATTTCTCCTATTCAAAATTACTCAAAACTTTAAATTAGTTCTGGGTCCATGATCTACGCGAAAAACCGATCACGGGTATATTTTTATTTTTAAAAAACGAGTTAGTTTGACCTCCGTCGATTCCGCCGTTGAACCGGGGAGACATTGCCGTTGACGGAGAAGAAGAAGAAGGAAAGAAGTATGTAAATTGTTCAAGGGCAAAACAGTAATTTCATTAAAAGCAAAAAAAAAAAATAAAAATAAAAATTTGGGGTATACTCGGAGGATTTTGGGGTTTGAATAGTAACCCTCTTCGCTTAAAGATTGAAACTGCAAACATTCTACGCCTAAAGTTCGGCCCAAGCGAACAAAGAAAACCTTTTCTTTCAATCCAATATGGGCCCAACCAAAATGGATCTCCGACAGCTACAACGACTGCCCGTTGACTCACTGCCCTCTGCCCTTGCAACCATTTCTAGTTTTCGCTGGAAGGTAAATTTTGGGCGTAACACATATCTAACTTCCACCGGAAACGTTATACGCACCCTTCGCCGCCGGTATCCCTCCCCTGATTTCCTATACCAGATCCCCACATTCTCTCTCTCTCCCTCCCTCCCTCTCTCCATGTCTATGCTTTTAGCGCTGCTTCTATTGAGCTTTGGATCATCATCAGCGTCTCCGGTTGGATCTCGATCGATACTCCGAGATATAAGCGAAAGTGATAATCATCCTGATTATGCAGTTGATTTGAACGTTACGAATTTCGATCAAGTTCTCAAGGACACACCTGCTACTTATGCCGTTGTTGAATTCTTTGCTCATTGGTTAGTCACTTACCTTTATCTCTCTGTCTTAGGATTTTTTTTTTCTTTTTTGTGATTTTATTTGAATGTCTATGTTAATGTGTAGGTTGAAGTTAGATCGTTAGTGAAATAGAGTGGTTTTGATTCGTGAACTGTGATATTAGTGTTCACTTCTTCCTTTAAGATTTTGTATTGTCGGACCCCAAATCATTTTGGGACTAGGGTTTGTTGTTGTTGACAACATTTTGTATTGCAACTGTAGTATTAATAAGATATTAAACAATAAATCAATAATTATGCAACTGGACATGATATGAAGAAAATTAAATCTGAAATGAAATCTTTTTATGAGGAAAAGAATAATGTAGATAATCTCTTTAATGATGACAAAGATTAATAATGTTTCAAGGCAGGTTCAGTAGGTATACTTGTCTATGGTGGATTTTGGGTTTCAGTTAGAATGTATGATCGATCACGTGCACAAGCGTCAAGTATTGACGCAAGTGTGGTGCCAGATCTTTCATGATTCCACATATATCGTTTTAGTTTTGAATGAATTGATATCGTAATTGGGATTCCTTGAAGCAAAATTCCATTTTGTTTCTAATTCTAAGTCACATTCAATTCAAGCAGCAACATGCTTGTCCTAGTAGACATCTGTTTGACACAAAATTCTTGTATAATTTTGCTGGCTGATTAATGGATAGCCAAAAATAAGATGGCATTTTTAAAGAAAATATTAAGAAAGATTTTGTATGAGTAGGGATGCCATGGCGATATTATGGCCATGTGAGTCTAATTTTGACTGAGCTTATAGTGTAGCCCTGATTCGATTGCTAGGGGCAATGTATTGCTATCACATTTGAAAGTTTCCTATATGAGCTAATTATAATATTGATTGGAATATTTGTAATGTTGATTCTTGTGTTAATCACCAACTGATAAAAGGGAAAATATGAATGACAAGGAATTTCCAAGTATACCCGCTACCGTGGCTATAATGCAATGAGTTTTGCCAAGTAATGAAAATATAAATATGAAATTAGCATTGAAATATGTCAACCTGTTTGGCCAGAAAATTAAAATGTAGGATTGTAAGTGATTTCCAGGCAGGGACATATATCTTAAGTTTTCATTTTTGTAGCTTTTGGTAATTGTAATGCGCTATCGATCCAACTAACTTTTCCCCCAAAAGACAGCCAATTTTGCCTATTAAGGCTTAAGGGTGTCCTGACATTAGGCATCTTTCCAAAATTAGACTAATAAATGCCATGAGCTCAAATATATTCTTATTTAGATAGATGTGAGACAACCAATGTAAGATCCTTGTTCGATATCTTCCTGGAAGTTTGGCCGTATTCAAGATGTAGGATTAATTTGTATTTCATGAATGCTATATCCACAAGAATCAGAAGGCTGCTTTCCATTTATATATTATGAAGCTTGCTTGAAAACTATTATTGGTCTCTGGCACATACATAACATCACCTCAAGACAAATAACCCGCCGTTTCTTCTGACTCACCAATTGTGCTCAAGTCCTTAGATATCTCTGTCCAAACGAGAAGGCATGTGATACCCGGAAGTGACTGTCACCTTCTAGCTGCTCTTGCATGAAGCGATTAATAAGAGAGCCTTGCAACTGTTTTCCACTTTAGTTTTTGGGGTAATTTCTTTCTTCAGCAGGACCCTGGAAAAAAAGAAAATATAGTACTCCCTTGTCCCAAATTGAATGTCCTTTTTTGTCCCAAAATCAATGACCTTTCGAAACTTTACCATCAAATAACTTTGTCCCTAAAATATTTTTTTTTTCATAGAACAATATATTTTTGCAAACTAAAATTTTGAAAGTGAATACTGAATAGCAAGAATGTTTATTATTTTTTTTTTTCCATTGAAAATTAATCTTTTCAAAATGACCCTTAAATCCAAAATGGACATCCATTTTGGGACGGAGGGAGCAGCTAAGATTGACAACTTTAAATTGAGAAAGAGAATTATTTTATCAAGTCCTTATTTTGAAAATTAGGGACTTGATAAGGCTTTGTTGTTGTTGTTGTTGTTGTTGTTTATTAATTTCAGTTTGAATGTAATTTGGGGTAATTTCTTTCTTCAGCAGGACCCTGGAAAAAAAGAAAATATAGTACTCCCTTGTCCCAAATTGAATGTCCTTTTTTGTCCCAAAATCAATGACCTTTCGAAACTTTACCATCAAATAACTTTGTCCCTAAAATATTTTTTTTTTTCATAGAACAATATATTTTTGCAAACTAAAATTTTGAAAGTGAATACTGAATAGCAAGAATGTTTATTATTTTTTTTTTCCATTGAAAATTAATCTTTTCAAAATGACCCTTAAATCCAAAATGGACATCCATTTTGGGACGGAGGGAGCAGCTAAGATCATTTCAGTTTGAAAATTAATCTTTTCAAAACGACCCCAAATTATTTTGGGACTAAGGCTTTGTTGTTGTTGTTGTTGTTGTTGTTTATTAATTTCAGTTTGAATGTAATTGTTGGTCTTTATGAAGTTAATAAAAGATATCTGATATTGCTGCAACCGTAGAAAGAAAAAATTGTGTTGTTCATTGTCGACATTCATGTTTTAGTTGCTTAGCCATCAGTTTCTTATTCTGGTTGCATTTTCTTCCATCTTTCCTCTCCTTTTGAAGAGTCTTATCATGGTTTTACTTTTTTGTAGGTGCCCAGCTTGCCGAAATTATAAGGTATTCATGTGTTTCAGTTTTCGTTTACCCTTGTAGATTTTTTTCCTTGTATTCTCATTACACGTGCCTCAATTGTGCAGCCCCATTATGAAAAGGTGGCGAAGTTATTTAATGGAGCTGGCGCTGTTCATCCAGGGCTTATACTTATGACAAGGGTAGACTGTGCAGAGAAGGTATTGTTACCTTTTTATAACCATTGCTACCTCTAAAAGTTATATGCTCCACTCCATATTCGTAAGTTAAGATGCTCTTCATTTATGTCTTAAACCTATATTGACATTGAAAAATTAACATTTGAGGACAATCATAGTTAAGAAGCCCTTTGTTATAACCTCTTGAAATATGATCTACACAGATGATAATTGTGCAGTTAGGAATACACTTTGTATCATGATTAATAGGGAAATTATGAGTATCGTATATGAAGAAACATATCTTGTCTTAAAGCTATATTGACGTTGAAATAACATTTGGACAGTCATAGTTGCGATGCCCTTGTTGATTCCTGAAGAATGATACTACACAAATGGTAATTGCGCAGTTAGAAATGCACTACACATTATGATTTGTAGGGAAATTATGATTGTCGTTTGTGAAGAAACAGATCTGTGTCCCCAGCTAAAAGTGTCTAGCCTTCTTGGCACCTTCACCTAAAGGTCCTAAACTCCTTTGTGTTAGAATTTTCATGCCTGCAAGTAGTGTATTTGCAAAACATTGTCTGCTATAACAGGTACATTTTTCTGACCAAGATACATTTGGAATTTGGGGAAAAGTAACATTTTTCGTTAAGAACTTGAGAGGTCAGTTGATTGTCTGAAACTTTGAAATCAGCAGATATAGTGGATGGACTTGTTGGGTTTGAGCATTCACTTGTTTGATTCATTTCTGGAAAAGAAAATTAGAGCGTATGAAGTCTTTTGTCTGTTTACATAGAAATGATATAACGAAAGGGTCTCTGATTCGTGTGGTAAAATGAAGTTCAGCACGGATTTAGGCTCTAGTCAGTGACTTTAGCAACTGCAATCTGTAGGTGGTTGATATGTTACTCAGCATTCATCTGGTACCATTATCTCAAAATTGTGATCATGCAGAGAAGAAGGCGCTTCTAATGAAAATAGAGAATTTAACCAAAAGTCATGACTGCTCAGTCCAGATTCTGAGCCAACAATCTATTTATCATTCAAGTGAAACTTATCATTTGGCTCCGGGTTGTTTATTTCTATTCGAGAAAACCTTTTCTCTGTGACTGTTTGTCATTCATTCATCAACCAAGAGATACAGTTTTTCAGTTAATTGGTGGCTTTTAATTGGATTGTTAAAATAATATTTTTTCTACAATGTTTTCACTTATGGTGGTTTTATTTCTACTCCACTTATGTTTTAAAGAAGGATAACTGAATGTGTCAAATAAAGTTGACCTTTTCTTGCATTTCAGTAATGGCCATTGCAACTCCATGGAAGATCCTTTTTCTTTGTTAGAGAAGCAACTTGTGGTGGCACGTTGATAATTGCACCAACTTGCTATGGAATATGCCACAAGTTCTCTCATAGCTTGAAGTGATAGTTTTAAAGTCAATCCTAGTGAGTGACGGAGGGAGTGACAGATCTTGTTGATAGTCTATAAATCACTCGTTGGGCTCACCTCAAGAATAGGTCGATGGAGGACAAACTTTAGTTAACAAATGTGAGTTGAAGCTTAAGTCATGGCCCTTGCTGCCTAGAGAATCATTTTTTTGTTGGATAAAATGCTTTTGCAGCACATACATAACAAAGTTTTATTTCATTTGTAGCATGAAATCACGGTTACGAGTTATTTTTGTTTCCTATTTGGTTGTCATTACCTAGCCATAGTGGAGGCTTGAGCAACCTAATGAATATAATGGGATGATGAAGTTTAGGATATTTTATTTGTATAACATATACGCGATTTTAGGTTTCCTGGAAGGACTATAACATGAATGGATGGGAAAATGGCTGGTTGAATAATGGACGCGGAAATAGCTGGATAAATAATTTTGTTAAGGAGCCCTGGCAAGGAAAATGGATAATCTACATTGTGCTTACTTGTGATACATAATGGAGATGATTGATTGGCCGTGTGTTCTTTAGGAGTAAATAATTTTAGGAGGAACCTATAGCTAAGGTCATGGGTGATTGATTAATGGTTTTAATTCATTTACAACCATTGTACTTTCACCCGACTTTCACTTTAACCGTCATACTTTGCTTTTTGCACAAAAACCACTCTACTTCGAAAAACCTCCCATCACAAACACAAATTCGTGTCTAATCCGTCACTAATACATACCCTAATCCGTGATTTTTGGGTCGGAATTAGATATTTCCAGAGTAGAGTGGTTTTTGTGCAAAAAAATAAAAAAAATGATAGTTAAAGTGGAAGTCGGATGAAAGTACTATGATTGAAAATGAATTTAAACCTTGATTAGTTATTCATGAATATTTCTCAAATAAACCGATGAGCATTTCTAGTCGCATTACTAAGAACATCTTACCAATCGCTGTCATAGCAGGGTTGCTTAATGATCAGTCCTTTCATTTTCACTTGTTTGGCAGCACAGGTAAATACTAATCTGTGTGACCGGTTCTCTGTTAGTCATTATCCAATGCTCTTTTGGGGTTCACCTTCTAAATTTGTCTCTGGTGGATGGGATGGGAAGCAAGAGAAAAGTGAAATACATTCCATTGATGATGGACGGACTGCTGATCGCTTGCTCAATTGGATCAATAAGCAATTGGGAAGGTATGATACATGGTCATGTTCTCGGCATATATTGATTAGTGTTTCTTTTCAACCCAAGCATATATGAATTCGATGCATCCTTTATTATATATGTCAATGTTTCGGTCGTTTCGAGATTGTACAAATTTTATTCAGGAAACATGTGAGCTTTAGGTTAAGAGAGAGAAAATTTGTATGAGCAATGCAAATTCTCATGATAGTGTTAGATCATAAGACCGTGGGAACTTAGATTTCCCAACATCATGTTTGAAACAAGTTTTTGTTGGTTTTCGAATATTTTTCTCCAGCATATTGCACTATGCTTAAAGTTATTCCTCCATGGATCTGAATCCAACTGTCCATACCTTTACAAATGCTTGTAGGATTTATGAGTGTTTGAGTGTCAATACATCACTTGGTTTTGTTAAACTTCTTGATACTTGAGCATGGGAATTTATGTGCTTGTTGCAGATGAAGGTTTCCCTTTTACCGGTATATGTCCATTAGTTTCTGTTTTCTCATGTTTACCTTTATATCAGTTTAGTTAAATACTGGTAAGATTTTATTTTTTTGTCTACTGTGCTTTCTATTATAGCACTTACAGCTTGGATGATGAGCAATTCGAGAATGAGCACCTTCAGCCGAATGTCTCAGATCCTGGACAGGTCATTTAGAAAGATAGCTTTGAATTGAGATAAGGGGAATGTTATTGTGAAATAACGTCATGTTGCCAGAGCAAGTACTCCTTAAAGGCATTGTATTACATGCATAGAAGGTTGTATTTGCTCAAGCAATAACATTCCCTTTAAATGAAAAGTCTTCTCAATGTTGCAGCTCACTAACTTCCATTATATCTTACTTGAAATAGATTGCTCGTGCTGTATATGATGTTGAAGAGGCCACCTCCACTGCCTTTGACATCATCTTAGGGCACAAGGTGAGCATCTTTTTTATCTTTTTGTATTTGCAGTTCTAAGCCTTCATGCCCTTGATCCACTTATATGGTTTCACAACAGATGATTAAATCAGATACTCGAGCATCACTTATTAAATTTCTCCAGCTTGTGGTAGCGCACCACCCATCCAGGAGGTTAGTGGCTACTGCTTTTTTTATTTTTTTTATAAGAGTTGCTATTGCTTTCTTAGTCGTACTTAATCTGCAAACTCTATGCTTCCTTCATCACTGAATCAGAAATGTTTACTTCAGGTGTCGTAAAGGAAGTGCTGATATACTAGTAAATTTTGATGATTTAATTCCATCAAATATGTTGTCAGTCAACAAACATGAATCTACTGATAGCAACGGAAATCGTGCTCTGACTAATTTTCAGATCTGTGGAAAAGAAGTTCCGCGTGGATATTGGGTCAGTATTCAAAAGTTACATCTTACCGTTGAAATGAAAATGTTGCCTCTATTTTACGAATAGTGTACTTGTAAGCATCATTATATTCCCTTATCCCTAAATGAATGTCTTTTTTAAGACACATTCCGAAAATTGAGTTTTAAAAAAACTAAGTAGCAAATATGCATAAATACTCTTACTATCCACCTTATAAACTTCTAATTTTGTTAGTATACATTGTAATATGATACTTTTTAAGTAAAAAAGATGGCAAAACCCATATTTTGGTCTAAAGAAATCATTTTTTTGCAATGTCCTCATTGAAGTTTATTTTTTGCAATGTCCTCATTCAAATACACGATTTTTGCAACGCCCTCACTCCGTAAACGGAGACGTCAATTTTTTTTAATGACAGAGGGGCACATGCTATCACATGACTAACAACCGTTATAAACTTAACTTTCCAGATCAAACACAACCACAGACTATCAAAAACACCACACCATTTCATTTCCATTTCTTCAAATTCATATTAAAAAGACAATTTTCTGATGGGTTTTCAATGACGGAAAGTTAAGTTTATGACGGTTGTTAGTCACGTGATAGCACATGCCCCTCTGCCGTTAAAAAAATTGACGTCTCCGTTTACAGAGTGAGGACATTGCAAAAATTGTGTACTTGAATGAGGGCATTGCAAAAAAAAAAATACTTCATTAAGGACATTGCAAAAACATGGTTTCTTTAATGACCAAAATATGGGTTTTGCCGAAAAAAGATCTATGAACATTTTCTTTCGTAATCCAATGAGTCCAGGGACCAACTTTCTCCACTCTGCCTCTTCCTTATGAGTGGGTAAGTGTAAGTGTCGGTTGCCTGCAGACGCTCAAGGTTTTATGTTCGCAGTATACATGGCATAAAGGAAAACTCAACTGTGAATCTGAGTTGACATGGAACATAATGTATTGCTCACAGAATACCTGTCGTCGTTCCAATTTGAACCCAATGACTTGCAGAGCGTCAGAATGCATCTGGCTTAAAACCAAAATGGAATCATCTTAACAGGTTTTAAACATTACGAAGGAACTCAAATGATAAATGTTACTTCCCATCTTAGAATTCATTGAGAAGTGAAGAAATTTAGGTGGTTTGAAATTTCAATAATTGAACATAGGCAAGTGGCAACTACTTATCCGTTGAACTACCTGAACATATTTTTTGATCTCTCCTTTTGATTTTCTATCTCGCAAATATTGAGAAGGCCTTGCAACATATTTAACAAGTTAGGAGATGCATTAGTATCCTTGGACTTGATATAATTGCAAAAATGATTTAGAGTAGTCAAGATGATTTACATTGCTTTGGGAGGCAAAAGTCAAAATGTTATGGAAGATGAAGGTATGATTGTTGAAAGTGCACTCTCTAATCGGCACATCCCAAAATAGAATGTGGACTCATGACACTCATTCATGGATCAGAGGGGGTATATATAAGTTTTATATATATGTTTGAGACACTCAGTCGGGCATGGGAATTATTACTTGGTGATTCAAATTTTGGTGGCTTGGCTAAGAACTGGAAATAAGATAACCTAGTATTTGATACACTAGAATGAACCAGCAGAGAAGTCTCAACAACTTTTATGAAATTCTGGTGATAATGTGCCATGGATCATTCATCAGTTCGATCCATATGGTCATCATAAAATTTGGAAAAGTGGTTCAAACTTGGAGGCATGGTAGCTATCATTGTTTTTGATAGCGTACAAGCTTGAGGGTTTCAGAATTGGGTCATCTATACTTTTTTGGACATTGCATTTTAATAGTCCATTTTCACAAATTAAGCTATTAAAAAAAGTTCTCAAAAATTGTTATTTCAAGTTCCAAATATGATACTTTTGTGTCATGTTGTATAAAAAAATAATAATAATAACTAGTACGAATCATAAAAATTCAAAGACTTAAAAGTATAAAATTAATAAGTCAAACTACCAAACATGGACTCTTCACATGGAACGGTGGGAGTAATAAGCTAGGACGTAGGTGCATGTGAGTCTTCCGACATATACTAGCCCTTCAAAAGTCTGAGTCCAAGAATTTCAAGGAGATAAACTGTTAGAATTGCCATATGTTTTGTAGTGATCAGAAAGCCCTTGTTTCAAGTTTTTAAAGTGTTAATTTCTTCTGTCATTCAAGTGCCTATTACGAATTTCTGGATTGCATACATCTTTCCACACAACCCCACCCCCAAAAAGATGAAGAAAAGAAAAATGAAAGAAAGAAAGAAAGAAAGAAAGAAAGAAAGAAAGAGAGAGAGAAAGAAAGAAAGAAAGAAAGAGCAGAGAAGTGGCTAGTGGGGTCTCTTATAATTTTGTTTTATTTTATGGACATGAAAAGAAATGTATTATAAAGACGAATATTTGAAGATGGGAAATTAGTCCAAACGGAAGAAAAATACACAAGTATATTTACTAAATTATTGCAGCAGGCTTGTGTCGTCAAAACTCAGTGAACGGGTAGGGTCTTAAATGCTGTAGTTCTTGTCTAACCTATAAACAGTCAATTTTTATACTTTTACAAAAATGAGCATTTTTTCTTGGAGAAATAGAAGACTTTGGAACACCCTGAATGACAGAGGTAGGCAGGCTTCTGTTACCTAGAAGAATGATGACTTCAATTTGAGCTTAAGAGTGTGAAGCTTCCTAATCATAGGGGTCGAGGAAAACATTTATTATGAAATTCACATGAACTTGGTACCTCACAAGACACTAGGCTTGGTTGTACCCTGCTAAGCACTAGGCTTGTTTCTATCTCACTAAGCACTAGGCTTGTTCTTCATGGGCCCATGGCTGAATCTTGCAGAAAACTAATTTTGGCTGAATAAATAATATAGGTTCTTCAGAGCTACCAATCGCTAGTTTTTTGAAGTTCACCGATACTAGTTCCCAAATGAAGAAATTGGACAAACATGAAGACGAAATTTGGGTGTTGTTACGACTGATGAATGTCGGAAGACGTTGTAAACTATTTTGTATGTTCATTGAGTGGGCCGCTTGCTATGACTAGATTCCCTCATTGTGGCTCAACTCATGAAATTTTTTTTTGATGGATCACATCCTAATAGGGCCTTTATGGAAGATTTTATGATCTTGATCAGTAAACTGCAAACTATAGTGAAGCATGTGAGAAGGGAAGGAAACAAGGCTGCGGATAAACTGGCCAAGAATGGAGCCAAGAACATTGGAAATATGATCATTTTAGATGTATACCCTCCTGTTTTCAAGGCATTCCTAACCGAAAATTTGCTAAATGCAACTTGATCCTAATGTTCACTTCTTTTCTCTGTCAACCAAATAAAGAAAAAGGAAAAAGATCTTTTGTGGAGGACCACTTACACTTACACACCAACTCTTCTGTTTGTTTAGCTTACACTCAACTGTTATACGAGAATTTCTGTTCTTTCTTCCTCGTGTAGTGTTCTTTGCTTCAAAGCTCCTTACATTTTGATAAGAATGACATACTGAATTTATCAATTAAATAAAACCTTTTTTTTGGGCTCTCTATGTAGATGTTTTGCCGTGGAAGCAGGAATGAGACGAGGGGCTTCAGGTCTGCGTCCCTTACTCTTTTTCTCTATACTTCTGAGTAGATAATTTCTTGAAGTTTCCTCATTATATCTTCAATCTGATTTGAACTGATTCACTGGTGTTTGTTCTTCAAAAATAAATTCTTAGATTGTAAGGAGAACTTGTTAGAAAAATACATCATCTTTATTTTTGTTCTTTTTGATTTTCCTTATGAGAAGCTCTCCAAGTTCTCCTTCAACATTCTATTGCATGTGTTAGTTATTAACTGACAACTTTCTTATACCTTATACATACCACGGTTATATTCAGTGTCATATTTATGCCTTCTGTAGGGGATACAGAGAAACATTTATAAATTTTTCGGACACAAACGAGTAAAAAAATATTTTGATTGGGGTTGACACAAGAAGATGACCTTTATTGCACTATTACAACGGGGTTCACTTCAAAAAATTATTTACATCCACTATTTGTTCTTCTTGCAGCTGTGGGTTATGGATTTTATTACATTCTCTGTCCGTGCGAGTTGAAGATGGTGAGAGCCATATGGCATTTACAACTACATGTGAATTTATACATAACTTCTTTGTCTGTGAGGAATGTCGCCAACATTTCTATGATATGTGTTCAAGGTAAAGAGAAACTACTGCATCTTTATTTTTTCTTTTTAAAGTTATTTTTATTTCTCAAATCCAATAAATCTTATTTTGATATTCTTTAATGCAGTGTTCCTAGTCCTTTCAACAAAACCAGGGATTATGTCCTCTGGTTATGGACGGCACATAACAAAGTGAATGAGAGACTAATGAAAGAAGAAGAGACTCTTGGGACTGGTGATCCCAACTTCCCAAAAAACATTTGGCCAACAAAACAGCTTTGTCCGTCCTGTTACCTTCCCAAGAGCAAGAAGAACAACAATTGGAATCATGATGAGGTTCACCAATTCTTGGTCAATTACTATGGTCAAATGCTCGTGACTCTGTACAAAGACAGGGACAGGGAGCTACTTGGAGATGGCGGGATAAAAAATTTAGTTTCTGAAGATTTGGTAGCCTCAACAAATGCACTTGTGGTACCCCTGGGAGCTGCATTGGCAATTGCTGTTGCCAGCTGTGCATTTGGAGCACTTGCTTGCTTCTGGCGAACACAACAGAAGAATCGGAAGTATTTCCACAAACCCCGTTTCTTAAAGAATGTATAATTATTAGAAAGGTCATTTAGCTCTTTCAAAATAGATATAGAGAAAATCAAACAAAAGAAGGATAATAGAATGAAAAAAATTGAAATTGAGAGAGAATAGAGATTGGTATTCTTATTTGTTTTTCTTCCACAAACATTTCAGGCCAAGGAGAAGCTGGAGCTAACAATGTTAAAAGAACAAATCTATACAATTGGCCATCAATTAAGATGGCGATACAGATAGAAATCCGATTCAAAACTGAAACACGGATGATGGCTCGTCTGAGGTTCTCTTCTGTACCCCTTTTCTTCCTTTTATATATGTGGTGGAATGTACAGATACATATATTGATCATAATTGTGGAAGAGAATGTTGCAGCTAGTCACCCCTCCGTCTCACTCGATTCTTTCACCAAAGTTTTCGTGTACTGTATTATTCAAACAAGTTGGACTAAATTTTGATCTTGATTTGAAAATATATATGACCCATTTTCTTTATTGATGTTTGAATGAGTTTGGTCTGAAGATTAGACTGTAGAGAGTAACTTTAGATCCTTGTGAGTTTGTTCAAAGTCAGCACCATCTTCCTGTGGATTGTTGGATGATAACAGTGCGCAATTGTCTGATACTATTTTTTTTTGGGTACACTATCTTCGGTTGCTAAGATTTCTTTATTATATTTTAACATATCAATTTCAAGCCTTCTACGGAGTATTTCTTTTTTCAAGACTGTCAATCTATAAGAAGAAATCAACACAGTTGAGTAGTTACGCAGTTACTTAAATTATACTCCCTTTGCCCTTAATTCTATTTGAATGTTAATTTTTTGTTTTAAAAAAAAAGGTATCCTAAAATAAATGCCTATTTTTGTAAATAACTTTGTCTCTTAATATTTTTATCAATATTGTTTTTTTCACTATTCATTATATACTTGCAAAACTAGAACATTAAAAATTGGAAATATTTATGTATATTTGTCATTAAAATTTATATAAAAGTTGAACATTTTCAAAATGGAAAATTACAAATAGGGGTTCAAAGTTTTCAGGTGTTTGCACCGCAGATTAGTTCATTTTTTGGCGACTAAGGATCTAAAGTCACCAAATATTGACAGTTAAGGATTTTATAACTATTGACAGTTAAGGGTTTTATAACCGTTAAACCATACTATTATTAGCCAAGAATTTTTAATTTGAGACATTTATTTGCTAATAGTTGTTAGCTTCATACCCTAATTTGCCACTATTTACAGTAATTTATAACGATTCTGTTAATAAACTCTGTAACTATCAACATTTGGTTGGTGACTTTGAACTTTTAATTGCCAAATATAGAACATCAGACTTTGCAGTGCAAATATTTCCCAAACTTTGGACCCATATTTGTAATTTGCCCTTTTCAAAGTGCCTTATAAATAAAAAAGAAATGAGAAGTAGGGTGTATGGGTGTATGGGTGAGCAAAAATATTTTTGAATCGGGATGGACCAATCAAAATCGGACCTAACCAATGTTAATGGTACTAGAGTTCTAATTCCAAACTTCTTCGGAAGAACTAGAATTAATATATTGGTCTGGTTCTGGTTCTAAAACTTTTTATCATCGGTTTTAAATAGGACCGTAGACATCATTGTATAATTTTATTGCATACATATATATTGTTGTGAATATAGCCCTCCACAGCCCAAGCAAACCACAAGAATAATAATCGCACACAAACAAAGCACAAGAAAATCAAAAACACAGAAAAGACACAAGAAATTGTTAACCCAGTTCTCACCAATTTGATTGGCTACGTCTAGGGGCACTACCAAGCCAGGATCTTACACTATGTATGTAGAATTTGTGTTACAATGAGAGAGGGAGCGGAACTTTACTTATATATGACCTAGGGAACAAACCAAATCCTAAACAAACAAGGAATCCTGAACTGCTGAAAATCGGGCCTAGCGCGGCCGCCCTCCGAAGAAGCGTGGTCGCGCTACCGTCCAGAAACTCCAACGCCTTTGTATGTGTCCCCAAGCGCGGTCGCCCTCACTGTCCAGCGCGGTCGCCCTCGAAGAATTCCACCCGAGCATCAGTCTCGGTCCAAGAGCGCGGTCGCGCACATAGCCAGCGCGGCCGCTCTTGTCTCCAGCAATCACTGACGAATTTTTCCCCCTTGCTTCGATGTCTAACCCGGTTGGTCCTCTATCCCAACAATCTCCCACCTAGAGATCAACCACACATATAAGCCCCGTATCCGTTCTTCAACTCATCCTTGGTGTCCTCCTAGTGCTCACCTCGATCATGGTAGTGCCATCCTCCCCTTCTATTCTCCGAGCCCAATTGAAGCTTTGCACAACTTCAATTTATCAAGGTTCACAACCTTTGTCAACATGTCAGCCGGGTTCTCCGATCCCCAATATCTTCTCTGGCCCCAAGATCTTCTCCTCCAAGAGATGTCTGATGTAGTTAAACCTCAGTTCAATGTGCTTCGTCCTCGAATGAAACGCCGGATTTCTAGCCAAATGTATTGCACTCGGCGCCATTTGTAGAGAACGCTACCACTTCGCGTCTTCCCAAGTTCACCCAAGAAGTTCTGCGGCCATACCATCTCTTTACTCGCCTCATCCACGCCACATAATGCCTTACGCGATCGAGCTAGCCGCCACGATCTTCTGTAATTTAGAAGCCCAGGAGATTGCCGTACCACCCAATGTGAACACATAACCCGTAGTACTTCTCCTCTTATCAAGATCACTTGATGCCAAGTCCGCATCAACATAACCCGCTAACACCACTTCCTTGCTCGAGAAACACAGAGCCTTACCAGCAGTACCCTTCAAATAATGTAGGATCCACTTAACCGCTTCCCAATGTTGCTTTTCTGGATTTTCCATGAACCGGCTGACTACTCCCACCGCATGTGCAATGTCCGGCCTTGTACACACCATTGCATACATGAGACTCCCCACAGCTGAAGCATATGGAGTTCTCTCCATCTTGTCACGCTCCTCCTTGCCCCTAGGTGAGTCCTTCTCGGATAGCTTGAAATGCAAACCCAATGGCGTCCCTGTTGGCTTCGCCTCTTCCATACAAAACCTTGCTAAGACTTTCTCAACGTATTCTGCTTGTGAAAGAACCAACTTACCCGACTCCCTATCCCGGTCAATCTGCATGCCCAAGATTTTTCTGGCCTCTCCCAAATCCTTCATCTCGAACCGTTCTGACAACTGAGTATTCAATCTGTTTACCTCTCTACTACTAGAGCCCGCTATTAGCATGTCGTCCACATATAACAGCAAGATAATATACCCATTGTCCGTGTTCTTGAAGTAGCAACAATGATCCGCTTCACATCTGATAAAATCAATGTCATGCATGAATCCATCAAACTTCCTGTACCACTGCCTAGGAGCTTGTTTAAGGCCATACAAGCTCTTAGTCAATCTGCAAACTAGCTCCTCGCTACCCTTAGACAAGTAACCCTCTGGCTGTACCATGTAAATCTCTTCCTCCAAGTCCCCATGAAGAAAGGCTGTCTTCACATCCATCTGTTCAAGCAATAAGTTGTCCGCCACTACTATCCCCAGAACCATTCTGATAGTGGTCATCTTCACAACCGGAGTGAATACCTCGGTGTAGTCAATACCGTACTTTTGTTGAAACCCTTTTACAACCAGTCTTGCCTTGTAACGCTTGCTACCGTCTACTTCCTCATTGATCCTGTAAACCCACTTGTTATGCAGTGCCTTCTTCCCCTTAGGTAGTTCAGTCAACTCCCAAGTTTTGTTGGCCTTCAATGAGTCCATCTCATCATCCATCGCAGCTTTCCACTTGTTATAAAGTGTACTACGAACAACCTCCGCATAACACTCCGGTTCCCCATTATCTGTCAACAGCAAATAATAATTGGATGGAGTATACCTGTCAGGCGATCCACGCAACCTGCTGGATCTACGTAGCGGAATATTCGGTTCTGGAGTATGTGGTTCATCATCAGTGACCTCCTGACCATGGTCAACATGAACTGTTCTGCTCCCACCCGAGTCTGGAATATCTACCTCTACAACTTCCGGTTCCGAACTAGTGTCATCAGATGCCCCCTTTCTGTCCTTGTACAATACCTATTCATTGAATACCACATCTCGACTACGAATAACCCTATGATTTTGGTCATCCCAAAACTTATACCCGAAGTCATCCCCGCCATACCCAATAAACGTACACTTAGCAGATTTTGCATCTAATTTAGTTCTCTCAGGAGAATCAACATGAACATAAGAAACGCAGCCAAATATGCGAAGAAAGGACAGATTTACCTGCTTGGCACTCCAAGCTTCCTCTGGAATTCCATTCCCCAATGGTACCGATGGTCCCCGATTGATCAAGAAAGCTGCCGTGTCAACTGCATATGCCCAGAACGTCTTCGGAAGTCCACACTTCAATCTCATACTTCTAGCCCGCTCATTCAATGTTATGTTCATCCTCTCTGCTACCCGTTGAGTTGTGGTGTCCGCTTTGGAGTCTTCTCCATACGAATACCATTCGCAGCACAATATTCCCTAAACTCACCAAGCTCATACTCCCCACCATTGTCTGATCTCAAGCACTTAAGCTTAAGTCCCGTCTGATTCTCCACCAAGGCCCTCCACTTCTTGAACACCTCGAAAGCCTCATCTTTCCCCTTCAAGAAATAGACCCAAACCTTCCTTGTAGAATCATCAATAAATGTCATGTAATATGACGCACCACCCAGAGACGTAACCGGAGATGGCCCCCACAAGTCCGTGTGAACCAATTCCAACTTTGCTTCCCTCAAACCCCTACCTGTCCTCGAGAAATTATTTCTCCCCTGTTTGCCAAACATACAATCCTCGCAGATCCCCACGTTGACTGTTTTCAAACCCGGTAGTAGTCCCTTTGAACAAAGCACCTTCATCCCCGTCTCACTCATGTGACCCAATCGCAAGGTGCCACAAATCGATCACCACTTGGCTGCCGCCACCGCAATACTATCCTTGGTGTTGTTTGCCAAATCTGATGTCCCCTCCTTATTACCCCGAGCGATTTCACAATCCTCCTTGGTAATAACCCAGGTTTCTGCACGAATGTCACCTTGTAACCTTCTTCGTCCAACCGCCCAACCGATAGTAGGTTCTTTTTCAAACTCGGAATGTGTCGACCCGTTCAGATGTAAGACCTTCCCGTCCGATGCTCCTCTTCTGACATCCCCCTTCCCCTTGATTTCTAAAGGCTCGCCATCAGCCAGATAGACCTTACCGAAATCACCGGAAGTGTAATTCTCCATCTCTTCCTTATGCCCGCAAGAGTGGAATGATGCCCCCGAATCCAGCACCCATGATTCTAGTGCACTACTGACACTCAGAACCAGTACATCATCACCTTCGACTGTCACATTCACCTGATTGCCCTTACGATTTGGACAATCCCTCTTGAAGTGTCCCAACTCCTTACAATAATAGCACTGAACAGATCCCTTTGCAACCTTTGGTTTGTCCTTGGTCTCCCCGATCTTGCCCTTACCACTCACCACGTTCTCCCTAGATTCGGTTCTCCCTTGTTTGCTAGTACCCGGCTTCCCCTTGCTAGTAGTAGCTAAAGCCGATCCCGAAGCACTCGATGTCCCCAACTTCTTCATGCGATTTTCTTCGGCCAAAAGAAAGTCCTTAACATCATCATACTTCAATTTCTTCTTACCTGCTGAAGCATTGATCGCTGTCACCGTTCCGCTCCAACTTTCTGGTAAAGAAGCTAGCAACAAACACGCATGAACCTCATCATCGAACTTGATCTCCACCGCTGTCAATGAGTCTATAACATCCATAAACTCATCGATGTGCTTAGCCAAGGATCCTCCCTCTTGCATCTTGAGACTACCCATCTTGCGTATCAAATCAACCTTATTTGCAGCAGATGGAGTTTCAAATCTCTCAGTAAGGTAATCCAATAGCTCCTTGGTGGTTGTCGCCTTCTTGGTAGTCTTTGCAATCCACTTTGACAAAGTAGATCTGACCACCCCTAGGGCTTTCCGATCCATGAGTTTCCATTCTTCCTGATCTTCATCTTCCGGTTTGACACCCTTCAGAGGTTTATAGAGGTCTTTGTTGTACAAAAGATCCTCAATCTGCATCCTCCAATATCCGTAGTCAGACCCATCGAATTTCTCAACCGCCTGTTTGTCCTTGCCCATTCTTGATTGCTTGGAACAACTCCCTTGATCTTGAAACCAAAAGCTCTGATACCAGTTGTTGTGAATATAGCCCTCCACAGGCCAAGCAAACCACAAGAATAATAATCGCACACAAACAAAGCACAAGAAAATCAAAAACACAGAAAAGACACAAGAAATTGTTAACCCAGTTCACCAATTTGATTGGCTACGTCTGGGGGCACTACCAAGCCAGGATCTTGCACTATGTATGTAGAATTTGTGTTACAATGAGAAAGGGAGCGGAACTTTACTTATATATGACCTAGGGAACAAACCAAATCCTAAACAAACAAGGAATCCTGAACTGCTGAAAATCGGGCCCAGCGCGGCCGCCCTCTGAAGAAGCGCGGTCGCGCTACCGTCCAGAAACTCCAACGCCTTTGTAAAATCCCCCAGCGCGGTCGCCCTCACTGTCCAGCGCGATCGCCCTCGAAGAATTCCACCCGAGCATCAGTCTCGGTCCAAGAGCGCGGTCGCGCACATAGCCAGCGCGGTCGCTCTTGTCTCCAGCAATCACTGACGAATTTTTCTCCCTTGCTTCAATGTCTAATCCGGTTGGTTCTCTATCCCAACATATATGTGTGTATTATATATAGTTGTTAGTTTCATCTTGAAGTGATCAATATCTATTCAGAATTTTATTCCACTTTTTGTTACTAATATTCAAACTCTGTTCCAGTTGACTTTATGCTGTTTATTTAATGTTTGTAAAACAAAGCATACATAATGTAAATTAGTTCTAGTAATATGATGGTCTCTAAAGCTTCAAACCTCAAAAAAATTGATCACTATGTTAAATTTATGTCTGAACTTGTCTTTAAAAGATTGTAAACACATGGGACCGACAGAGCCATATTATATTCTAGTTGGTATCTTGCATAGATTATGAATAAATAAATTATATGAACAATGAATTATAAGAACTGGACCAATGAAAAGAAAATGAAATCAGTGTTAGTGTATCGATTTTCATTTTCAAATATATTCATCTGATTCTTCTGATTTTAAATTGCAATAGAATCGAAGTATTCGCCCTGACTATTCTGATTTCAAGATTTTTGAAAGAAACAAAATAAAAATAAAAACGTGACTTAGTATGAGACTGAGGATATAATAGATAAAGCCATCTCCTACTTCAACTATCCATCCATGTTAGTGATACAATAGAAAACAACCTAATCAAATATTAAATTCATAATCTAAAAACCAAACCCCTTACCAAATTTAGCTAAGGTTTGATTAATCATTAACCAACTCAACTCCCATAATAAAGCTATGGGTCCCTACCCTACTTCAATCATCCATGTATGATCATCAACTTTCTTCATCATACATGCAAACCTAAAATGGAGGTTTAACAAAATTATACACTATGTAAGCTGTTTTCACGCACACATAAACTCTGATATAATCATTTTAATTGTTTTGGGTAGGGACAACCTGGGAATACTAGGAGAAAAAGAAAGAAAAGAGTAGGAAACAGGTGACACGGTCGTGCAGTCCAAGTGACACGGTCGTGTCACCGGACAAGTTTTTTTTCGCACTGCCGTGGCAATTAAAGGACACGACCGTGATCGGCGAAAGCAGTTACGGGCTGGGCATATTTTGACCTATTTTCTGATTTCTTTCTCGTGCCTAGGTTAGAGTTATCTCTTATATCCTATATATATCCAAGTGACGGCCATAAACATATTGTAACATCATATTGTGAAATTATTAAGAATAATCCTGACTTGTTAGTGCCCCCATACGTACTCCTTGATTAGAAGGAACTGGGTAACCAATTCTTGTGGTGTTGTGTGTTCTTGTGCAATTTTCTCCTTCTTTATTGTTCTTCCATTGCTTGTGGGCCTATCGTATTTGTCATCTTTACCAACAATTGGTATCGGATCTTTTGGTTCTTGATCCAAAGCTAGGGTTTCGTTGTCATGGACATGGAAGATCTTGTGGGGACTTTGGAGGATGGCAATAAGATGTTCATCGAAAATATTGATGAAACGGACTACAATTTATGGCGGACACGGATCGAGTACATGTTGTGGAATAAGGATATGTATCCGATCTTGTAAGAGAAGACTGTAGATATCAAAGTCAAGAAGTGGACGGTCATGGATAGGAAGGCGTTGGGTCTAGTAGGGCAGACATTGACCAAGGACGTATCCAAGAGCGTACTTGAAGCCTAGACGACATTGGAGATGTTAGAGATGCTGGCGAACATGTATGAGATGCCATCGGCAGCAAACAAGGCCTATTTGATAAGGAGATTGCTGAAATTGAGAATGGCGGAGGGCATGTCGGCAACGAAACACATAAGTGAATTCAAAATTTATCGCGACCAAGTTATCTTCGCTAAGTGTTACTCTTGATGACGAAGTGAAAGCATTACTATTGTTATCATCTTTACCGGACAGTTGGGATACAACTGCAATAGTTGTTAATGTGTCAACGGGGAAGGCAAAGTTGTAATTTAGTAATTGTTTTGGCTAAAAACAGTCAACAATGATAGGAATTGAAATGAAGCTAAGAAGGGTGCAATGGAATATAATTGGTGCAACAATGTAATCAAGATGGCTCGATCATGTAACGAGGAAAACCCTTGAGATAACTATCTCGCCGGCACAAAACCTCGGGAGGTGATTATGAGCACCTACCTTCCCCAAACAATTGTATTAATAATGAGTTACAAAGCAAAAAGCTATGGCGGATTACAAAGTATATTTGAGCTGTGTGAGTGTAGTGCGTGTGTTCTTGTGTTGTCGTGTTTTTTCGTTTCCAGCCATAAGCTTATAAATAAGAAATAAAATAACAAAAAGATAAAATCCTAACAAACTCCCTATAATTTCGGTGAGTTATCCACATCTTGACTTAGTCTTCCAAGCCGTTGAAAGGAGTCTATTTGACACGTTTTTCCCACGTACTTTTTTATCCCTGTAATTAAAATATAACAGAAATAAATAATTAATTAATTTAAGTAAATAATTTTTATCTTGCCTTCGAGAGTGAAGATGTTGACAGGCTGATAAAAACTCAAGACGTAGCAATCCTGAATTTTACCCACAACAATTGTCCCCAAAAAACTGTCTTTTAAATGAATTTAAAAGGTTGGTTTTTTCCACGTCTTTCTCGAAGCTCTGCGGTTAAGTTTTTGAGAAGTTACGTGGCGGTTGAGGAGTTAATCTCCATTTAATTAGCGTAACCACCCCAAGATCTAGGGTTTTTAATTGGAAAACCTTTTTCACTTTCTCCTTCACCTTTTCCCACACTTTCATCCGTTCTTCTTCACGGCGGTGAATCTTCCTTGAAGGTAAAATCTTTCCCTCTCTTTTTCTTCCTGCTGCTTTTTCAAAAAATGGTGAAATCAAAAAAAGTAAAAACCACGAAAAATCCTCTTAGTTTAAACGAGGACGAGGGTTTCTCGTGTGAAGGTTTGTTGAAGAAACCAGATGAAGAAATATGTGTTTTTAACAATGAACTAATCGAATCCCTCAAGGATCGACACTGCTTCCCGGATTCTACTATCTTTAGATCATTCGATGTTCTTCTTAGGTCCGATTTCGTTTATCTGAAATGGGTTTGTCTTTATGAGTATCCCTTTACTTTGGGTTTTTCTTATCCTTTCCCTGCAATGATAAAAGAGTTTTTTAGAAAGACTAACCTTGCTATTGTACAAGTGATGCCCATGGTTTGGAAGATCTTTTCTTGTGTTTTGAGGGTGAACCTTGAATTCGGTTTAGACATAGGCTTGAAGGAGTTGGCTTTTGTGTATGAGCTCCAAACTTTTGGGTCTACCAGATACCTTCTTAAGACTAGGACTGGAATGAAACCCTTGTTCCTGAAAGTAACTGTGAGTGATAGGGGTTGGAAATCAAAATATTTCTTTGTCGAGAAGGATTCCTTGGAGGAAGGAGATTTCTTGGCAACTGAATGGAATAGGGAAGGTATCCCTCTTTCAAACTTCAATTTTTCCTTATTTCCCGCACTTACCTGTTGTAATTTCTTTGTTTGTTTTTGCAGCTATCGATTGGGCTAAGCTTTTCCCTCCATCTGCTGAAACAATTGGGAAGGTGAACAGGTTATTGGAGTTCTCAGAGGGGGAAAGATCTTTCCAGCCTTTACGAAGATATAGCAATCTCTGAAGACAAAAGGATACCACCCTTCACCGAAATGTCTACTGGTAAGTTTTCTTTTTAATCTTTGTGCACATTATCTTGGTGTTTCTGGATTCTGAATTCTTCTGACAATGCACTTCTTCTGACAGTTTCAAAGTCTACCGCTGCCTTTTCTCTTAAGGATCTTCAAGATTTCGTGGGGCAAACTCAGGCAAGCAATCAGGTGTTGGAGCCCAAAAGGGAGATGGAGGCACCATCTGTAAGAGCCAGGGAGAAGAAGAGGAAGAGCAGTTCCAAGGAGGTGATAAATGTGGATGAAACATGTTCAGGGGATGTGGAAGAGGCATTGGCTATGGCAGCAGTGGTAAGTTTTTTATGAAAAAACAGAGTCTCAAAGGAAATAGTGTATCCAGGGTTTTGACCTACCTTTTGGCCTTTTGCAGGGTGTTGATGCTGCTAAGATAAGAATGAACGCTCTTGAGGAAAGGAATAGGAAGCTGGTGCTGGAACTTATTCAAGTCAAGAAACAGAGGGAAGCCGGGGCTAAGAAAAATGAAGAATTACAGAAGGAGGTGGAAAGCTTGATGACAGGGATGTCTTCCCTTCAAGACACACAGCTGGATGATATTGAGGATTTAAAGAAGAGCATGATGCTCTCCGCTGCCCAGAGCATGGTTGCAATCAAGATTCAAATGATGGAGGAGTTCCATGCCGGGAATCACACAGAGTGGAATGTTGAGCAACAACGTTCCCTCTTGAAGACTTTGGAAGCTAAGGGAGAGGAGGTAGGAGAAGGATCTTCTGCAGCCAAGGGTGATGATATCTTGGATGAAGGAGCAGCAACAACATCAGCGGCAGTAGCCACCCGATGAAGGAAGAAGGTAACATGGTAAAAACTTTTGGTTTTGAAAAAATATGGTTTAAAAACTTTAGTTTGAAATGGGCTGCGTCCCGAAGATAATATTTTGGTTTGTAATCGGCCCATAAGGGCCAAGACAATTTTTTTTTCAAGTGTTGGGTTGGTCCAGCACTGTTTATGCTTTCTGTAGGAAAAACTTTTGCTTGGGTTTTGGAAAAAACTTTCCCCAAGTATCTTTATGAAAAACGTTTTTAGGAGGTTGATATGTTAACCTCTTCGTAGATGGTAACAACTTGCGAGTGGATGTAGAAATCCTTTGCAATTACTTAGATTGACATGTAAATGTCAATAACCGTTTGTACTTAGATGACACGTAAGTGTCATAACCAATTGTAAAGATCTTAGGGTCTAACACATTGATTGAGTGGTGATGGGTAATTCGTATATATTAAACATACGGGCCCACCACACACCTCAATCAAGGTTGACATCGTGCGCTCCAGGCGAGGTGTTTAAACCTTAATGCGGTGAAAGAAAGAAATTTCTTTAAACCTTTGAAGGGATTAAGTACCTTAAACGGAAGTGAGATGGCCAGTCTCAAAACGGTTGTTTTCACGAGGATTTGGACTGAATTTGGAGATTTCCAGTTTAAGGTGCCAACTTCTTGCAAAATAACAAGTTAATGAAAGATTTCGACATCTTTTCTGATGTCACATTTTATTAAAAGAAAATAAAAGAATAAAAAACACTTTTTAAACAAAGATTGAGAGATAGTTCGTACCATATATAAGACGTCAAATTCTTGGGAAGATGCTTACATCTTAGTTAACCAATGAGTTTTATTCTAATGCTTCTTGTTTCCTTGCAAAACAGAAACATGTTAGGGGTGGGCGTTAGCTTAGCTAACGCCCCTCCGATGCTTAAGTCAGTAATTATTCCAAAAATTGAATAAAAATGGAAACAAGTACTTTTATTGAACTTAGGATGGTAAAGATCGTACCTTGGTTTTATTTGCATTGTAAAATAATCATGTAAACTTACATAAAGTAGGTTTTGAGATGGATCGCGTTCCAGCTTCTGGGAATCCTTGCTCCTTCTAGAGTCGATAGCCAATAGGAACCTTTGCCTGCTTCAGCATCCACTAGGTATGGCCCTTCCCATTTGGGAGCCATCTTTCCAGCATTGGGTTCTCTTGTATTCTGAAATACCTTCCGTAGGACTAAATCACCAACTTGGAATTTTCGCAATCTAACATTCTTGTTGTAGGATCTTGCAATCTTCTGTTGATATGCTGCTATCCTGATCTTTGCAAGGTCCCTTAGTTCGTCAATGGTGTCTAGATCATGACTCAGGTTGGCATCATTTTGCTCTGGTGTCAGCATCTTGAGCCTGGCACTGGGGACGACAATTTCTGTCGGGATGACCGCTTCTACTCCGAACACTAAGAAATAGGGGGTTTGGCATGTCGCATTTTTTGGTGTGGTTCTATCTGCCCAAAGGACAAAGGGAAGCTCTTCTGCCCATCTTCCTTTCTTTTGATCTAGCCTCTTCTTCAGGTTATTGATGATTATTTTGTTGCTTGATTCTGCCTGGCCATTAGCTTGAGGATGCACAGGTGAAGATGTCACCATCTTAAACTCCCAGCTAGGTGCAAGAAAATCTTGGGTCTTCTTGCTGATGAATTGAGAGCCGTTGTCACATATTATTTCAGATGGGATGCCAAACCTACTAAATATATTTCTCTTAATGAAGGATATGACTTCCTTATCACGAACTTGCACATAGGATTCAGCCTCAACCCATTTAGAGAAATAATCAGTCATAGCAAGCAAGAAAACTTTTCCCCCAGAAGCTTTAGGCAATTTTCCCATTATATCCATTCCCCATCTCATGAACGGCCAAGTAGAGAGGATTGGATGAAGCAATTCTGCGGGCTGATGCAAGATGTCGCTATGCCTCTGGCAGGAATCACATTTCTTGGCAAAGATGGTAGCATCTTGTCGCATTGTTGGCCAGTAATAACCCATTCTCAGAGCTTTTGTATATAAGCTTCTGCCCCCAGAATGGTTACCACATGATCCTTCATGTAACTCTCTTAGGACTTCTTTAGCTTGGTCGGCTTCGAGACATCTCAAATATGGACCTGCAAATGATTTCTTAAATAGCACATTATCTATTAATATAAATCTTGAAATCCTTACCCTGAATGCTCTAGCATTCTTCTCCTCATCAGGGATAGTGCCATCTTGAAGATATTTAATTATTGGCGTCGTCCAAAATCTTTACAATGCCCAAATAAGCTGTCATCTTGGCATTTTTTGCTGCATAGAAACCGTTAAAATGATTTACAAGTAATAATGAATCACTATATACCTGTATTGCTTTGATGTTCATGTCTAGAGCCACGAATAGGCCCACGATTAAGGCTTCGTACTCTGCCTCATTTTTGGTGGCTTTAAAATCACAACTAATGGCCTGGGGTATGATGTCCCCTTATGGTGACTAGGACAACACCTAGCCCTGTGCCCCTCATATAAGAAGCACCATCTGTGAATAGAGTCCATATCCTCAGGGTGTCCCCATCTTGGAGTTGTTGCACTTCAAGTTCTACTTCTGGTTGCATACTTGGACTAAAGTCTGCCACAAAATCTGCAAGTGCTTGTGATTTTATTGCTGTTCTAGGCTCATATTTGATGTCATAAGTGCTTAACTGAACGAACCACTTGGCCATCCTTCCTGACATTTCTGGTTTTCTCATTACACTTTTTATTGGATAGTTAGTACGAATGACAATAACATGAGTTTCAAAATAATGCCTTAACTTAATTGAAGCAGAAATTAAAGCTAATATTAATTTTTCAAGGTGTGAATACCTGGTTTCCGCATCGAGCAATGTTTTACTTACATAGTGTTGGGGACGGATTTTTCACTATATGTATATGGTTGGCATCTTAAGCAGGTCAACATGTCAAGACGCCTCAGTATCCTGATCTCTACAACTTGACCTCTACAACTTGACCTCCACAACTTGGTCCACAACTTGGACCGACATCTTGGCTCAACGTCTTCATCAACATCCTGAAGCTGGAACAACTTGGGAGCAGTTTTACGGTTCCTATTTTCTAGGAGATACTTGTGCACTCATAGAAGACCAATTCAACCATGATTTTTCCACCATCAGCAGTTATGCCCAGAATTTTCTCCTCAAGTAACTCCATTATGCCTAGTTTTTAGGGATTTTTGGTTATTATCCTTTTATTTTACCTTTATTATAAATAGGGGTATGGAAATTAGGAAAAGAGACATGTAATTTCACACATGTAATTTCACACACTCACACTCTTGTAATCTCTCTCCATACTTCCGAGCTTGTAACTCACCGATCATAGTAAAACTTTGGTCAAGGTAGGTTCCAAAACCTCCCGAGGTTTTATGCCGGCGAACGAGTTGTTCAAGGGCTTTCCTCGTCAAAATCCTTTGTCATTTTCATTTTGATTACACACAAATCTATATTCCAATTCACCCAATTCTTTCCTTGAAATATTTGGTTATTTACAATCACTTGTCGAAATTTGACCAAAACAATTTGGCGCCGTCTGTGGGAAATTTGGTTTTTTAGATTTGTTTAGAACATCAAAATGGTCAATCCAACTTCCGGTCAGGTAACCTCAGTAACCTCCGCGGCTGGGGGCAGGGCGACTGGGGGGCAGCTAGGTGCACCTCGAGAGATGGCCGCGTCTGAAATCAATCTTGGTTTCGTGACTAATATGGCAACCATGTTGAATGAACTGAATAAGCGAATGGATGCTCAGCAGGATACCAATACTATGATTTTCAATGCAATTGAGAATCTGCGAAAAGGGAATCAAGTTGAGCCTCAAGTTGTAACTCCATTATCACCTTTATTTCCTAGAACTCTTTTTGGTGCAGGTACTGGGGGCAATCTTGGAGACATCCCCATGGCGAGTGCAGTACAGACTGATAGTACAACTGTAACAACTAGTCAAGTTGCCCAACATGGTCACACCTTCCCATTCAGCCAATCTGTGCCAACATCTTGCTATACTTATGCCACCCCATCTTTAGGACAAACAGGGAGTTTTTATAATGCATTTGATCACTCTTCTTCTCAATTTTATGCTAACACTTTTGCAGAAAGTCAAGTTGCTAGAGAGTTGCAGCAGATCAAAGAGATGATTAGGAATGTGCCTGGAGTTACCTTGCCTTATCATCCAGCTTCTCCAGCTTGTTATAATGAGTCTCGCTTTGTTCCAGCAATAGCCAACATGGAGATCCCGAAGAGATTTGCAGTGCCCCACATGAAGAAGTACGATGGGAGCACAGATCCAGTAGAGCATGTGTTGCTATACCAAGAATTAATGGACATTATCAGCATTCCTTCAATCTTCAAAGAGGCCTGTCTTTGTAGGGGCTTTGGTTCCACCTTGTCTGGACCAGCTTTGAAATGGCTAACCGGCCTATCTCTAAACTCTATATCATCTTATTCTCAATTAGTCAATATGTTTGTGAATCAATTTTCATGTAATAGAGCTTTTGAGAAACTAACTAGTGACCTCTACAGGGTGGTGCAACAACCTGACGAAAGCTTGAAAGACTATTTGAACAGGTTCAACAAAGAGGCAGTGACTATCCCCAACTTGAACATGTCCACAGCCGCCGAGGCATTCAGATTGGGCTTGAAGAAGGGATCACCTTATTATGACGAATTGGTCATGACTCCATGCAAGAGACTTGAAGATGTCAGGACGAGAGCTGTTAAATTCATCAGACCGGAAGAAGATAAGCTCATAGTCCTAAAATAACCACAATGAGGCTGACAAAATGAGAAAAGATGACCACCTATCTTCAACATGTCAAAATGTTAGCAAAACAGTACCTCAAGTTGTATTCCATGTAAGTTGTCATTTTTTCATAAAAGCAAACTCCGAAAACAGGTATGATTTAAATTTTGTCAAGTCATTTATTTATGTTTGTCAATTCTTATGTTATGCTAAAAATTCTTACTGACTTAAGCATCGGAGGGGTAAAGCTAACACCCAATCCTAACATGAATTTGTTTTGCAAGGTATACAACTTGAACAAACAGCTTAGGCTCAACATGTTGACACGCCAGTACGGCTGATACATGTTGAGACCTAAGCTGGAGCAGGCTCAACATGTTGACACGCCAGTACGGCTGATACATGTTGAGACCTAAGCTGGAAAAGGCCCAACATGTTGACACGCCAGTACGGCTGATACATGTTGAAACCTGAGCTGGAGCAGGTCAAACATGTTGACACGCCAGGACGGCTGATACATGTTTGGACCTGAAGAAGAATTTCAACATGTTGACACGCCAGTACGGCTGATACATGTTGAAACTTTAGCTGGAGAGGGATAGAACATGTTGACACGCCAGGACGGCTGATACTTGTTCTATTTCTTCAAACGAATTAAGGTTTCGACACCTTCGCCTGGGCGCACGTTTTCACACTTATTCAAGTTGTGAACTATTGGTTGTAACATTAACATGTTACCAAACGAATTAAGGTTCCGACACCTTCGCCTGGGCGCACGTTTTCACACTTATTCAAGTTGTGAACTATTGGTTGTAACATTTTCATGTTACCTACGGTTTATAACATTTACATGTTATCTAAAGAACAAACAAAGTGTCTCTCAAAGACATGCCAAATCAAATATAAAAATTTTGAGGACCAACCCTCATCTAACATTCCAAATTTCAAGCACCTTAACTAATGTTTCTTAAAGCTTTATCTTGGTTTCTATCAAGGACTTAGAAGCATTATTCAAGGCGTTCGACAACTCTTTGGCGTAATCAACCGCTTCCTTAATGTCGATGGGGAGAGTAGCAATTTTAAAATTCCTTGAATCTCCAAGTTTTCTCCGATTCAAGAAATTTTTGGGGGCAATTGTTGGGGACGGATTTTTCACTATATGTATATGGTTGGCATCTTAAGCAGGTCAACATGTCAAGACGCCTCAGTATCCTGATCTCTACAACTTGACCTCTACAACTTGACCTCCACAACTTGGTCCACAACTTGGACCGACATCTTGGCTCAACGTCTTCATCAACATCCTGAAGCTGGAACAACTTGGGAGCAAGCTTTTACGGTTCCTATTTTCTAGGAGATACTTGTGCACTCATAGAAGACCAATTCAACCATGATTTTTCCACCATCAGCAGTTATGCCCAGAATTTTCTCCTCAAGTAACTCCATTATGCCTAGTTTTTAGGGATTTTTGGTTATTATCCTTTTATTTTACCTTTATTATAAATAGGGGTATGGAAATTAGGAAAAGAGACATGTAATTTCACACATGTAATTTCACACACTCACACTCTTGTAATCTCTCTCCATACTTCCGAGCTTGTAACTCACCGATCATAGTAAAACTTTGGTCAAGGTAGGTTCCAAAACCTCCCGAGGTTTTATGCCGGCGAACGAGTTGTTCAAGGGCTTTCCTCGTCAAAATCCTTTGTCATTTTCATTTTGATTACACACAAATCTATATTCCAATTCACCCAATTCTTTCCTTGAAATATTTGGTTATTTACAATCACTTGTCGAAATTTGACCAAAACACATAGTATATTGGCTGCTGGATGCCATCTTGATCATGGACCAGGACGGCACTAACTGCGGTTTCGGAGATGGCTAAGTAGACACATAATGGCTCACCTTTCTGCGGTTTTGAAAGTAGGGGAGGTGTTGACAGGTATAGCTTCAAATCTTGAAAGGCTTGTTCATGCTTATCAGTCCACTCGAACCTAGAATTCTTCTTTAAGATGTCATAGAATGGCTTGCATCTGTCTGAGGATTTTGAGATGAATCGATTCAATGCTGCCACCTTCCCTGTCAATCATTGAACATCTTTTACGGATCTGGGTGAGGTCAGATTGATGATTTCTCTGATCTTCTCCAGGCTTGCTTCTATCCCTCTTTGTGTCACCATGTAGCCCAAGAATTTCCCAGACTTCATGCCAAAATTGCACTTTGCTGGGTTCAGCTTCATGTTGAACTTGTCTAGGATGTCGAATGCTTGAGCAAGATCTCGAACATGATCTTCAGCTTTCTTTGACTTTATCACCATATCATCGATGTATACCTCCATAGTGTCCCCAATCTGCTCCTTGAACATCATGTTGACTAGCCTCTGGTATGTAGCACCTGCATTTCTTAGTCCAAAAGGCATTGCAATGTAACAATAAATACCTGTTGGGGTGATGAAGGCGGTATCTTCTTGATCGGATGGATCCATCTGGATTTGCTTTAATCCTGAAGATGCATCCAGAAAAGTCAACACTTCATGCCCAGAAGTGGCATCCACCAAAGTATCAATGTGTGGCAAGGGAAAAGGATCTTTGGGACAAGCTTTGTTTAAGTCTGTGAAGTCAACGCAAACTCTCCATTTTCCGTTCTTCTTTTCTACTACCACCACATTTGCTAGCCATCTTGGATATTTGACCTCTCTGATCATCTTATCTTTGAGTAGTCTATCCACTTCTTCTTGAATGATAATATTCCTTTCTTGTGCGAACTTTCTTCTCTTTTGGTGGATCGGTCTGAAAGATGGATCGATGTTGAGTTTGTGGGTGATTAAGTCCTTACTGATGCCTGTCATATCTTCATGTTTCCATGTGAAGCTTCTAATCCTGCTCTACAAGAGGTTAATAAGGTCTTCTTCTATTTCTGCTGGAACATCTTGGCCAACCAGCACTTTGAGATCTGGGTTTGAGGGGTCTAAGAGTATCTCTTTCAAATCATGTTCCTTCGCCTCCAGGACCTCACGGGCCTTTCTCTGTAATTGCTATACCATCTTAGGGGTTGTTGACGCCTTCATGGAAGTCATGTAACATTCTTTAGCTGACTATTGATCGCTGTAAACCTTGACAACTCCCCAAGGTGTCGGCATCTTGACACATTGGTGATAGGTGGATGGTACAACCTTCATTCCATGGATCCATGGTCTTCCCAAGATCACATTGTAGCAAGTTGTACTATCTATCACGTAGAATTTCTCCATGGAATTGATACCTTCGACGTAGACTGGAAGTGTAATCTCACCCACTGTACTTTTGGTTTCTCCACTGAAACCCACGAGCACCGAAGTTCTCTTTACAATGCTATCTTCAGGGATCTTCATTTCCTTCAGAGCATCTAGCATAATGAGATTCACAGAGCTGGCCCCATCTACTAGGATACTTCTGACCTTGCAGTTAGCTATCTGGAGTGCAACGACCAAGGCGTCATGATGTGGATCCATAACATTGTCCCGATCACTTTCTTCGAAGGAGATGACATCTTGAGATGTGAGCTACAACATCTTGGAGGATCTCTCAGGTTTCTCATCTTTAGCTTGCTTGGCGAACCTCTTAGCTGCGGAATAAGAAGTACCACAAATATCAGAACCACCACTAATAACATTAATTACCTTTATTACCGGTGGAGGAGATGGTGGTCTGGTTGCAATGGGTTCTTTGTTTTCCATCTTGGTCTTGCGGTTCCCAAGGAGCTCTTTAAGATGTCCCTTAGACAACAGGTAACTAATCTCTCTCCTCAAGGCGATGCAATCTTCGGTAAGATGTCCAAAATCTTCATGATAGGCGCACCATTTGGATTTGTCCTTCCAGCCGGATGACTTGTCAGTCTTTCGAGGCCACCTTGCTTTATCTCCAAGATTGCTCATTGCACACATAATACCTGAAACATCCACAGAAAAACAATAATCAGAAATTTTAGGAGATTCAATATCATCATCATCCCCATCATCTTCCACATAATTGACTTTGTTATGGTCATTTCTCTGGTAGGGTCTGGATCTGTTCTGTCTTTGGTGAGATGATTCTATCTTCCTGTCAGGATGGTCATATGTTGAAGCTTTGTAAGGATTCTTGGATTGCTGCATCTTGTCCTCTTCCAGCCTGATAAATCTTAGGGCCTGATTTCAGATATCTTCCATCTTCTTGCACGAGTTCATCACCAGATCCTCATAGTAAGGGGAATCCTTCTTCAAGCCCATTTTGAAAGCTTCTGCAGCTGTTGCCATGTCTAGGTTGGGGATCTCCAAGACTTCTTTATTAAACCTGTTAACAAAGTCTTTTAATGCTTCATTGGGTTGCTGAGTGATACGATAAAGATCGCTGGTGAGCTTTTCAAATTGCCGGCTGCAAGAAAATTGATTGTTGAAGAGGTTGACAAGCTGAGCGAATGAGCCAATAGAACCAGGAGGTTAACGGATCAGCCACTTCAATGCCGGGCCTACCAACGTTGAACCGAATCCTCGACATAAACAAGCTTCACGAAACTGGAGCGGGATGCGAACGATCTCCATTTTCTCTTGGCAGTGGGCGACATGCTCCTCAGGATCAGAACTTCCATCATATAACTTCATGGCAGGAACGCTGAATCCTTTCGGGATGTCAACATGTGCAATTGCTGGAGTAAAGCGAGATTGATTGTAACATGTTGGAGAGACTTGTTGGATAGGCGGGGTGACACCAGGCACATTCATGATCATATCTCTCAATTCCTGAAGCTGATTCGCAATGTAGGTTCCTGCAAAAGGGTTAGTGGTACGAGCAGTATTATCTAAAGCAGAACTAGTATTGAAATCAATGAAAGGATTAACATTATCTGTAGAGGATGTCAGAACAGTGCTATTAGTGAAGATAGGCCCTTCTGGAAAAGTTATCCTGTAGGCATTGCTGGCCAAGGGTGTCGACATCGCCACAGAGGTCGTAATGGGAGGTGAAGATGTCGACATCCTGACAGATGAAGCCATTGGATGGAATTCGTTGAAAGTTTGAGAGCTGTCCCCAATGTTGAAATCGAGAACTCTAGGACGGTAAGGAGAGACAACATCCATTCTTTTAGAGAGTAATTCCTGATCTTTCTGCACCTTGATCAAGCTTTCGGCTATCAAGGAAGTGCTATTCTGTTGAGGATCAAGCTGATTCTTCATCTGCATCAGCATGCTCTTTATCTCAAGATCAGGAGATGGAGACATCTGCTTTTTGCCAGAATTCACAGGAGGAGGAGGAGACAATGTTTCTTGGCCTCCGGTTGTCGACCGGTTACTGGTTTGAGGATTCACACTGCTAGGAAGGGTTTTGGTGACGGCGGAAGTCAAAGGTTGGGTAGACATGGTAGAAACGTAAGAATTTTGAACCAATTAAAAAACCAATGGCCCCATGGTGGGCGCCAAACTGTTTTGGCTAAAAACAGTCAACAATGATAGGAATTGAAATGAAGCTAAGGAGGGTGCAATGGAATATAATTGGTGCAACAATGTAATCAAGATGGCTCGATCATGTAACGAGGAAAACCCTTGAGATAACTATCTCGCCGGCACAAAACCTCGGGAGGTGATTATGAGCACCTACCTTCCCCAAACAATTGTATTAATAATGAGTTACAAAGCAAAAAGCTATGGCGGATTACAAAGTATATTTGAGCTGTGTGAGTGTAGTGCGTGTGTTCTTGTGTTGTCGTGTTTTTTTTGTTTCCAGCCATAATCTTATAAATAAGAAATAAAATAACAAAAAGATAAAATCCTAACAAACTCCCTATAATTTTGGTGAGTTATCCACATCTTGACTTAGTCTTCCAAGCCGTTGAAAGGAGTCTATTTGACACGTTTTTCCCACGTACTTTTTTATCCCTGTAATTAAAATATAACAAAAAAAAAATTAATTAATTTAAGTAAATAATTTTTACCTTGCCTTCGAGAGTGAAGATGTTGACAGGCTGATAAAAACTCAAGACGTAGCAATCCTGAATTTTACCCACAACAGTAATGTTGTGGATGTGATTCTGGGCGAAGAAATTCGTAGGAAAAGCAAAGGGAAAACATCAGGGAGTGTTCTAGCGGTCGGAGAAAAGAGTAGGGTGACTGGAAAATCAAAGACGATTAAGTGCCACAACTGTGGGAAGAGGGGTCACATTAGGAGGACGTGTCCAGAGGGGTCGGGCGATGAGAGGAGATTGAATGTTGCGGAGGAACTCTCGGATGCATTAATCCTAAGTGAGAGCAGTCTGACAGATTCGTGGGTTTTGGATTCGAGTGCTACGTTTCACTCATTCATTAGTGCGAAAGGGATGGAGCGTTATGTCTCCGGCGATTTTGGGGTTGTTCATCTAGTGAAATTACCCAATCCGTGGCCGGACGGTGTCATCTTGTTTGCGTTGTCGGGAGGTGTCGCTGCGTTTGGAGGAGTTGCCACGCCGTTTTGATTACGCCCAAAACATTGAGAAAAGGCGGTTTTAGGATTTGTTGTTGTGTGATGAGATTTTTGAGTTCGGGAAGAGAATAGTAGAGCTCACCCGAGTCGCCTCGTATACACGAGTCTTTCGATGCCCCTCTTTCTTTAAAAGTTGTGTTTGTGTGTGCTTTTAAAAATGCATTTTGAAAAGGATGTCTACATTGTATGCTATGTATTGAAATGAATTGAAATAGTGTTGGAAGGAGGCCTTACCAATGTTGGTTCGTATCTATCTTCTGCTTGGGAATGTGTTTGAGTGTGAATAGTGCTCCGAGACGGACCGGGATGGATCGGGATTGCCTCGGGATGGACCGGTGTCTGCGGACAGAGCTTCGATATGATTCGGGATTACCGGTGTCTGCGGACAGAGCTTCGGCGTACCTCGGGGTGTCTAGATGGATTCGAGCAGAGGTTCGGCGTGCCTCGGGATTGCTAGGTGGATTCGGGCAGAGGTTCGGCGTGCCTCGGGATTGCTAGGTGGATTCGGGCAGAGGTTTGGCGTGCTTCGGGATTGCTAGGTAGATTCGGGTAGAGGTTCAGGGTTCCTCGGGATTGCTCGGGATGTGCCGGTCCGGAATGGCTCGAGATGCTTCGAAATGGCTCAGGATGGATCGGCAGGGCTTCGGGATGCTTCGAGAACACCTCGGGATGGCTCGGGATTGTCTCGAGATGGCTCGACAGGGCTTCGGGAGGGCTTCAGAGCGCCTCGGGGCGGCTCGGGAGGCCTCGGGAAGGGCCGGAGAGGCTCGGGATGCCTTGTAATGCTCCCAGCTTGCTGGGGGGAGGGAGGAGTGAAGACAATGAGAGGGGGAGCCCTCTATTTATAGGCTTGGAAAAGTTGTAAAGTGGTCCGCACGGACATCCTTGCAATCCCAATTTTTTGGTTTTCCCGAATTTAAGGGAATCTTGTGGACTTTAAGAGGATTTTGTAATTATGATTTTCACCCTGCAAAAGTGTCCGTGCGGACACTTCTATTTATCCCAGAAGGGTCCTACATTGGTTTGGTTGGTGGTTTTGGGGTTTTTGTTGGTTACGGGTCTTCGGGATCACGTTTGTGTGAGTTCGCGGTGTTTCCCGTGTGTTCGGATGGGAGCGATCCGGATTGGGGTACTTACAGAAGCCCCTTGGCGACGTCACTTATGAAGAAAGTGGGGTCTTCGATAAAGATAAGGGTCCTGATCTAGATCGCTTGTTGGGAGAGGAAAGGTGACCGTGTTGGTCGTGTGTGAGGACGTGGTGGCGCCCTAAGGTGACGTGGACATGTCGGTGTCCTGGTGTGAGGTGGACGTGTCGGTGTCCGGTTGTGAGGTGGACGTTTCGGTGTCCGGTTGTGAGGTGGACGTGTCGATGTCCTGATGGAGTGGACGTGTCGGTGTCCTGATGAAGTGGACGTGTCGGTGTCCTGAGATGAAATGGTGAGTGGACGTGTCGGTGTCCTGATGTGAGGTGGATGTGTCGGTGTCCAAAGGTGAAATTTTGTGTGTGGACGTGTCGGTGTCCTGATGTGAGGTGGACGTGTCGGTGTCCAAAGGTGAAATTGTGTGTGTGGACGTGTCGGTGTCCTGATGTGAGGTGGACGTGTCGGTGTCCTGAGGTGAAGTTGACGTGTCGGTGTCCTGATGTGAGGTGGCCGTGTCGGTATCCTGAGGTGAAGTGGTGAGTGGACGTGTCAGTGTCCTGATGTGAGGTGGACGTGTCGGTGTCCAAAGGTGAAATTGTGTGTGTGGACGTGTTGGTGTCCTGAGATGAAATGGTGATTGGAAGTGTCGATGTCCTGATGTGAGCTGGACGTGTCGGTGTCCGAAGGTGAATTTGTGTGTGATAGGACGGATTTATACTATATATTTCCTATGTTTCCGTCCCTATAATTCTTTATTTTCATGTATTTAGGCTCCGTTTGCTTGGGCGTAAAATAACTTGCTTTCGTAAAATAACTCGTTTTACGCCGTTTGGTTGAGCCCCTGGAAAATGTTTTCCGGAAAATAACTCGTTTTCCGCTGTTTGGTTGTTTTTCGGAAAATGGAGAAAACGTTTTCCGGAAAACATTTTACGTCCTTCCTAAGTAAAACGACTTACTGCCTTTGTCCTAAGTAAAACATTTTCCGGAAAATGGTGCCCCTCATGTACAACTCATATTTCACAAGGTACTACATAATAATAATTAAAAAAAATAAAAAAATCACCCCTACCTCTATCCCTGCTACCCCACCCCCTGCCTATTCCACCCCCACCCACCCACCCACCCCCCACACCCACACCCCCCCAATTTTTTTTTTTGTAACCGCCCCACCCACCCACCCCCTGCCTACCCCACCCCCCCCCCCAATTTTTTTTTATGTAACCGCCCCACCCACCCACCCCCTGCCTACCCCACCCCCCCACCCACCCCCCCTAATTTTTTTTTGTAACCGCCCCACCCACCCTCTGCCTACCCCACCCCCACCCACCCCCCACCCCCACAATTTTTTTTTGTAACCGCCCCACCCACCCCCTGCCTACCCCACCCCCATCCACCCCCCCCCCCAATTTTTTTTGGGTGGTTACAAAAATTGATTAAATTTTTTTTTGGGTGGGGGGTGGGTGGGGTAGGTAGGGGGTGGGTGGGGCGGTTACAAATTTTTTTTTTTTTGGGGGGGGGGGGTGGGTGGGGCGGTTACAAAAGAAATTTTTTTTTGGGGGGGGGTGGGTGGGGGGGTGGGGCGGTTACAAAAAATGATTAAATTTTTTTTTTAAATAAAACATTTTACGCCCTTTCGAAAAACATTTTTCTTACCAAACACCCGAAAACATTTTACACCCTTCCTCCGTAAAACATTTTACGCCCTACCTTCGTAAAACATTTTACAGGAAAACATTTTACAGGAAAACATTTTCCGAAAAACGTTTTTCGGAAAATGTTTTACGTCGAAACAAACGGAGCCTTATTATAGATTTGATGTAATTTGAGTGAAATATGTATTGAGAGGATTTATTGAGAGTTATTGAAATTCGAGGGTATTTTAGTTGTTTTATTTTATATCCGGATGTAATACTCTCGAGGAGTCAAAGTTAAGATTATGAAGATGAAGACTGTTTTGCAGAAAGTTGAGTAATCCAGGGACCAAACTGCAATTATGTAAAAGTGGAGAGTAAGCTGGAAATATAAAATTCAGGGGCTAAAATGCAAAAGTGGAAAGTGTATTGACCAAAGTGAAAAGCTATAAGTTGGATTGGCAGCAAAAAGGCACGAATGGTGATGTGGTGCATAACTCGTATGCCTAAACAGCACGAGATGATTTTAATTCACGAGTCGTGCCCACGACTTCCACCTCGATTGACTTTGAAGTTTTTTTTTATCATTTTCCTTTTTGTTCCTGGCGTGGGTTTAGGAAGCTTATTATTTCCTTTATATTTTCTTTTTTCCTTTTTCCTTTATTATTTAGTTTAGGTTTATTGGACGGAGGAGTATATATACTTCTATTGTCAATATTTTTGGGGTTCGACTTTTATTATTATTTTTCCCTAGAGAGTTCATAGCTTTTTATGGAGAACTAATTTCTTTGCTTTGGATTCGATTGTTGGAACCGTCTTGAATTCAATTGAGGTTAATTTTTTTCATCTATTTTGTCCTATTCATATTTTCTTCTGTTCTTAATTGATTGATTTGATTTCTAGGGTTTTTCAATTAGGCCAATTGTTGAATCTTTGATCTTAATTCATTGCTAGAATCCCCTAAGATTGTGTCAATTTAGGGTTTCAAAAGTAGCAACTTGATAGTTTATGCATGTGTCATGGTAAATTGAAAAGAAGAAAATAGACAAGTATCTAATTGAAATAACATTAGAACGTGTTCTCGATCTTAATCTCTTAAATCGGAATCAATCGATATTGTGAATCTAGACTGCGTCAGTTAGGTTTAGGTATTGATTAGGGTTATTAGTGAGTGTGTCACTGCTTATAACCATTAATAAGAAAGAGATAGAGATTGAAATACATCTCGAATCAAGTGAATAGGAGGAAGGGAAAGAAATTATACCGATGATATTGGATTGGTAAATGGGGACATAAACAAATCTGAAGTGCTTTTCTTTTATAATTGTTTACAATCAAATTTATTTTCTTGCTTTAGTTTAATTACAATCAAATCAATAACCCCCCCCCCCCAAACTGGTCTGTGACTATTACATAAACAAATAACCGTTCTTCATTGGATCGACCCTGGACTTGCCCTTACTGCAGTTTTGTAGCCGAGTCTTGTCTTGGTATTTAATTTGTAGGCGTGCGACTTTAGCCTATCAAATTTTGGCGCCGTTGCCGGGGAATGGTGTTTATTTGTTTGCACTCTTATTCTTCTCTTTATCTATTTCTTTTTCTTTTTCTTGTTTCCTGTTTAATTGAGCTTTTCTATTATTGTCACCTCGTGGTGTGGAACCTTTTATGGTCCATACCAGTTCTGCTAATCAACTTGCTAGTCCCTTTGTTCCATAAATTGAAAGATATTTCAGGTACATGAGAAATTTGCAGCGAAACGAGATGAATAATAGTAACGGCAGTGGTGATAACGATCCGGAGGTTGTGAATAATGGGGGTAATGGAAGAGGCAATAATAATCCCCCACTTCGGACATTGAGGCAAAGGATTGCTCCGAACTGAAATGAATAACCACAAGCAGTACTGTTTCCTGATTTGCCTATTGGGGTCACTTTTGAGTTGAAGCCGGGGTTGTTGAACCAGTTACCCAACTTTAATGGGATACCAGGGGAGAATCCTAATCATCACATAGCTCAGTTTGTGCAGATATTCAAGAGCATGAAACCGGATGCACTTCCTCTTGAGCAACTATTGTTGAGGGCATTTTCCTTTATTCTTAAGGATAACACGAATGCGTGGTATTATCACTTGCCACTAAATAGTATTACTTCGTGGCAGCAGTTGAAGGAGGTGTTTCTTGATGAGTTTTTTCCTCCAGATCAGATCAATGTCATAAAGCGGGATATCAGTAACATGGAGCAGCGGTCCGATGAATCGTTATATGATTATCACAAACGGTTTTATAAGCTTTGCAGGAGTTTTCCGTATCATGGCTATGATGTTGAGCAGCTTATTGTATACTTTTATGGAGGATTGACTGTGCAAGATAAGTGGTTGGTGGATTCTGCTTGTGGAGGTAGTATTCTGAATAAGACTACTAGGGATGCAGATCAGTTGATAGAAGAATTGGCAAAGAGTACAAGGACTCATGGAAAGAGGTCTAGTATTAGACAAGTCAGTGCAGCGGGATCGAGTGATAAAACTAGCAAGTTGGAGGCTGAGATTGAGGATGTTAAAAGTTTGTTGAAAACGTTGGTTCATGGTCAACAAGGTTTTGGGGGGACAGCAGTTTAATAATCAGCAGGGATACCAACAGGTCGCAGCATCGTGGCAACCGGTTTAATCGCAAGACGGAGCACCCATTGGACAGCAGCAGCCACAAGGACAGTCTACAGAGGACATGGTCCAGTCATTAGCACAGAGCATGTCTACCATGAATGGGAATTTCCAACAGTTTCAGCAGAGGACCGATGCGAGCATTAGTAATTTGGAGAGGCAAATGAGTCAGATTGCAGAGGCAGTGGTAAAAATAGAGGCTAGAGAGGCAGCAAAAACTGAGCAACCTCCGAAGCAAAATGTTAGCGCATTGTATGTGAGGCGGAAGAAGAAAGTTGATGGGAAAATGGTGTCTATAGAGCCTGAACAGAAGGTTGAGAAGAGAATTGAGCCAGAATTGGAGGTGGAGAAGAAGGTGGAAGAGAAAATTCCTGAAGAGAAGTATATTCCACCCATATTTTCTGTTTATGAGCCAGTCGCACCTTTTCTGGAAGCATTGAAGAGAGACGCCTCAAAGGAGCCTGACAAGGCTATTTTCGATACTTTCAAGAGATTGGAGGTGAACATTCCATTTTTAGATCTCCTTCAGACAGCTCCGAGGTATGCAAAGTTTCTTAAGGAATTGTGCACTATGAAGAGAAATCAGAAGGAAAGGAGTCAGAAAAAAGTGAAAGTGGTTGAGCATGTTAGTACGGTTTATCAGAAAAAGATGCCCAAGAAGTGTAGTGATCCGGGCATGTTCGTGGTTCCTGTTTCATTTGGGGGTGCTCATGTTCATAATGCTATGCTCGATTTAGAAGCTTCAATCAATGTGATGCCAAATGCATTGTTTGAAGATCTTAAGTTGGGTAAATTGGAGGACACTAAGGTGGTTATACAATTGGCAGATAAGTCTAACGCATACCCTAAGGGGGTAGTTAGAGATGTGGAGGTGAAGGTTGGTGATTTGGTATTTCCGGCGGATTTCTTTATTCTTGATATGGAGACTGATTCTAAGGCTCCCATTCTGTTGGGAAGACCATTTATGTCTACTTCTGACACCAAGCTTGATGTGAAAAATGGCTCGTTAACTATGGAGTTTGATGGGAAAGTGGTGAGTTTTAATATGTTTGATGCTAAGAATTTTCCCAAGGATGTGCGCAAGGTTTGTGCCATGGATTTGAGTGAGCCAGGTATCAAGGATGGGACCAAGGTAGATGATGTTGATGTTGAGTCTCAAAAAGTGAAGCCGGATAAGAAGAAGAAAGGAGAGCCACCAAGGGATAAGAAGAAAGCAAAGGAAGTGAAGAAGAAAAAGGGGAAGCTTAAATGGTCTCCAACGGGGAGGCATTTCATTGAACTAAATCATCTTTTAGAGGTAACTCGAAAAGATTTCTTTCATCCCCCTTATATTGATGAGGCCCATGATGGTGGGGCCTCCATGTCCCCTATTTAGTTCTCTTGGTGCCCTTTTCCCCATGTTTTATTGTTCCATTTTTATGATTTATTTGCAATTGATGGCAATGTCTAGTTTAAGCGTGGGGGGAAGGATGAATATCGTATATGTAAATATTCTTTTCCCAAAAAAAAAAAACAAAAACAAAAAAGAGAGAGTGGCTAGGTGAAAACCGAAAACGGTACCTAGGCAAAAGGTGAGGAAGAAAAAAAATAAAAATAAAAATCGAGAGGCTAAGTGAAAACCCGAAAAGGGCGCTTAGGCAAAAGGTGAGGAATGTAAGTGTTGACATCTTTTATATCACCTGAGTTGGAGACATAAGGGAGGATTGGAGTGTTGGGTAGGATCACTTTGGAGTATGAGGTTTGGATAGTGGTGCCTAGGATTTAGAAATCCTCGTTCATTTTTGGAGTTACAAGGGGTGTTGATGCTTTTCACGAGGTATTCTTTGTTTAAGGGTCGCAACCTTAGCAATTTTTTTTATGAGGGTGTATGTAGTGTGAGCCAAACGTGGGGAAAACATATGACATATTTAGTTCCCCTTGGCTTTTATTTGTGTGGACCTTAGTTTGGATACCGTTTTATTATGGGAGTTGGTATCAAACTAAGGTCATTATTTTCATTGTTAATATTTTGGTATTATAAGAAGACGGAGTTTCTAATTACTCCGATGGCCATTACCTTTCATTGACTTGTATTGGCGGGCTAGAGGAGACTAGGAATCATTTACCCTCCATGCATCTGTTTTAGACCGGCTATATAGAGTGGAGCTATGATATTACTCAGGGACGAGTAATGGTCTAAGCGTGAGGGTATTTGATAGGACGGATTTATACTATATGTTTTGGTAGAAAAAACAATTTAGTTGAATCTTAATTTTGACTAGTGTGTGGATTAAACAATAAGAAGGGGACTGTGGAATTCGATTATATGGAACAAAAGCAAGAAAAGAAACAATAACACCACGAATTGTTAACGAGGAAAACCTTAGAGGTGATAACCTCTTTGGAAAAAACCCCGGGAGTTAGGTCTCCAACCTTAAAAGTTTCACTATGATGATCACAAATACAACTTTGGAAGATAATGGAGAGGATTACAAGTAGCTTGTGTGTAAATTGTGTGCGTATATGGGAGTGAGTGTGTTCCGTCTCCATTTCCCCTTAAATATAAGTAAGTATGAATAAGTCAAATACGGTTCCTACAATCTCGGGATAGAAGCTTATCCTCCTCAACCTCCGCGAGACCAAGTCGTCCTTGCCGTTGAAGATGTGTTGAACGTGAGTGGAAAATATCCCGTATTTCTCTCTTAATTACTGGAAAATAAGAATACAGATATTAGGAAATATTAAATAAATAAATATTAAAACGATACTTACAGTGGAATGACATCTTGATATGCAGGATCAACTAAAGATGTCACCATGCTGAAAAATACCCACAACAATTTGTCCCCAAAAACATTTGGCTATGTAGGCAACTGAAGAGGCAAAATGTTTTTCTCTCCAATTAAATGCTCAACCGCCAGCTTTACTTGATGGGACGGTTCAGGGATACGTGGCGTCAATGGACGGTTTGGGAGAAGTGTTTGGAAAAGTAATTTTCTTGAAAAAAGAGTTCTTTTTCTCTTTAATAACCGCTTGGATAAATAAGTTTCTCAAAGCTTCTTTTTCACCCCTGTTAGCTTACGGCGCCGTTCATCTTCAAGGTAAAACTTCTTCGTTTCTCATCTTCTTCCATTGTTTATCTTTTTTCTTTCCTTTGTCAACCATGGGTAGGACCAGGTGGTCTTCGTCCAAACCTAAGAGTGTCCAGTCCCCACAAGGTCCCATAGAGGTTAGTCTTACCGATTTCGTTCGTGAAAATGCCCTTGTAAAACCGGATGAAGAAACTTGTTTGTTTAGTGATACTCAAATAGAATCACTAAAACAACAATGTTACTTCCCCAAAGACGCGATCTTTCACCCTTTCTCTGTAAACCTTAGATCTGACTTTGTTTCCGGAAAATGGATTTGTTTTCACGGATATCCTTTTCTTCTAGGGTTTAGTTACCCCTTCCCGTCACTAGTTTCTGAGTTTTTCCAAAAGATTCAACTTGCCTATGCTCAACTGATGCCCATGGCTTGGAGAGTTTTTGCTTTTGTTATCAAAATGAACAGGGAAAATGGGTTAAATCTAGGGCTTCAAGAGATAGCATATTCGTATGATCTCCAACCCTTTGGTTCTAAAAGGTATCTCTTTAGGAAAAGGTCAGGTAGGAATTCTTTGATGAGCACTACGTCTTCTAGTGATAGGGGATGGAAGAATAGATTTTTCTTTGTTGATAGGGCATCTATTGGAGAAGGAGATGAGATATCAAGCAAATGGAACAAGGGAGGTACTTAAATTCTTACTTTTGTGACTTCCTGTTCTTGAAACAAACTGAATTGTAATTTTTCTTGCCTTTATGCAGATATCGACTGGGGAGAACTGTTCCCACCTGCTGAAGACACTTTAACCAAGATTGAAGAATTTTTCAGGCTCCCCCTAGACAAGAGATCTCCTAAGTGATTATTGGAACCATCTTTGGCTATCCCGGAAGAGCAAAAGGCCTCCACCTCCGTTATTATGTCCACAGGTAAGCGTGTTGTCCTCTCAATTTAATTTGTCAAACTGATGCACTATACTTATTGACAATCGTTCATATGTCAATGCAGTTTCCAAACCAGTCATCTCAGGATCGGATTTTGACCTCGATGAAATTGAAGCCATGTTTACAGACTCTATTGTGAAGATAGAGACGAAGCCTCCGCCCGCTCCTAAGAAGACCCCAACTTTGGACGAGAGTGCAGGTATTGGCTCTAGAGTGAAGAAGCGAAAGCCTAATCAAGAAGAGGTAGTCGACGTTGTAGATTGTTTTGATGGAATGCCAGTAGGGGATTTCAAGAAGAAATACATGAGCTTTGCGACTGGGGTAAGATATTATTAATTGGATATTGACTAGCTCAAAAAGTTTTTATAACATCTAATAATGTCAAATTATGATTTTACTGCATCGTAGGTTATCCGGAGGATATGGCAAAAGAAATTGAGATGCCGAAGAAGAAGTCAAAACCGACATTGCTTTGGTTAGGAAAGAGAAGACAATGTCGAGAATAAGGTGAAGGAGCATGAGAAGACCTTAGAACAACAAGTGAAGTTCTTTGGCGGAGCAAGAGCGGATGGTTAAGGATTTACCGAATAGTTTGGCTAAAAGTGAGGATGATCATCTTAAAGAGATCGCAGAGGTGAAGAATTCTCGCAAACTGGCTGCCGCAAAACTGTTTCCCAATGCAAGATAAAGATGATGAGGGAATTTCAAGAAGGGAAGGCTGAGAGCTGGGATCTCCATAAGGAATGTGCCCACTTCTCCAGGTTGACAGGCGAATCGGTGGATGAAGGTGAAGTGTCCTCAAACCCAAACGAAGCAATTGTAAGGGATGCGGCGGAAGTTGGAGAAGTTACTCCTAATGCAACACCTGCGGCGGATGCCACCTGATAAAGAAGGTAAAATAACTTTGTCCTTGGTTTTTTGAATGGTTTTACTGGGGTGGAATCCCCAAAGACAATTTTAATTTTAGTTTTGTTATGTAATAGGTCCATAAGGACCAAAGACAATTTCTTTTACGTGTTGGGTTGGTCCAACACTTTTGCACTTTAATGTTGGTAGCTTGGATATTTTTATGGTTACTTTAATCTAGTTAAAGTTTAGTAGTTTTCAAGCATGTCAAGGCTTGTTTCTTTTGGATGAAATTTCTCTTTGTATTGGTTATTCGTTATGTTCGTAAGGTGACATGATAATATGTCAAAACGGTAGGTACTTAAGATGACATGTATATGCCATAACCCGTAGATACTTTAGATGACACGTATATGTCATAACCATAAGAATAATACGTTAGATCAATCATTTAACTGAGTGGGAATGGGTAAGCTATATGAGTTTACCCATATAGGCCCACCCCACACCTCAATTAAAGAGATATCTTGCGCTCCAGGCGAAGGTGTGGTAACCTAACATCTTAAGAAAGAGGTAATTAACTCTTTAAACCTTAGAAGGGATTGTGTACCTTTACTTGAGAAGAGATGGCCAGTCTCTAACGGAGGAGAATTTGTTGTTCCTTGTGTACTCTCGACATATCTCCACATATGTATGTCAACACCTCATAAGATAAAAACATGTTAATGATGGACGTCAACTAATGTTGACGCCTCTCCACAAGGTGCGTTAGTGACATCTTGATTTGCAATAAAGTAATGAAAGAGTACATAGAAAAATAAAAGGTTATAAATAAATAAAAGTTTATCCATACCTCGGGAAGAGATGAATTCAAGGGGGGTTTCGTTCAGATGTAATACTTTTTAAGGTGAATGGCGTTCCAACTTCGTGGTATCATTTGGCCATCCAAGGTTGCCAGGCGATATGCTCCTTTCCCGGCCTGTGCATCTATTAGGTAGGGTCCTTCCCATTTTGGGGCGAGCTTGCCTGCATTGAGCTCCTTTGTATTTTGGAATGCCTTTCGTAGGACTAAGTCTCCTACTTGAAACCTTCTAATCCTTACATTTTTGTTGTAAGATCTGGCTACCCTTTGTTGATATGCTGCCATGCAAACTTTGGCCATGTCCCTCAGTTCATCTACGGTATCTAAGTCATGTGCCAAGATGTCTTTATTATGTTCAGATGTCAACAAACTGTATCGGGCCGTAGGTACGAGGACTTCTGCTGGAATAACCGATTCTGTTCCAAATACAAGTGAGTAGGGGTTTGCCCGTGAGCGTTCTTAGATGTCGTCTGTCGGCCCATAGAATCATTGGTAACTCTTCCGCCCATCGCCCTTTCTTCCCGGTTCGAGTCTCTTTTTCAAGTTGCTTATGATTATTTTATTGCTAGATTCTGCCTGTCCATTGGCTTGAGGGTGAACGGGTGAAGATGTCACCATCTTGACTCCCCAAGATGTCAAGAAATCTTGGGTTCTCTTACTAATGAATTGAGAGCCGTTGTCACAAATTATCTCTGATGGTATTCCAAATCGGCTGAATATGTTTCTTTTGATAAAAGATATAACTTCTTTGTCATGAACTTGTACGTATGCCTCAAACTCTTCTACCCATTTAGAAAAGTAGTCTGTCATAGCCAGTAAAAATACTCTTCCACCTGGTGCCCTGGGTAATTTTCCTACAATGTCCATTCCCCAAACCATAAATGGCCATGGAGACAGAATAGGATGTAGCAATTCAGCTGGTTGGTGTAGGATGTCCCCATGTCGTTGACAGGAATCACATTTCTTTGCGTAGTTGACGGCGTCTTTTCTCATTGTGGGCCAAAAATAGCCCATTCTAAGAGCCTTGGTATGCAGACTTCTGCCCCCGGTATGATTTCCACATTGTCCTTCATGCGGCTCCTTGAGAACCCGATGGGCTCTATCTGCTTCTAGACATCTTAAGTAGTGACCTGCAGCAGATTTTCTAAAAAAGAGGTTATCAATAAGTAAATATTTAGATACTCTTACCCTGAATGCTCTAGAATTTTTCTCCTCGACTGGGATCGTATCATCTAAGAGATACTTGATAATAGGAGCTGTCCAAGAGGTTGGGTTCTTTGGAGAGGAAGGTACGTCGACATCTAGAGCGAACATCTCAAGATGGTCAATTGCCGGGATGTCAATATGCACAATTGGAATACTTGTTTGTGAAATGCTTTTGAAGGATGAACCCAAGTTTGCCGTAGCTGGCTCGCTTGAGAATTTTCTTCTCGTGGGATTTGGTCCAAAGAAAATGATTTGAATTTTGCCGAAAGAATTTTTACGATTTCCAAATATGTCGTCATCTTAGCATTTTTCGTGTAGGATCCGTTGTAATGGTTAACAATTAGCAGAGAATCCATAAACACCGGATATGCTTGACATCTAGGTCCCGGGCCGCCGTTAAACCCGCAATTAATGCCTCATATTCTCGCTTCATTATTAGTGGCCTTAAAGCTGCAGCGATGGATTGTGGTATTATGTCCCCTTGTGGCGATTTTAGTACAACTCCAAGACCCGTACCTCTCATGTTAGAGGCACCATCTCGTGTAGAGAGTCCAAATTTTTAGGATGTCATCATCTTGAAGTTGCCGTACTTCCAATTCCACCTCTTGTTGCATGGTTGGACTAAAATCGCCCACAAAATCGCCTAGGGCTTGAGATTTTATTGCAATTCCGGGGCTCATATTTGATGTCGTACGTGCTTAATTGTACGAGACCATTTCGCCATTCGACTCCGACATCTCTGGTTATCTCATAACATTCTTAATAGGATAGTTAGTGCGTACAATTATAGTATGTGTTTCAAAATAGTGCCTTAATTTAATAGAAGCGGTTATTAAAGCTAAAATTAACTTCGTAAATGAGAATACCCGGTCTCCGCATCTAAGAGTGTCTTACTTATATAGTAGATGGGTTGCGACTACCATCTCGTTCCGTCACCAAGACTCGCGCTTACAGCGCGCCTTTCCGATACCGCTAAGTAGATGTAAAGATGTTCCTCCTCCCGAGGTTTGGCCAATAATGGAGGTGTCGATGTGTAAGTTTTGAGTTCTTGAAAGGCTTCTTCATGTTGGTTCTCCCACCGGAACTTCTTGTTCTTCCTTAGGATATCATAGAAAGGTTTGCATCGATCCGAGGATTTTGAAATGAATCTCGTGAGTGCAAAGCAATCTTTCTGTCAATCTTTGGACGTCCTTGACGATTGAGGTGACGACACTTGATAATAGCACGTATCCGTGCAGTGCGGCTTCAATGCCTCTTTTAGTAACCATATAGCCCGTAAACTTCCCCGCCCTCATTGCAAAGTTGTATTTAGTGGGTTAAGCTTCATGTTGAAACAATCCAAGATGTCAAAGGCACGGGATAAGTTACTTATGTGATCTTAGGTTTTCTTGGATTTTACTACCATGTCGTCGATGTATACTTCCATTGTGTCCCCAATCCGATCTTTGAACATTTTGTTGACGAGCCTCGATATGTTGCACCCGCATTTTTTAGACCAAAAGGCATAGCAATATAACAATAAATACCGTGGGTGTTATGAAGGCGGTGTCCTCTTGGTCGAGATGGTTCCATCTCGGATTTGTTGAAATCCCGAGGATGCGTCCATGAATGTGAGGAGCTCATGTCCGAAAGTGGCATCAACCAACAAGTCTATGTGTGGCAAAGGGAAAGGATCTTTTGGACGGGCTTTATTCAGTTCCGTGAAGTCGACACGGCACTCGCCATTTCCCGTTTCTCTTCTCTACCACAATCACGTTTGCTAACCATCTTGGATAATCGACCTCTCGTATCATGTTGGCTTTGAGTAGGCGCTCTACCTCTTCCTTGATGATCCGGTTTCGGTTTCGCAAACTTCCTACGTTTCGGTGTCTTGGTTTAAAGCTAGGATCTACGTTAAGTTTGTGAGTGATGACATCTTTGCTGATGCCTGTCATGTCATCATGTTTCCAAGCAAAACTCTTTATTCTCGCTTCTTAATAGGTCCACAAGCTTCTTTTCTATTTACGGTGGGATGTCGGTGCCTATAAGTACTTTCATGTCCGGGTTGGAAGGGTCTAGCAATACTTCTTTCACATCATCCTCCCCGGCTTCCGGACTTCACGTACTTTCTTCGGTAATTGCTATGCTTGTTTTGGAGATGTCGACGCCTTCATTGAAGTTTTGTAACATTCCTTGGCCACCCGTTGATCACCGTAAATCCTAGCGACACCCCAAGGTGTTGGGAACTTCACACACCGATGGTAAGTGGAGGGTACGGCCTTCATTCCATGAATCCACGGTCTTCCAAGAATGACATTGTAAGATGTTGCGCAATCAATTACGAATCGTTCCATGGTATTGAGACCCTTCGAGTATATTGGAAGCTTTATCTCCCCCACCGTTTCTTTGACTTCACCGCCGAAGCCTACCAAAGACCGAGGATTTCTTAATGATCTCCGATTCTCGGGATGTTCATTTCCTTAAGGGTGCCCAACATGATAAGATTAACAGAGCTACCCCATCAACTAGGATGCGCCGGATTGTACAGTTGGCGATCTGCAAGGAAATAACTAGACGGTCGTGATGGGGTTCCCGCAAGTTATCTCGATCGCTTTCATCAAAGGTGATTGGATCCTGGCAAGATGTCGCATCCCGGGGTCTTCGGTTTCTCCTCTTTTGACTCCTTAGCATGTCGTTTTGCAGCGAGAATAGGATGTTCCACATATTTCTGAACCTCCACTAATGAAATTAATCACCTTTGTTAGTCTTTGGGGGAGAGGCGGTCTTTCGGTTTCATGAGGAGCTTCCGCATTTTCAGCCTTCTTCTTTACGGATCCCAAAGAACTCCTTAAGATGTCCTTTCGAGAGCAAGTAACTGATCTCCTTTCTTAATGCGATGCAATCTTCGGTGACATGTCCAAAGTCTTCATAGTTAGCGCACCATTTTGATTTGTCACGCCATCCCGTGGCTTTATCCGTCTTCTTTGGCCATCTCGACTTTGTCCCCAAGGTTGCCCATTGCGTACGCAGTATACCCGAAATGTCAACAGAGAAACAATAATCAGAAATGTTAGGCACATTATCATTATCTTCATCCTCACCGTCTATTGAATTAATTTTGCTAGTGTCAATTCTCGGATAAGGATTGGAACGGTTGTTCCTGCGATGAGACGATTCGGTCTTTCTGTCGGGGTTGTCATATGTTGACATCTTGGATGAGGATTTCGATCTTCGCAGCTCGTCTTCCTCCAGTCTTATGAATCTCACTGCCCTGCTCCTGACTTCTTCCAACCGCTTACAAGGAGTCATCACCAAATCTCGGTAATACTGTGAATCCTTCTTGACCCCATTTTGAATGCTTCTGTGGCTGTTGACATGTCAAGATTGGGAATTTCTAGCACTTCCTTATTGAACCGGTGGACATAGTCCTTTAGAGTTTCATTAGGCTGCTGGGTCACATTGTAGAGATCACTTGTCAACCTTTAAAATTGTCGACTGCATGAAAATTGGTTATAGAACATGTTGATAAGCTGGGCGTAAGAACCTATTGAACCTAGAGGTTGCCTAATCAACCATTAGAGGGCTGGTCCAGACAAGGTTGATCCAAATCCCCTGCATAAGCAGGCCTCCCGGAATTGAAGAGGAATATGGATGATGTCCATCTTTTCTTGATAGTGGGCAACGTGTTCTTCTGGATCCGTAGTACTGTCATACAACTTCATAGATGGTACACTGAATTGCTTCGGGATATCGACATTTGCAATTGCTGGGACAAACCGGGATTGACTGTAGCACTTTTGAGTCACTGGTTGGATTGGAGGAGTTACGCCTGGCACGTTCATTATCAGCTCTCTGAGATCCTGCATCTGTTTGGCTAGTGGGTTTCTGCAAAGGGTCAGCCATAGGAATACGATTGAAATTATTATTATTGAAAAGATTATTTAGCAAACCAGAGTTGTGCGTAGTAGTTGTGACAGGTTGTGTTGTCGATGAATGGGATGAACTGAGTGTATCCCGAGAAGGTGGCGTCATCGGGGTGTCCCGGGCAAAGATGTTGACATCATTAAGGATGTCACCGACGAGTTTGAGGCGGACTGCCCATTGGAATAAATTCACTCTGAAGTGTAGGTCCTTCGGTGTTGTCGAAGTTGAGGTTCCTCGCACGTAATGGCGATATGTTGTCAAGCCGAGATGTGATGAACTGTTGATCTTTTTGCATCTTAATCATGGAATCGGCCAGCACCTTCGAATTCTTTGTCTTGTTGGTCCGGCCTTCCGATTCAACTTGGTCGGGATACTCCGGATGCTCGGCATCTACATTGGAAGAGGTTGTTCCCTTTTGTGGAGTCTTCGTAGGTTGAGTTTGCCGAGGTCCGGTCGAGGAGGTGGCGGCAACAAGCTGGTTCTACCTCACGATGTTGGAGCAACGGCGGGACTCTTGCTGGCGGCGGACATATTGGGGGGTGCAGACATAATGAATTTGCTTAGGAAATGATCCAAATAACCGATAAACCACGAGGCCCCTCGGTGGGCGCCAAATTGTTTTGGTAGAAAAAACAATTTAGTTGAATCTTAACTTTGACTAGTGTGTGGATTAAACAATAAGAAGGGGACTGTGGAATTCGATTATATGGAACAAAAGCAAGAAAAGAAACAATAACACCACGATTTGTTAACGAGGAAAACCTTAGAGGTGATAACCTCTTTGGAAAAAACCCCGGGAGTTAGGTCTCCAACCTTAAAAGTTTCACTATGATGATCACGAATACAACTTTGGAAGATAATGGAGAGGATTACAAGTAGCTTGTGTGTAAATTGTGTGCGTATATGGGAGTGAGTGTGTTCTGTCTCCATTTCCCCTTAAATATAAGTAAGTATGAATAAGTCAAATACGGTTCCTACAATCTCGGGATAGAAGCTTATCCTCCTCAACCTCCGTGAGACCAAGTCGTCCTTGCCGTTGAAGATGTGTTGAACGTGAGTGGAAAATATCCCGTATTTCTCTCTTAATTACTGGAAAATAAGAATACAGATATTAGGAAATATTAAATAAATAAATATTAAAACGATACTTACAGTGGAATGACATCTTGATATGCAGGATCAACTGAAGATGTCACCATGCTGAAAAATACCCACAACACTATATATTTCCTATGTTTCCGTCCCTATAATTCTTTATTTTCATGTGTTTAGTATAGATTTGATGTAATTTGAGTGAAATATGTATTGAGGGGATTTATTGAGAGTTATTGGAATCCGAGGGTATTTTAGTTGTTTTATTTTATATTCGGATGTAATACTCTCGAGGAGTCAAAGTCAAGATTATGAAGATGAAGACTGTTTTGCAAAAAGTTGATTAATCCAGGGACCAAACTGCAATTATGTAAAAGTGGAGAATAAGCTGGAAATATAAAGTTCAGGGGCTAAACTGCAAAACTGAAAAGTGTAGTGACCAAAGTGAAAAGCTATAAGTTGGATTGGCAGCGAAAAGGCACGAATGGTGATGTGGTGCACGACTCGTTTGCCTAAACAGCACGAGATGATTTTAATTCACGAGTCGTGTCCACGACTTCCACCTCGGTTGACTTTGAAGATTTTTTTTTATTATTTTCCTTTTTGTTCCTTGCGTGGGTTTAGGAAGCTTATTCTTTCCTTTTTATTTTCTTTTTTCTTTTTTCCTTTTCCCTTTATTATTTAGTTTAGGTTTATTGGACGGAGGAGTATATATACTTCTATTGTCAATATTTTTGGGGTTCGACTTTTATTATTATTATTCCCTAGAGAGTTCATAGCTTTTTATGGAGAACTAATTTCTTTGCTTTGGATTCGATTGTTGGAACCGTCTTGAATTCAATTGAGGTTAATTTTTTTTCATCTATTTTGTCATATTCATATTTTCTTCTGTTATTAATTGATTGATTTGATTTCTAGGGTTTTTCAATTAGGCAAATTGTTGAATCTTTGATCTTAATTCATTGCTAGAATCCCCTAAAATTGTGTCAATTCAGGGTTTCAAAAGTAGCAACTTGATAGTTTATGCATGTGTCATGGTAAATTGTGAAGAAGAAGAAAATAGACAAGTATCTAATTGAAATAACATTAGAACGTGTTCTCGATCTTAATCTCTTAAATCGGAATCAATCGATATTGTGAATCTAGACTGTGTCAGTTAGGTTTAGGTATTGATTAGGGTTATTAGTGAGTGTGTCACTGCTATTAGCTAATATCAAAGAAAGAGATTGAGATTGAAAGACATCTCGTGATTGAGTGAATAGGGTAAAAGTGAAAAGAGTTAACCAATGATATTTGAATGATAGACGGGGAAAATAATTGATCCAAAGTGCTTTCCTTTAATTGTTTAAAACATAGGTTTTTTTATTCCCGTCTTAGGAATTAATTAAAATCAATCTTAGATCCCCCAATCTTGTCAAGTGACAATTGTGCAAATAAATAACCGTTCTTCAGTGGATCGACCCTGAACTTGTCCTAGCTATAGTTTTGTAGCCGAGTCTTGGTAATTAATTTTTAGGCATGCTTCTTTAACTATAGCTAGGACAAGTCCAAGGTCGATCCACTGAAGAACGGTTATTTTTTTGCACAATTGTCACTTGACAAGATTGGGGATCTAAGATTGATTTTAATTAATTCCTAAGACGGGAATAAAAAAACTAAGTTTTAAACAATTAAAGGAAAGTACTTTGGATCAATTATTTTCCCCGTCTATCATTCAAATATCATTGGTTAACTCTTTTCACTTTTACCCTATTCACTCAATCACGAGATGTCTTTCAATCTCTATCTCTTTCTTTGATATTAGCTAATAGCAGTGACACACTCACTAATAACCCTAATCAATACCTAAACCTAACTGACACAGTCTAGATTCACAATATCGATTGATTTCGATTTAAGAGATTAAGATCGAGAACACGTTCTAATGTTATTTCAATTAGATACTTGTCTATTTTCTTCTTCTTCACAATTTACCATGACACATGCATAAACTATCAAGTTGCTACTTTTGAAACCCTAAATTGACACAATCTTAGGGGATTCTAGCAATGAATTAAGATCAAAGATTCAACAATTGGCCTAATTGAAAAACCCTAGAAATCAAATCAATCAATTAAGAACAGAAGAAAATATGAATAGCTGGACAAAATAGATGAAAACAATTAACCTCAATTGAATTCAAGACGGTTCCAACAATCGAATCCAAAGCAAAGAAATTAGTTCTCCATAAAAAGCTATGAACTCTCTAGGGAAAAATAATAATAAAAGCCGAACCCAAAAAATATTGACAATAGAAGTATATATACTCCTCCGTCCAATAAACCTAAACTAAATAATAAAGGAAAAAGGAAAAAAGAAAATAAAAAGGAAAGAATAAGCTTCCTAAATCCACTCCAGGAACAAAAAGGAAAATAATAAAAAAAAATCTTCAAAGTCAACCGAGGTGGAAGTTGTGGGCATGACTCGTGAATTAAAATCATCTCGTGCTGTTTAGGCAAACGAGTCGTGCACCACATCACCATTCGTGCCTTTTTGCTGCCAATCCAACTTATAGCTTTTCACCTTGGTCACTACACTTTCCAGTTTTGCAGTTTAGCCCCAGAACTGTATATTTCCAGCTTATTCTCCACTTTTACATAATTGCAATTTGGTCCCTGGATTACTCAACTTTCTGCAAAACAGTCTTCATCTTCATAATCTTGACTTTGACTCCTCGAGAGTATTACATCCGGATATAAAATAAAAAAACTAAAATACCCTCGGATTCCAATAACTCTCAATAAATCCTCTCAATACATATTTCACTCAAATTACATCAAATCTATACTAAATACACAAAAATAAAGAATTATAGGGACGGAAACATATGAAATATATAGTATAAATCAGTCCTATCAGTGTGTGTGGATGTGTCGATGTCCTGAGATGAAATGGTGAGTGGACGTGTCGGTCTCCTGATGTGAAATTGTGTGTGTGGACGTTTCGGTGTCCTGATGCGAGGTGGTGAGTAGACGTGTCGGTGTCCTGTGATGTGAAATTGTGTGTGTGGACATGTCGGTGTCCTTAGGTGACGTGGACGTTGTGAATGTGTGCCCAAAATTTTGTGTTGGATTCACGCGAGTTTGAAGACATCCGAGTTATTTGAAAAAACGGAGTCGCCACGCCATTTTGATTACCTCAAAACTTTGAAAAAAAGGTTTTTTACTTGGGTTCGGAGGTTAAGTTATCCCTTGGGAAGAACGTTTGGCGTTCACCCAAAGTGCCTTGCCGGAGCAAGTCTCCCAAGATTTCAGTAATCGTGCTTGCTTGCGTGCTTTCTTGTGTGCATGTGTTTGAGAAAAAAGGAGGGAATGTCCCAAGTTGTCTTCCGGACGTACAAACCATTTGTTGGTTGTCGCTCGGGATTCCTTGGATTTTATGTATTTGGGATTATGATCCCGTCCTCATCTTTGACTTGTGATCATCGCATTTTTAACCTCGGGACCCTCGGGACTTGCGTGATCGAGAGAATGTCTCTTTTATAGTCAAAGATGAGGTTATTTAGAAAAGGAGGATCCTTAGCCCATCAATCCTACGCTTTAAGACGGTCGAGCTCGTATAGAGGCTTCATACTCTTTCTTAAGCGATAATTGGAGATATAGGGTTCAAGGTTGTCCCTTTCTAAAGAAGTCGTGAACCTTTAATGGAAGGAACGATGCAAAGATGAGAACTTTTACACCAGTCCGTTCCAAGGTTGCTAATGGGGACATGGGGGAATGCATGTAAAAATGATACTTTAGTGAAAAGATGGCATTTTTGGTTTGAAAATGATGCATTTGATTGCAAATGGATGCTTTTATGTAAAGAAATGATCTTTGTGCAAAGAGTGCATCTTTAATGTGAAAAGGGATTTTAAATGGAAAAGGAATGATTTTAATGCATGAAAAATGGGATTTAGGTGCAAAGGATGCACCTTTATGTATGAGAATGGTATTTTAATGAAAAGATGACATATTATGTACATAGATATTATCTAAACATCAGGTATTAGAATTATGGGGGTTAACATCAGATTACAGCTTGAAACTGTGAAGCTTCTGAAAACTGGCTACTTATGTCGCGTGACATAGGCTGCCTATGTCGCGTGACATAACTAGCCATTTTGTAGAGGCTTTACAGCTGAGATTTGCAGAGGTAACAAGGCATCAAAATGGTCAAGTTACTTCACAAACAAATCTCAGGGAGCATGTTTATCAATAATGAACACTTCAAGAGGGTGTGGATATGAAGGATCCACACTCATCTTGAGTGTTCATGCAAAACCAAGCCAAACCGGGGCTTTTATAGGAAATGTAATGAAATCAGATGTGGATCTATGAAATATGAAGCTAAAGCATGCAACTTTATTCAGAATATCACATTATTAAAGCATTTAGCATAGAGATTCCATGTATGATGAAGATAAGGAAAGGAAATGGGTAGAAAATCGTTACCCTTGAAGACCACGACCCTCTATATCAAGTTAGATATAGGGGCCTTCAAAATAGCAGCTTCTGGGGATGGGATTGAGCCTTCGTTTCTTGAGAATCCTTGGTTCTTGGTGTGTGTATGAAGTGTGTGTGTGGGAAGTGTGTGTGAGATTGATTTGGGAGGATTAGTGGATATTTTGGGGGTATATGAAGAGGGAGGAGGCTTCTGGGCGTATTCCCTATAGAGGGGGACTGAGGGGTGGAAGAGGTGTGATCTTTAACAATTGCTTCCTTTGCTTCTTTGGTCGGAGCTAGGAGGAGAGATTGGTCTTGGATCTTCAAGGAGGAGGGAGGGAGCTTCTTGGCCTTCTTCTTCACCTTCTTGAGCCTTCACCAATATTCTTCACGTCTTGGGAGTGACTGATTGTATTGCTATGGATTGTGTGTATTGTTGTTGTTGTGTTGAAATGGGTAGAGGAGGGCTCTATTTATAGGCAGTCTGGATAAGGCTAATGAAGCCGTGCGGCCAGAGACCTTGGGCTAATGCAGCTGTGCGGGCTTATCCACAATGACTCAGCATTCTAGAACCATGCAAGGTGGCATTATTCTAGAACCTTCTTCCTAATTAAGAAAAACGTGTTTTCTTAATTAGGAAGGCTTCCTTCAGCCCTAATTTTAATTTGGGACTGCTCCAGGACATTTCCGGAACACTAGGAAGGTTCGGGGAATTACCGGGAAACTTACCGAAATTGCCGGGAAATTTAACCGAAAGGCATGAGCCAGATTTGGGTACTTACAGACGTGTCAGTGTCCTGGTGTGAGGTAGACGTGTCGGTGTCCGGTTGTGAGGTAGATGTGTCGGTGTCCTGAGGTGAAGTGGATGTGTCGGTGTCCTAAGGTGAAGTGGACGTGTTAGTGTCCTGAGGTGAAGTGGACGTGTCGGTGTCCTAAGGTGAGGTGGACGTGTCGGTGTCCTAAGGTGAAGTGGATGTGTCGGTGTCCTAAGGTGAAGTGGACGTTTCGGTATCCTAAGGTGACCACTTGGGTCGGATGGCTGGACCCTTTGATAGGATTCCTACGTATCCCAAATGGGAATCAAGCCTGACCGTTGTTCGTGTGTGAGGTGACCGCTAGGGTCGGATGTGAGGACGTGGTGGTGTCCATGTGTGACCGCTAAGGTCAGATGGCTGTGGACGTGGTGGTGTCCTGTGGTGTGACCGCTAAGGTTGGATGGTTGTGGACGTGGTGGTGTCCTGTGGTGTGACCGCTAAGGTCAGATGGTTGTGGACGTGGTGGTGTCCTGTGGTGTGACCGCTTGGGTCGGATGGCATGTGGACGTGGTGGTGTTCTGTGGTGTGACCGCTTGGGTCGGATGGCATGTGGACGTGGTGGTGTCCAGTGATGTGACCGCTTGGGTCGGCTGGCTGTGGACATGGTGGTGTCCTGTGGTGTGACCGCTTGGGTCGGATGGCTGGACCCTTTAGTAAGATTCCTACGTATCCCGAATGGGAATCAAGTCTGTTCGTAGTTCGGAAGATTTGGTCATCTTTTGAAGAGGTGTGCATTGTCGTGTGTATAAGGACGTGGTGGTGTCCTGTGATGTGAGATTTTGTGCGTGGATGTGTCGGTGTCCTGTGATGGGGATGAAAGTGTTTGCGCCTTGAGAGGAAGGCGCTCGTGCTCAAGTGTCTTGATTTTGGGAGGTGTGCTTGCCTCATGTTTTGATTTTGGGAGGCGTGCTTGCCTTGTGTTTTGATTTTAGGAGGTGTGCTTGCCTTGCGTTTTGATATTGGGAGGCGTGCTTGCCTTGTGTTTTGTCCGCTGGGGAAAATTTCGGGCTTACAATGGCTGCCGGGGGAGTGACTTGTTTGTTTTGAAGGCATTTGGGCCTTGGGATTTGTGTTTGAAGGCGTTTGCGCCTTGGGGTTTGTGTTTGAAGGCATTTGCACCTTGGGATTTGTGTTTCAAGGCGTTTGGGCCTTGGGGTCCGGACTTACGATGACGGCCGGGGTTTATCTGCTGGGATATGTATTTTCGTTTCGTACGGTCTTACATTGATGGTCAATGCTTGTTTTGCCGTTTAGTTGGCGAGATCCGTACTTACGATGACGGCCAGGGTTATTTTTGTTGGTTTAGGGACCAAACTGCATTGATCTTGCTGGAAATGACCTTTGGACGGCCAAGGGCAAAGATTATAAGGGCAAAAGAGGAATTTTGCCTGGGCTGCAAAGTGATTCTTGCGGATACACTTGCCTTGCAAAGTGGTCCGCACGGACACACTTGCAAATCTGATTTTCTTAACCAGAATCAGATTTCAGCAACGCCCATTCCTTTCATTTTCTAATTTCCAGCTGAGGAAGAAGAAGAAAGAGGAGGAGAAAACTTGATTTTTGAGCAAAATTTTCTTGAGAAAATCCTTCCAAGTCGCTAGATTGTTATCATGGCAGAAAGATTGGACCGAGGTTGTCGTCAAAGGGGCCGAGAGGCCATAGAGAGGAGATTGGATTTCCAAAGGAACTTTTCCTCCTACACTCCTTCAACAATGAACCCGGATGAGTTGTATCCGGATTCGAGGGTGCACACTGTTTCACTCTAAAAAATCCACTTAACATGTTCTACGTCTTGGACATCCATCTTGAGGTAACATCTTAACTTACATCTTGGACTAACACCTTGAAACTGTTTGTTGTATTTTCCTATTTTTCAGGAACAAAAATATAAATAAAAATAGCTCATTTAAATGATTGCATGGACTTGGTCAAGCAACAACACAACGGTCCCATCCTTCAACCAAGGGATAACGGCTGGTCTCCATCAACAAATGGCGAGATTCTAGGCGAAATTTCAGCATGACATTCAAGAAGTTGTTCTTTCAGTTACATTCATGCCTATATATTATTTCTAGAGCGCACCTGTATACACATTACACAATTTTGCTTACCCTCACTCTGCACTTGTATTAAAAAACTCTAATACTCAATAATATTTCTTTGGTTTAGGTAGGCTTTCCAAAAGCCTCCCGAGGTTTTTCCCTCGAACGATTGTTCAAAGGGTTTCCTCGTTACATCTTTGCGTTCATCTTGTTTTGAAAATTATATTCCATTTGTGCCCAAACATCCTTGATTAGATAAATTTACTTGTTGAAATTTTTCCAAAACACAGACCTTGCGGGGGAAAACCGTAATGGAGGTAAGAAATCATTTTTTGTTTTGATTCTTACTTTGAAATGGTGTATGCTAGAACTAGGGTTTTAGTTTTCGCTATTTGGGGCTTTTGTTTTTGACATGCTCATTTTGTGAAATTGATGAAGAATTGTTGAAATTGAGCGTGTATGGATTGTGGGTATGTGATTTTTGTTCAAAAATGTGGAGTTTAGCTCTTATTTGTGAAAATAAAGTGCTTCTCCTTGAAATGCATATTTTGGTGACTTGTACCTTGATGTTGTTTTTGTATGTACATGCTTTTTGTGAGAAAAATTTCCGTGTAGGGACGGACCTTTTGTGAGGAATTTGTGTTTATGTGTGCCGTGTTTTTGTGACGAACACTTGTTTGAAAATGTGTCATGTAGGAACGGATCCCTTGTGTTTTCTGAAAATGTGTCGTGTAGAGACGGATCCCTTTGTGTTGAAAAATTGTGTGTAGGGACGGATCCCTTTGTATTGAAAAATTGTGTGTAGGGACGGATCCCCTTTTGTTGAAAAGAATGTGTGTAGGGACGGATCCCCTTTTTGTTGGAAAAAAATGTGTGTAGGTTCGGATCCCTTTTTTTTGGAAAAAATGTGTGTAGGGACGGATCCCTTTTTGTTAGAAAAAATATGATTTGTGCCGTGTTTTTGGGATGGACTTTGTTTGAAAATGTGTCATGTAGGGACGAATCCCTTGTGTTTTCTGAAAATGTGTCATGTAGGGACGGATCCCTTTGTGTTGAAAAATTGTGTAGGGGCGAATTCCTTTGTGTTGAAAACTTGTGTGTAGGGACGGATTCCTTTGTGTTGAAAACTTGTGTGTAGGGACGGATCCCCTTTTTGTTGAAAAGAATGTGTGTAGGGACGGATCCCCTTTTGTTGAAAAAAAATTTGTGTAGGGACGGATCCCCTTTTTGTTGGAAAAAAATGTGTTTAGGGACGGATCCCTTTTTGTTGGAAAATATGTGATGTGTGCCGTATTTTTGGGACGGACTTTGTTTATGTGGAATTGCCTTTTTGGGACGGACTTTTGTGGTTTGTGTGTCGTGTTGGTACGGACTTTTGTTTTTTTTGTCCTTTTTTTTTGTAAATGGTATGTGTTATCATTTTTGTTTTTGTATATTTGTTAAGTGTTGTTATTGACGTACCTTTGAGGTGTTTACCTGCAGGATGAGGTGCCTTCATCTGGGAAGGCGAAAAGGATGAAGTCACGGGGGTCTCTTGAGTCCTTGGTTGAGGTGTGGACGCACATGCCCGATATCTCCCGGGATGGGAGGCCTAGTCCTCGGAGGCTAGTCATTGCTACTGGGCTGAATGTGTTTGTAGAGAACCTGGCCGGGCTGGCAGAGACACAGAAGAACAAGGGTGTCTTTCTGGCCTTGTCTGAGTATTGGTGGGACACCACGCACACTTTCCACTTTAGCTGGGGAGAGATGACGGTGACTCCCACAGATTTCGCTGCCATCAACGGACTTTCCTTCAAGGAGGAGTTTTTGAAATTGAGGGATCAGATGTCCAATGATCTACTGACCGAGCTGCTTGGCTTTACACCTTGGCCCCGTAAGGGCTTGGGCATGGTGTTCCTAGATGTGGAGGTGAAGATTACTGCCAACATCAGGGAGTATCATCGGGATACTGGGGTAGTGTCGGGGGAGCAGCTAGCGCGCTCGTTTCTGTGGTTTGCCCTTTCCGAGACTTTGTTCTCGAATCATGCTTCTACCGCTCTTTTCCCTCTGCTGGAGAGTCTGGTGGACTTGAGAGGATTTGTGACAATGCTTGGGGCAAGGCAGACTTGGCTGAGCTCTATTTTGCTTTGGACCGATTCAGCCGGGGCACGGTAAACTCCTTGGGGTGCTTTGATTTCGCACTGGAGGTATGAGTTTACATGATTTTTGTAGTTTAACACTTTATCATTTCTCCATTTTCCTTTTCTTTGCTACGAGCGCTATCTACTATTTGGCGGCAGGCATGGTGCTACGAGATCTTTCGGTGCTAGCCGTGGGACTGGGAGGACGAGGCCTTGCTTGGGTATTGAATGTGCGCTCGCCCGAAAAAAAGAAAAGGAGTCGCCACGCCGTTTTAAGAGGAAACATTGAAAACCTTTTGTTTGTTTAGAGAAAATGGGTCCGGGGGTCAAGTTACGTGTTGGGAAGAACCGAGAGTTCACCCAACACGCCTCGTCCGTAGACGAGTCTTTCAATGTTCAACATTCAATTCATTCAAAAGTGTGTGCGAAGTGTATGTGACAAGAATGTGTATGAAATGCATAAATGTGCTTTGTTTTATTGCTCAAAAGAAAGGATTACATCTTGTGAACCAATCAAGGGAGGCCACATCCCATATTACAGAGAGGAGGAACAGATTACAATTAGAAAGAGGTCTCTGCAGACAGGTCATGTATGTCGCATGACACATCGCACCAGTGACCACATATGTCGCGTGACACAGGATCACATGGAGACGAAGGTGTCGCGTGACACAAATGGGCCATCTGCAGAAGACTTACAGAATGAACACAAAATCAACAGAAAGCCACACAGATCTAAAGGATTAACTGAATTATGAACGAAATACGGAAGTAACACCAAATCGACCCAGGGAGTGTGGATATGGGTAGATCCACACCCCCTTGGGGGCTCAAAGCAATAATACAATTCAAATCACATCATGAATATTCAATTAAGCCAAGCACATCGAATTTAAACAGAGAGATGGCAGTTGCCACCTGATAATTGAAGCGGATAGAGCTCAATTACCAGGTGGAGGGGGGGGGGAGGAAATTGGGATTTAGCAAGTGAATAAGAGAGAGAGAGGTAGAGAGATCGTTACCCTTGTAGTCCACCACCAATACACCAAGTTAGGTGTATTGGCCTTCGATTCAGCTTCTGAACGTGGAGTTGAGCACAGATGGGGTACTTGGCTTCAGATCCTCAGTTGGTAAGGGTTGTATGAAGGCAATTGGGTAGTGTGGGTAGTAGAGAGGTTGAATTGGAAGGGAATTGGGGTAGGTTTAGGTGTAAAGAGGAGAGAGATTAGTTTTTGGTGTGAATTTGGCAGAGTGACAGTAGGGTGTCGAAAAAGGGATCCATTTCAATGAGGGGGAGGGTCTTATTTATAGGCTGCAGTTGGCTGCCTTAGTGTGTCGCACGACCCTAATCGTCCACTTTTTATGCCTCAAGCTGTCGCGTGACACAAGGTGGCTCAACCTTGTTTTTGGCGCCAAAAACAAGTTTCTGGAACATTCCGGGAAAATACCCAAAAGGTCCAACAGGTTTTATTCCCAAGGGGTCCTTTGGCATGAATGATGTACCAAAAGGTACTTCCTTTGCGGGAAACTCATGGAACGTTTCCGGAAGTCTCGGGATAGGCCGGGAATTTACCAAAACGCCCCTTAATGCAGTTTTATTATGTTAAAATGCATCGAAAAGGTTGCGAATTGGATTGGCGTACTTACAGAGCCCCTCGGCAACGTCACTTTTGGAAAAAGTGGGGTTGTCGATAAAATAAGACCCAATCTCAATGAGCGGCTGGGGTTAAGGTGAAGGGCTAGAAGGGTGAGAAGGGGAAAATTATGGCTGGACCTTTCTGAGAAAGGATTCCTACGTATCCCTTTAAGAAGGGAATCAAGCCAAATCGTAGTTCGGAAATACTAATATTGACATACAAGCAAGAAAGGGGTAGAGATGTGTCTTCATACCTTTCTTTGTGCTTACCTGTGACTTCTGTTGTGCTCCGCTTGAGAGGATTTTCTTGGGTTTGGCTCTGCTTGAGAGGCTTTTCTTCTTGGTGGGCTCCGCTAGAGAGGCTTTTCCTTCTTTGGTTTGGCTCTACTTGAGAGGCTTTTCTTCTTTGTGTGCTCCGCTAGAGAGGCTTTTCTTCTTTGGTTTGGCTCTGCTTGAGAGGCTTTTCTTCTTGGTGGGCTCCGCTAGAGAGGCTTTTCTTCTTTGTGTGCTCCGCTAGAGAGGCTCTTCTGAGTTTGGCTCTGCTTGAGAGGCTTTTCTTCTTGGTGGGCTCCGCTAGAGAGGCTTTTTCCTTTGTGTGCTCCGCTAGAGAGGCTTTTCTTCTTGGTGGGCTCCGCTAGAGAGGCTTTTCTTCTTTGTGTGCTCTGCTAGAGAGGCTCTTCTTCTTTGTGTGCTCCGCTAGAGAGGCTCTTCTGGGTTTGGCTCTGCTTGAGAGGCTTTTCTTGGTTTGGCTCTGCTTGAGAGGCTTTTTCCTGGGTTTGGCTTTGCTTGAGAGGCTTTTCTTGGTTTGGCTCTGCTTGAGAGGCTTTTCTTGGGTTTGGCTCTGCTAGAGAGGCTTTTTCCTTTGTGTGCACTGCTAGAGAGGCTTTTTCTTGGTTTGGCTCTGCTTGAGAGGCTCTTCCGGGTTTGGCTCTGCTTGAGATACTTTTCTTGGTTTGGCTCTGCTTGAGAGGCTTTTCTTGGTTTGGCTCTGCTTGAGAGGCTTTTCTTGGTTTGGCTCTGCTTGAGAGGCTTTTCTTGGTTTGGCTCTGCTTGAGAGGCTTTTCTTGGGTTTGGCTCTGCTTGAGAGGCTTTTTCTTGGTTGCTTTGGGACCACTGATTTTGCTCTTGGTATGCTCTGCTTGGGAGGCTGATATGGATATCTGCTTTTGGTATGCTCTGCTTGGGAGGCTAACACGGCTTTCTACTTTTTGTGTGCTCTGCTTGGGGGCCAGTGTTCTGATAGGACGGGGATTCTGCTTGCTAGGGAGCGGGTTCTTCTGGAGCTTGGGATTTTTTCTGGTAAGCCGGGGACTCTGCTTTCTGGGGAGTTGGCTTCTTGGGATTTTTGGGACTTTTGCTTGCTAGGGAGCGGGTTCTTGTTGGTGCTTTGGTACCTTTGCTTGTTGGTGCTTTGGGACCTTTGCTTGCTAGGGAGCGGATTCTTGTTGATGCTTGGGACCTTTGCTTGGTAAGCCGGGGACTCTGCTTTCTGGGGAGTTGGCTTTTTTCCTCTTGTTTTGGGGCTATGGATTCTGTTGGGCTCTTTTCTTTGACAAGTATTGTTTGAGGGCTGAGGCTACCACTTGTTGACGTTTGCTGGGGAGATTGACAGATGCGGACTCTTTGTCTCGATTTATCATGCAAAATAGGCTCTTGAAGTCGCCGAGACTGGTGCGCCTTGTTGTCTGGTTTCTAGGGCAGCTGGGGCTCTTTCATATGATGCTGGTGAGATCAGATGGCTGGACCTTTGGAGAAAGGTTTCCTACGTATCCCTTAAAAAAGGGAATCAAGCCGGTCGTAGTTCTGGGCCTTTTGCCACCTACGGGATTTGAAATCTCTGTCCAAGATTGTGATTCGAGGGGCAGTCCTCACGATCACATTACAATCACCTGATTATTGTACCCTGCGGGGGGAAAACACAATGCTCTAGGCACCTAGCATTTTATTTAACCTCTTGCTTATGCATTATTAGTCTTTGGTTGCACAAGTCCATCTCAGCTGGGGAGAATAGGGAAGTAGGGATGATTTTTTTTTTCTTTTGCACGGCTTGGTGAGCAGATGTATCTGTATCAGTTGCTCTATGAGGGATTGTGTATAGGACGAAAGTGTTTGTAATGGGGTGGACCCTCTCCCGCGAGGTGGGAAAATAAAATGGCGCAGCTAGGCATGTCGGGGACGCTCCCGGGAGTACTTGTTGCAGCAGGTCCATTGCTAGTGAGGACAAAGTGCATCGCGCGTCTGAGACAGCAAGCAGCAGAGGGGGGCAAAGAGCAATCCTGGCTTGGCGAAGCCCCAGTTGACAGTGCGAGACAAATCCGGAGGGAAATCAGGTAAGGAGGACCGGAGGGATACCTTAACCAAAGCCCCAGCTTGAGGATATTCCATGCAGCTTCATCGCAGGCAGAGTTATCTTGTGGCCGAGGAGGCAACTCATCATTTCAGACCGCAGTCAATCAGTCGCTGGACAAGACTCGGAAGTGTTTACGTGCAGGGGCACATCCTTCGAGGGTGGGAAATGAATCCCGAGTTCTGTGTATGACACTCTCGCTTTGGTTTGACTCTTTTGAGAGAGTATAAGCATCACAAGGTGTGGAAAGTGTATGGAAGCCCCTGCTGACCGAAACGGTGTTTAGCTTTATCTTCCTATGATGTAGCAATAGAAGACATTTCGAGACACTTGAAAACTTGTCTTATTCATAATGATCACAAAGCTGCTTAAAACCCTTTATTGATGTTCGGGTTATTCAACCGCCAACGCTGATATGAGTGAATATTTTTTATCAATCCTGAGGAGAAAGCCCACTGATATCGAGAATCGGAAGGATAGATAGTCTATGGGCATGGTCCTTGAAGAGACCGGATTTTCTGAGATTTGTTTATGATTTCGACCGAACCAGTTATGGTTGCCTACGTTCCCCTCCTTGGGAGGAGCTCAGGTCGCCGTAGTTCGGGCTCATCTCGAATGAAAAGAATGAACGTTGAAGTTCGAGAATGTGAGGACCTTCGAGAATTTTTTGAGAGTTGAAAGAACGTGTCCTCTTAGAGTGTCGATGGGAGACACAGATGCGAAGCCCCAGTGGGACATTCACGGCAGATGTTTGCGGAGGAGAAATGAAGTATGCTCACATGTGATGTCGAATGAACGGATAGAATTTGCACAATCTTTGCTTGACGGTTCTTTGAGCCGAGATGGACTTGACTTCGCTTTAAGCAATAATCTGTTTCAAGATCTCGACGATATTGGACTGAGACTGCTATCCGGTAGTAACTGCGGCTGGGCTTCGGGGTTTCTATCGGTCTTCGGGTGATTCAGGATATCATGACCTCTTAAAACGAGAGGTCGGCTAGGCTTTTTGCTGCCTGATCCTCTAAAAATGAGAGGTTGGCTCTCGGGTATGTGTTTGGGATTTCTAAGGTGAGGGAAATCTGTGGTTGCATCTTTGCTGCCTCTAAGAATGAGAGGTCAATCTTGGCTTCGGCTAAAGACAAGGGTAAGGGTAATGGTAATGGTAATGTCCTCTAAAATCGAGAGGACGGCTTGGGATCGGTTAGAGGTAATGGTGAGGGACATCCGTGCTGTCTCTTTATTCACTCTGAGACTCCCTTTTGAGTAATGACCGAATCCTTTGACTTTCACTTCTGAGAGAATCGCTGGGGACTAGGCTCTCTTTCTTTTCTTCTTTTTTTTTTCTTTTTTTTTTTTTTTTGAGAGGAGAATTTCAGCTAGTCCCCAGGATGGATCATTGCCTTCCGTCATTCTTGAGCTTGGAGACGGTCGATCTTCTTTTGCGTCGCGGGAGTCTCAAGGATAGTCCCTCTTCTTCTTGATGATGGTTAAACGGGTTTCAAATATGCCGATCTTGAAATGAAGGGATATTGCTTAGTGAGGGTAAGGTGATGGTTTTCCTAAGGGTGAGAGGTTTCAACCGCAGTCCCTACCGGATGATCCGAACGAGATTGAGTCTTCATTTGCTTGCTTAAGCTTACTTCGAGGAAGATCCATGCAAATTTATCGAACGACGAGATAGCGAGGACGAAGGAAGATATGTGAGCATATTGGAATCGAGGTGGGGAGTTCTTAAGCCCCACTCTGGGAAGGATATCAGTCAATTTTCTCACTCCGATCAATTTAAATATTAGTCATTTCAAAGCGTTAGTCGGTGAGCAGCACAAGTGATCATTTGGAATAAGACCATTTCAATTGAGTGTAACGCAGGTGTACTAGTAATGTCTCGAGTCTAGCAAGAATAGAAACAAAGATTTTTATCACTGCAAAGCAAAATTGGTCCAACATGGACTCGACAGACTCATGTCCGACAGTGGACATTCTAGACCCTACGAGGACTGATTGACTTCTTCAACGTTGAGCATCGTTGCCATTGGTGCGGTGAGGACCCTTCTCGATCTCTTTGTCATTTATAGGTCTTCCTCCTTGGCTTTAGCAATCTGGGCAAGCACCCGGGCCTCTCGCTTGCGAGAAAAAAAATCTTCAAGTGTAGCTCGCAACTCCTTGATGGACACACCTTTTGCACTCTGCCGCTGACCCAAGGGATATGGACTTTCAGGCTAGTGGGTCATAATCTTCTCTGCACAGAGCATTTTGGATTCTGAGTCAGATGGACGACTGCTTGGGCACTTGAACTGCTTCCGCCTCATGAATATGGACCACTGAGCGCTGGGAACGAGAGCGCACACCCAACTTGCCGTAACCTTTGCAAAGGTGAAGAGGTAAGAGCGTGTATAAGGCTGCGAATATAGAATCTTGAGAAGGTACGGGAGAGGGAAGAATACGGAAGGAGACGGACTCGTGCAACACTTATTATTGTTCAAGTAGAAATCGGTGTCTTTTAAGTCCTATGAACGGTTGGGAAAGGCTAACCCTTTATTTCACGCAATCTAGACCTCGGGGGAACCTATGGGCACATCATCCACAAATACACCAAATGCGTTGAGTCAAAATTGATAATAGGCGATAGTACCTAAACGAAACCCGAGCATTTATGGGACGGACGAGCAGCCCCAATTTCTGGAGAAATTTGGGCAGCATAACGGGTATTCCTGAAGAATTTCAAGGAAAAATCCGGCATGACCTCTCGTCGATGCACGTTGACAAAGCGACATGATCTCTCTTTAGAACATGCCGTGGGAACGACATGTCCTTTCCTGAAACCATGTTGCGTTGACAACATGCCCACACGTGCTAGGTTTGGGGGAGGTACGAAAGTCTATTAAGAATTTTGAAAAAATTCATTTTAGTGTATTTGAAAAATGTCGTGTCAAAAACCAACCGTTTTGGGTGAGGTTTAAATGTGTGGTGCCACCTATAACGCACTAGGGGTATGGGTTTGACATTAGGCGCTCAAGCGTAGGCGAATTTCATGGCCGTCCGCGATGCCGTCAATCGCACCCGAGGGTTCTAGATCTACGTGAAGTAGTGTGCGGGATGGCTATGTTCCTTTATTTTGCGAAAAAAGATTTTTATTTTTTTTTTATTTTTTTTTGTTTTTATGAAAAGGGGTGATAAAGAAAAAATAACACACACACACGCCCCACAGAGTATAACAATCAAATGATCAAAATATAATTATGGGGGACTGCCCCACATCACAGCTGAACTGGAACTCACAACCTGCAGAGTGGCCACTTCTGTCGCGTGACACAGGACAACCAAAACACATTGTGTCGCGTGACAGAAGAAGTCCCATGGCCAGAATCTGAACAAGAGTCAAAACAAATTTGACCTCCAAGCACCAAAGCAATATCTCAAGCCCCAGCATCAGCAACACAATCAACAAGGATGGGACACAAAGGGGGAGAGGAATAAAGCAAAGCACGTAAAATGCATTTAAACACATATAATGTCATACACAAAGCACACACAAGTGAATGGAATAAATGTTGAACAATCACGAAAGTCTGACCCACTTTTGAAAACAAGTTTCAAGTCCCCAGTGGAGTCGCCACTGAATGTGCGCTCGCCCGAAAAAAAGAAAAGGAGTCGCCACGCCGTTTTAAGAGGAAACATTGAAAACCTTTTGTTTGTTTAGAGAAAATGGGTTCGGGGGTCAAGTTACGTGTTGGGAAGAACCGAGAGTTCACCCAACACGCCTCGTCCGTAGACGAGTCTTTCAATGTTCAACATTCAATTCATTCAAAAGTGTGTGCGAAGTGTATGTGACAAGAATGTGTATGAAATGCATAAATGTGCTTTGTTTTATTGCTCAAAAGAAAGGATTACATCTTGTGAACCAATCAAGGGAGGCCACATCCCATATTACAGAGAGGAGGAACAGATTACAATTAGAAAGAGGTCTCTGCAGACAGGTCATGTATGTCGCATGACACATCGCACCAGTGACCACATATGTCGCGTGACACAGGATCACATGGAGACGAAGGTGTCGCGTGACACAAATGGGCCATCTGCAGAAGACTTACAGAATGAACACAAAATCAACAGAAAGCCACACAGATCTAAAGGATTAACTGAATTATGAACGAAATACGGAAGTAACACCAAATCGACCCAGGGAGTGTGGATATGGGTAGATCCACACCCCCTTGGGGGCTCAAAGCAATAATACAATTCAAATCACATCATGAATATTCAATTAAGCCAAGCACATCGAATTTAAACAGAGAGATGGCAGTTGCCACCTGATAATTGAAGCGGATAGAGCTCAATTACCAGGTGGAGGGGGGGGGGAAATTGGGATTTAGCAAGTGAATAAGAGAGAGAGAGGTAGAGAGATCGTTACCCTTGTAGTCCACCACCAATACACCAAGTTAGGTGTATTGGCCTTCGATTCAGCTTCTGAACGTGGAGTTGAGCACAGATGGGGTACTTGGCTTCAGATCCTCAGTTGGTAAGGGTTGTATGAAGGCAATTGGGTAGTGTGGGTAGTAGAGAGGTTGAATTGGAAGGGAATTGGGGTAGGTTTAGGTGTAAAGAGGAGAGAGATTGGTTTCTGGTGTGAATTTGGCAGAGTGACAGTAGGGTGTCGAAAAAGGGATCCATTTCAATGAGGGGGAGGGTCTTATTTATAGGCTGCAGTTGGCTGCCTTAGTGTGTCGCACGACCCTACGCGTCCACTTTTTATGCCTCAAGCTGTCGCGTGACACAAGGTGGCTCAACCGCTTTTGGCGCCAAAAACCAGTTTCTGGAACATTCCGGGAAAATACCCAAAAAGGTCCAACAGGTTTTATTCCCAAGGGGTCCTTTGGCATGAATGATGTACCAAAAGGTACTTCCTTCGCGGGAAACTCATGGAACGTTTCCGAAAGTCTCGGGATAGGCCGGGAATTTACCAAAACGCCCCTTAATGCAGTTTTATTATGTTAAAATGCATCGAAAAGGTTGCGAATTGGATTGGCGTACTTACAGGTATCCCGCCATGTTGTGCTGGGCTCGCTCTTTGAGTAAGAGTAGGACGAGCCGGGGGAGGATCACTGTCACATATGAGGAGGTGCATCAATTCCTGGAGAGGGATAGCCCGGAGGGATGTCAACTATACCCTTGGACTCGGTATATCGAGGATGAGCTGGAGGGTGCCCCTTGGGTGACACGACAGAGGAAGCTTTTGCGGGGCTTTACTTGCGATTCCATGTATCTGGGAGAGAGAGAATTCTGGCAGCATGGCGCAGGTGTTCCCCCTATGGCTTCGAGGGATCTGCCCTTCCGCATGATGAGTCCTGCTGATATGGACTTGCTGGAGTTCGAGAGGTACCGGGCCAGCGTGAGTGCCCAGGAGTTCGTCCTGGAGGGTGAGTAGTATGCAGCCTTCGTCAGGCGGAAGTTGAGGACGCCACAGGTGTTGGCTAGGGAGAGGCGGACTGGCTTGTCTCGTCCTCCAGATGTCCCGGTGCCTGGGTCGGACTTTACTTATGCTGTGGGGATTCGAGGAGGAGGGTGTCGATGCCGATCCCTGAGCATGCTCCTACCGCCTATCGGGTTGACTTGGATGCTGTAGTGAGTTTGTTTACTCTTTTCCATCTAGACATCTTTTCTGTATTTTTCTCTTTTGTCGAGTATCTTTGTATCTCTTTTGCTGAGATTTTTCTTTTGTTGTTTGTTAGGCAGGTCTCAGGGCGGACCGTGGATGTGCTGACCTGCCGGTACGTGGGGTTGAGGGCTTTTACGAAGAAGCTCTTGAGGAAGATGTCCTGCGGGTCTTCGCGGAGTGCGGCTGCTTTCGAGCCAATTCCTTCGAGGAGGTCTGTGGATACTCCTTCTTCGAGGGATGAGCCGGAGCCACAGCCTGAGGTGCCAGTTCGGGAGCGGCATAGCTTTGATGCAGGGACTTCTTCGGGGGTTCAAAGGCCACAAACCCTTCATCAGTTCTTCCCTTCATCGGGTGCGCAGGGTGAGGGTTTGTCCTTGCATTCCTTCTTCAATCCTTTTGTCGGTCTTGACCCTTCGGACTATCTCGAGTACCCGATCAAGGAGGGTGTCGAGGTTTCTGATGACGAGGAGGTGACCGCAGGGTTTTCTGAGATGCAGGAGTTTTCGGCAAGCGAGGGTGATGATGATGAGGATTCGGAGTAGGACTCCTTTTGCTTCCCCCTTTTTTGTTTTTTTTGTTTTTTCGTATTGTAGCAGACATTTTTATAAGTAATAAAATACTCGTATTTGGCATAGCGAAGCATTTTATTTGCGATGTGATGATTTATCTGTGATTCCGGGGACTGGCCAAGGAATTGTTTCTAGCTTATTTTATTTTTTGCACATGTCGCATGAGCTGGGAATGCAGTTGTGGTTAGTGTATGGGGGCCGGAGATGGCTTTGGCAAGGCTTTTGAGCAGTCGGGTGCAACATCCTGCCGCGAGCAGCAACTGTTTTGCAGTTTGCTGAAAATTTAGCCAGGCTGCAAAGTGGTCCGCGCGGACACTTCATGCATGCAAAGTGGTCCGTGCGGACACTTCTTGCTTTTGGAGAGGGGATAAGATTTACTGAAAATCTGGATTTCCCTTATCTCCCCACTCCCATTTGCAGTCAATTTCGACCCTTCTTCCCCATTTTCTCAAGAAACCTCCATTTTTGCCATGGATTCTTCGTTTGTTTCGAGAATTTCACCGAGGCTTTTGAAGGAGAGGCAAACACATTTTCTTGAGCGGCTCAAGACGTGAATGAGGCACCACATGAGGCACAATAAACATGCTTTTGAGGTGAGATTTCAACTTCGCTCGATTTGGTCCCTTAAGGAGTTAGTTCTTAATTAGGAGTTGTTACGGGCTGCTGCAAGTTTTTGGGATGTTAGGAGGCACGTGTATAGATTCTCCTACAATGAGATTACGCCCACCTTTGAGGATTTTTGGGCTTTGCTTGGAGGACCGGAGGTGGAGGCCATCTCGCTTCCTTTGATCGGAGGTGCGACCGTGAGCGTGAAGCTCGCATATTTTCTTCGGACTTCGTTGGAAGAAGCGCAAGGTATGACTTTCGATTCTGGTCATATTGACATTTCTGTGCTGCCTGAGCGGTTTATGGGTGATGATGAGAGTGATGTCTCTTGGAACGCATTTGCTTTATGCGTGATAGCAACGCTTTTCATGGTCAGCTCCCTTGGGGTATGTGACAGTGCCTTGCTGGATGTGGTGGGGCATTTTCGAGATGGTGAGGATATTGCTCCATTGGTTTTGGGGGAAACCTTTCACGGTATCGATCGCTTGGCGACAGGGGATAGGTTCATGCGAGGGGGAAGTCCCGTTTTGCTCACCTTATGGTTGCGGGAGAGGCTTCAAGCCATGCCTGAGTCTCCGTCATCTTTTAGTCCATGGACGTTTGCTCAGCGGCCTCTTGTATTGGATATGGATCAGTCCGCCTGGGAGAGATGGATGGCACAGCTTGGTACGCATCAGATCTGTTGGTGGGTTCCTCACTGGGGGATTGAGACTAGGAGGGCCTTTGAGGAAGGTTCCTATGTTGTCAGAGTTCCGGGGTTGTCTTGGTCCTCTTTCTATATCCCGTCGCTCATTGATCGACAGCTTGGGATGAGGCAGGAGCATTTGCTGGGCTGGAACGACATCGCCACCATGGAGGTAGCTTCTTTCTCTATGGCTAATCCAGATGCCTTTCTGTATTTTTTGAGGGTATGGAAGTATTTCGATTTCCCTCATGTGGTGCTCCTTCGACGTCGGGAGAGTGTTGTGTTGACCACCGAGTACCTGGATTGGTACGAGCAGCATGTCGGGCAGACCCAAGTGGTCTTGGGGAGTAGGCGCGAAGGGATTCTGGGGCAAGGTTGCGATCTCAGCTACAACCTTAGAAGTGCAGAAGCCTGGTATAACCCTCAGAATGTTACGGGAGACGCTTTGTTTGACTACGAGACCAGAGTTTACCGACTGACGGAGAGAGGTCCCCTTTTGCAGACTCGCAGGGAAGAGATCCAGGCCGATGCACGGGCGAATGAAGCTATGTGAGCTACTGGATTGTCTGACCCGACAGGGAGGACTCCTGACCTAGGGATGAGAGAGACAGAGTTGGCTCACGTGGAGCAAATGAAGACTCACCGGGGACGAGGGAAGAAAGGGAAGAATGGCGAGGGGACAAGCGCGAGTGGCGCAAAATGACCTCCTAAGTATCCATTCATTGCATTGTAGACACATTATTTGTTAAATGTATTAAATTGTCTTTTAGCATGTTGTGAGCTTGAGAGTAGACCGTGCTTGTACTCATCAAGAAGTGTTTTAATCGTTAGTGATTTATGATTTATTTTTAAAGCTTTTTCGAGAAGCAGGATCTCTTGCTTGCCTTTTTGTCTGAGCCTTGGCGGCGTCCAGTTTTTGGACTTTGTTGTATTTGTAGACCGAAACCAGTCTGATCCTTGGTGGCATCCAGTTTCTTGGATTTGTGTTTGTGTTTGGATAGTTCTGAGCCTTGATTGGCATCCATTTTTTTTTGTTTTTGTGTGTTTTTAGACCGAACCAATGAAGGCTTCCTACGTTCCCCCCGGACTGAGGGGCTCAAGTCTCCGTAGTTCGACACTTTTTTGAAGTGGCGGGGAGATAGAAAAGTCAATTTCCTTCAGGCGAAGTATCGGCGAAGCTTGCTTCCGTTGACTGGATTCGTGAATGGATTGCCGTCTAGGTCTGTTAGCTTCATGGCACCTCCGGAGAAGATCTTTTGGACCACGAACAGGCCGATTCATGCTGGTTCCCATTTTCCAAGCGGGTTGATTCGGGTGGGAGGCTTTTCTTTTAGTACTAGATCGCCTTCCCTGATGTCTCGGGATTTGACTTTCTTGTAGAAAGCCCTAGCCATTCTGCTTTGGTAGGCTCGGATGTACTCCATGGCCTTTAGTCGGCGGTCGTCTAGCAGGGCCAATTCGTCGTTTCGGCTTCGGAGCCATTCGACTTTATTGATCTTATTTTCCGGCAACACTCGGAGTGATGGAATTTCCAACTCGACGGGCAGTACTGCCTCTATCCCATAAGTTAGGGCGAATGGAGTTTTCCCGTGGTTATTCTGACTGATGTCCGGTAGCCCCAAAGTGCCAGGTGCAGCTTCTCGGGGCAATCTCTTCCTCGTGTGGTCATTTTTCTGATGATCCTTTCGAGGGTTTTGTTTGCTGCTTCTACTGCGCCGTTAGTTTGTGGCATGTAGGGAGAGGACTTGTGGCGTGTGATCTTGAATTCGGCCAACAATCTGTCGCATTCTCCTTCAAAGTGAGATCCGTTGTTAGATATGACCTCGTTCGGGATGCCGTATCGGCATATGATGTTTCCCTTGAGGAAATGTGCGACTTTCTTGGAAGTTAGCACTTTATATGACTTGGCTTCGAGCCATTTTGCAAAGTAGTCAATGGCTACCAAGACGAACTCGTGGTCGTTGCTTCCGGGCGGGGCGATCTTCCCAATGATGTCGATTCCCCAAGTGGCGAAGGGCAAGGGAGTGGTCATGCAATAGAGATCATAAGGGGGAAGATGGTTGAGGTTGGAGAACCATTGGCACTTGTCGCAGCTTCGGACAAAGTGGATGCAGTCTGCCTCCATGGAAATCCAGTAGTAGCCCATTCGAAGAATAATCTGCATCAAGGCTCTGGCATTCATGTGGGAGCCGGAATCCCCATTGTGGACTTCGTTCATGAGCTCGTTCGATTTTTCCTTGCTGATGCAGAGGAGGAGCGGTCCTTGGTAGCATTTTTTGTATAGCATGTCCCCAAGGATGATCAAGTGAGAGGCAAGGCGCTTTAGGGCCACAATGCTCTTGGATTTGATTCCTTCTTTGCATTTGCCTTCCTCGTTCATGAAGGTGGTTTCCCCGTTCTTGAGGTATTGGTAGATTTGGTTGTACCACGGCTCATTGATAGGCGCGGGCTCTGGTTCGATTTCGCAGCAGTAGGCAGGAATTTCCTTTCTTCCTACTTTGAATGGCTTTATCGCCTTCCCTTCAGAGATTTCCACAAGTGAAGCCAAGGTGGCTAGGGCGTCTTTAAACCGGTTTCGGTCTCTTGGCAAGTAATAGAAGGTAACCTCTTTGAATTGTGTAATGAGGTCCTCCATGCAGGTATGGTATTTTTGCAGGCATGGGTCTATCGTTTTTCATTTGTTGGAAACTTGATTGATGATCAGGGCTGAGTCCCCGTAGACCTCTAGCTCTTAGACGTCCATTCGAGTGAAGCCTCTAGTCCGGCGGCGCATGCTTCGTATTCGGCGGCATTGGTGGTTACCTCAAAGTTTAGCTTTACGGCTATTGGGGTGTGCTCGTCTTTTGGGTCAACCAAGAGCATTCCAATGCCGTTTCCTTTTTTGTTGGCTGCTCCGTTGAAGAACAGCTGCCATCGATTCTCGCCTTCGAGTGTTAAGATTCCTTCATCTGGAAATTGTGGTTTGGGACCTTTGGCCTCTTCGGTTGGGAAGTCGTCCAGTTGTTCGGCCATTATCCGTTCCTTGATTGACTTCTGGTTTATGTACTCTGCCGGTGAAGAGGCTTCTGATTTGCGTCTCTTTAGGCTCTTCAGCAATCCCCAAATTCACTGTGGTTAAAACCTTCTCGGCAGCATGGGCCAGGTTTTCCTCTCGCTTGACAGCATGCTTAAAGGTTTGTTTAATGCATTGTTCATTTAATGTGTCTGCCTTTTTATCAAGTGAATTGTTATTAACTGTTTGTGATTTAGTTAATTTATCATTTGTTAAAGATGCAATGAGGGGATATTCAGAAAGGTCAGACCTTTTATTGAAAGCGTAGAGAAGATACATTGTTGGTTATGAACTCATAATCTTCTGGCATAAGGCCATCGGATGACTCGAGAGACTCGAATTCAAATACAAAAGACTCAGAGTGTGTTTCGAATCTAGACTATAGGACGCGAGGGGTTAGACTAAGTTGTTCGATCATTTCCTTCTTGCTGGCTGCAGGTCCGGAGAAGGTGGCCCAGTTCTTTAGTGGCATTGTGGATGAGCTTGAGAGGATGTGAGGGTCGAAAGGCTTCATGCTGCTGTCCCCAATCACGTCTATCACAGAGTTATCAGAAACAAAATCGATAAGGTCTGGCACTTCAATTTCTTCACTGAAAAGTTGTTGCAGCGATGGCTCATTCCAGGCATCTTTTGCGGAGTCTTCTTTGCTTGCCTTGGGCATTATCACCTCAAATATTGACTCATCCCGCTTGTTTGTGGCAGGGGTGCTGACAGAAAGCTTTTCAAGTTCTTCTGCAAAAGAGGGGGTTTTCCCTAACCAAAATTCATTGTGAATAGTGGTGGTGGTGGGTCCCGGTAGAGTTGGTACGTCAAGGAATGCTCTTCTGACGGGGTTTCGCTCGAGGCCTCTGAACCTTTCAAGGCTTTGTTGGAGCTTCTCTCATTTGTCCCTTGATGCCGACTAATCTTGTTTGGCGTTGATCAGCTCTGTCCTTTTTTCTATGTCTTCGTTCGAATTGTCGGTTTTCTTTGTGAAGTACCGGGCCATGTCGAAGCTGTAAGGGAGGAGGTCGGAGATTCTGTGCGAGCCTCTTTTGTCAGTAGCTGGGCATTTTCTGCGTGCAACTTTTCTATCTTCCGCAGCATCTTTAGGAGTAGGGACATACCCTAGGCCACGGCGGGTATTTTATTATTTGACCTCGACGATCTTGTGGGTGCCTTGATGCTGCTTGCCCAGACCAAGCCCCGTAATGTAGTTCATGAGCTTCATCATCTTCATGGGAGGAGGGATCCGGTCCCAAGTCAGGGGGAGGTCTATGTGGCACACTTGGGCTTTCGGGCTTTCGACTGTGAACCCTGTCAGCATCATGCCGTCGTTGTCATGCTTGATTTCCAGGACCGGGATGCCATTTATGCTGGTCCCTTCGGTAGTCACGCTGTCCCCGTAAATGATGGTGAGGTCACCTTCTTGGACGAACTTCACGCATTGGTGTAGAGTGGATGCCACCCCATTTATTTGGTGTAGCCAAGGTCGGCCCAAGATGGCAGTAAAGGTGATCGGGATGTCGATAACCTGGAAGTCTGTTGGTATCATCTGCTTTTCGAACCACAGGTTCGGAGCGGCTATCCCCAAGACTGAGCGAGATGTTGAGTCATAAGCTTTGATCGTCTGCGTTGATGGCTTTAGATCAGTTGGCTTGATTCCTAGCAAGTCCATCATTTTGGAAGGGAGGACGTTCATGGCCAATCCTCCATCTACCAGGATCGGGGAAGGCAACGCTCATAAAGTTGAACGGTGATGTAGAGAGGCTCGTTATGACTAGCCCCGAATTTTGGCAGGTCGAGCTCAGTGAAGGTAATGATGTTACCGTAGTGAACTTTGCCGATCATTTGAACTACTTCCTCTGGGGTCACATTGATTGGCACCATGGTCTGGGCCAGGCTTTCTTCCAGCTTAAGCTTGTGCAGATAAGAAGAAGTGAGCAGGGACCAGATGGATATGTTGGCTTGAGTTCGCTTGAGCTGGGTCAAGATCGGGTCTTCAGCCTTCAGGTCAAGTACTTCAACTTCTTTAGCGTAGGGGCCTTTTTCGGTTCGAGGCTCAGATATGGCTGGCCTCTTGTCTATCCTCTGGGGATTCACCGGGATCTGGCCGAAATGCGTCAGTACATTCACTTCTGGTTTTAGTCCTTCTTTGCTGGCCTCTCCTAATTCTGTCGTGGGAGGGCCTTGGTTAGCGTACGGCCATGCATTGCATCTTAGCTCGTTCACTGTTATCACCTTTGTTGGGGTTTTAACGATGGCTTTAATGTCTTCCCAGGATAGGGGCTGGGGTGTCAGGACGCTTGGACCATTGGTTGCTGTACGAAGCTCATCCCAACTTATCATGGAGCAGAAATTGCCGTGATCTTGAGTTGAGTCAGGCTGATGAGGTTTATTGGAGTAGATGACGTAGTAGTCAAACTTTCCTGATGGTACGCCTAGGGTTTCAACTGCGAGATCACCGGCTTCATACCTCTTCTTCAGTTTTTGTTGAGAAGAGGGTTTTCTCTTTCTTGGGGGACGGTCCTCGTTTATTTCGTCTTGGAAATCCTTCTCCAGACAAGCGGGGCAGTCGCAAATATCCCTCCAAATGTGTTCGACAGTTTGCGAGGGGCTCAGAACCTTCGGGCATTGACTTGGCATGTCTTTCCCTAGCAGGCCTTGTGGCTTCATGTCGTAGCTACGGGGTTCATGTATAGGCAGAGGATTAGATCCCAGAGTATATCGAGAGACTTTGGGAGTTGAGGGATCGGGTACGTCCTCGGGAGCCCCAGGTGGGTGGGGGGTGGCCAATGTTCCGAAGTGATGCATGGCACCTTCGATCCAAGCCTGTTGTTCGCCTTGGCGTTTTTCGAGAGCTCTGACAGCTTGCCAAACCTCTGCCATTGTTGGGAAATTTCTTGGGGGCAGAATTTCGTTTCCCTCACTGTTATCTGTCGACCTTGCCATGGGAGAGTGGCGGACTGTTCAGACCGCTGAACTTGGAAGGGCTGTCGGACCTTACGGTTTTGACACTGAAAAGACGGCACCCGAGTACTCTCAACTACTCTCGATTTGCTGGAGGGGGTGACGGGTAAGGTTTAGACATGGGAAGGCCTTTTTTGGATAAAGGGGGAAAGCTCATGCGATATGCAGTTTCCTTTATTTTTATTTATGCCTTTTTTTGATGTTTTAATTTACTTAAAACGTGTTTTCTCAGAATCCTAGGTTGGTTGGAAAAGATTGCTCTTCTTTTCCGCAACTATTCTAGATCCTGGGTCAGTGGAGACCATCAATGCGGCTATAAGCCCCTCGTTTTGCACATGTATTTCGACTTCCCAGGGTGGGCAGCCCCGAGCGAGGGTCCTATAGGGCAAGCGGTTTCCACCAGCCAAAAGAAAAACCGAATCTAAGGAGCGAGCCTGTCATGTTCGTTTTAATGCGTCGGCCATGTGAATAGTGAATCGAGTCGGCACCTGAGTCAAGATCGGGTCAAGAGTTCGGCATGACCTATCTTTACCTTGCTTGCGCAAGGGATCTGTGACGTTAGGTTTTAGCTAGGTCATATTATCATGGACGATGTATTAAAGGCTTGATGACAAGGTGTCATGTGGGCATGGATGTATATCCGGGACGGATCATTGTCTGGGTGTAGCTTTCGAAATCAAGATCGGGTCAAGATTTTAGCATGACCTTTCATCGTCTTGCTTGCTCAAGGGATCTTGATTTCCGAGCTTTGACTCAGATAATGGCCGGCGTGGGATATGTATCCAGGCTTTATGACACGGACTGGGTCAAAAACCAACCGCGTCTGGACAGAGTGTGACGCAAGCGTGCATGGTTGACACTGGCTAGGATGGGGAGTTTGGAATGATCCCGTGCGCGCTCGAAAGACATAGGAACACCAATCGAACTGCATCTGAGACCATCCCGGGTTTGGGGTTGTAGTGTGCAGTGTACATGATAAGAGTGCGCGTAGTGTGCGGTCACTAAAATTCTTTTTCTGAGTAAAACAGAAAGTTTTGCAGAATTTTTAAATGAATGTACACAGATGTATTATGATGCATTTTTTGTATTTTTATTTTTTTGAAAAAATAAAGCACATGCACACACACACAACAATTAAAGAAATGGGCAAAATAAAAGTTTGACCCTCATCATTGTTTTAAAAATCTTTTTTTTTTGTTTAAAAGTTTTTAAAACAAAACGTCCCCAGCAGAGTCGCCAACTGAAATTACCCGATCCGTGGCCGGACAGTCATCTCGCTTGCGTTGTCAGGATGTCGCTGCGTTTGGAGGAGTCGCCACGCCGTTTTCATTACGCCCAAAATATTGAGAAAAGGCGGTTTTAGGTTTTGTTGTTGTGTGATGAAATTTTTGAGTTCGGAGGTCAGGTTACGCCTCGGGAAGAGAATAGTAGAGCTCACCCGAGTCGCCTCGTATACACGAGTCTTTCGATACCCCTCTTTCTTTAAAAGTTTTGTGTGTGTGTGTGCTTTAAAATATGCATTTTGAAAAGGATGTCTACATTGTATGCTATGTATTGAAATGAATTGAAATAGTGTTGGAAGGAGGCCTTACCAATGTTGGTTCGTGTCTATCTTCCGCTTGGGAATGTGTTTGAGTGTGAATAGTGCTTCGGGACGGACCGGGATGGATCGAGATTGCCTCGGGATGGACCGGTGTTTACGGAGAGAGCTTCGGTATGATTCGGGATGTATCGGTGTCTGCGGACAGAGCTTCAGCGTGCTTCGGGGTGTCTAGGTGGATTCGGGCAGAGGTTCGGCGTGCCTCGGGATTGCTAGGTAGATTCGGGCAGAGGTTTGGCATGCCTCGGGATTGCTAGGTGGATTCGGGTAGAGGTTCGGCGTGCCTCGGGATTGCTAGGTAGATTGGGCTGAGGTTCGGTGTGCCTCGGGATTACTCGAGATGAACCGGCAGGGCGTTGGGATGCTTCGGGAGTGCCTCAAGATGGCTCGAGAGCATCTTGGGATGGCTCGATAGGGCTTCGGAGCGCCTCGGGGCGGCTCAGGAGGCCTCGGGATGGGCCGAAGAGGCTCGGACGCCTTAGAATGCTCCCAGCTTGCTGGGAGGAGGGAGGAGAGATGGGAGGAGTGAAGAAAATGAGAGGGGGAGCCCTCTATTTATAGGCTAGGAAAAATTGCAAAGCGGACACTTCTGCAGGCTGAATATTTTTCGTAATTCCCAAAAAATCGTTTTGTTTATTTTTATCCCAGAAGGGTCCTACCTTGGTTTGGTTGGTGGTTTTGGGGTTTTTGTTGGTTACGGGTCTTCGGGATCACGTTTGTGTGAGTCCGCGGTGTTTCCCGTGTGTTCGGATGGGAGCGATCTGGATTGGGGTACTTACATCTAGGAGATAATAATCCAATCAAAATTGTGGGGAAGGTGAATGAACGCTCGTCCCAAAAAAGAGAAATGTATGTGTTATGGTTATCGATATCATTTTCCCTTTTTGAAAGAGGTTTTGTATGTATTGCAATGATACGATAAGTTTTGAAAAACTTCGGTTTTGGGAGTCGCCATGCCGTTTTTAGAGGAAAACATTGAAAAACCTATTTTAAGAGATTTTGGGTTCGGGAGTCTGGTTACGTGTTTGGGAAGAACTAGAGAGTTCACCCAACACGCCTCTTTCGAGACTTTCAATCAATATTGGACAATTTTGGACATTCAAAGTGTGTGTGCAATATCTGTCGATGTGTAAAGCATGCAAATTTGACATTTCATTGATAATGTAAAAGCTGAGTACAACTTGTGAGCCATGACAGGGGGCCACACCCTTTTTACATATTATGATTATCATAACAAGGCAGAAGGTAAGACAATCTGCCCAGAGAACTCCTATGTCGTCCGACATAGGACCTCACAGAAAGAGGGTGTCGCACGACATGATGCCTCATGGTCAGATTGTCTATTACAATGACCAAGCTATTTCTGGAACTGGAATGACATTTATTTGACTCATTTAAAGACACTATTTGAAGGTCTAAGCTCAGTTTGGGATTGACGGGAGTGAGCAAAGTCACGATACACTTTGAATGATACGGAATGTCATATGACATGGAACATCCGAAGTTATCCATGTCATATGGCAAACCGCCTCCAATAAATCGCACCCAAACATACCATATGCACCAAAATAGTGGCTTATGAGCCACGGAAATGCTTAGGTAAGCTTTGAGTTGCAAAGGGAGTAAACTGGACAGATCTGAAGTCCAAGAATGGCTTTATAGCCTTCTGGGATCTCCATGTCGTATGACACAGAATCTCCATGGAGTCATGTGTCTCCGACAAGGATAGGCCATTTCTGTGCCCTTCAGTCTGTTTGATTCCCCTTTGTTTCTCAAGGCAAACCAAGCATCTTTATTAACTGTAAGCAGTAATATAACGATAATATATGAGTATTATGGGAGGATCACATGGCTTTAGTGGCCAAATGTGATAAATCACGTGTTTTTGGCCACTTTGAAGTAGCCATCACCTCCTAACTCCATGCAAATGCGTAAAGATTGAATCTTTATTGATCCTAGTATGACCAAATGTCCAGATCTGAGGTGGGGAGAAGTGAATATTGAAGAATCACTTCTCCACCACAATTATCATGCAAAAATCCCGATTTTTACATAATATTAAAGCAAATATGCATGCAAGGTAGTATGAATGTATTAAAAGGCTATTTAAAGAGGGAGAAGGGTTTAGTGGCTACCTATTGTAGTCCACAAGGTGAGATCACCAGTAGTATGGTGTCCACCCCTTCTACACACCAACAAAGGAAGCTTCTTTGGATCTTGGCCTTGAAGTGTGTGTGTGTGTGAGGAGGGAGGTGAGTGTGTGTGCGTGAGAGAGAGAGAGAGACTCCTTTTGGATAGAGTTTCCCCCTATTATACTGATCCTCCCCAAATCCTCTCTTCAAGTCCTCTAAAATGATCAGCCATGCCCTGTATTTATAGGCAGGCTGATGGGAAGGCCTTTGTCGTCCGACAGGGGCAGTTAAACCGCCTTAGTGTCTTTCCATGTCGGACGACAGCGTACACCTTTTTGACATATTGGGCCGAATGCTTGGCAGGCCCAATTGGTTGGCTGTCTTGTGGGATATTTGGACTTAATATTGCATTTTAGCAATTATATAAGCCCAAAAATCAATAATAGTGGATCCAAAACATGAGTTCGGATCGGGGTACTCACAGAGCCCCTCGGCGACGTCACTTCCACGGGAAGTGGGGTCGTCGACACCATGAGAATCCCGAGCCGAACACGAACGGCGGGGAAAGAGGTGACCAAGATGGTCAAGTGGCTGGACCTCTTATGAAGAGGATTCCTACGTATCCCGTGGGGGAATCAAGCCGAATCGTAGTTCGTTGAAGATGGGGTGCCAATGAAAGGCTACGGGTTTTGTACCCGAGATTGATTGTTCCAAGGGGAGTCACCCCGAAGGTGGGTGTTTGTACCCGAGGTCGACTGTTCCAAGGGGAGTCATCCCGAAGGTGGGCGTTTGTACCCAAGATTGACTGTTCTAAGGGGAGTCACCCTGATGATTTGACTTTTTTCTTTGGGAGTCACCCGCGAACTTGACTGTTTTTGGTGGGGAGTCATCCCGATGATCTGACTTTTTTCTTTGGGAGTCACCCGCGAGATTGACTTTTTTCTTTGGGAGTCACCCGCGAATTTGACTGTTTTGATGGGGAGTCACCCCGATGATTTGACTTTTTTCTTTGGGAGTCACCCGCGAAATTGACTGTTTTTGGTGGGGAGTCATCCCGATGATTTGACTTTTTTCTTTGGGTGTCACCCGCGAAATTGACTTTTTTCTTTGGGAGTCACCCGCGAATTTGACTGTTTTGATGGGGAGTCACCCCGATGATTTGACTTTTTTCTTTGGGAGTCACCCGCGAAATTGACTTTTTTCTTTGGGAGTCACCCGCGAATTTGACTGTTTTGATGGGGAGTCACCCCGCGAACTTGACTTTTTCTTTGGGAGTCACCCGCAGATTTTTACTGTGTGGGAAATCTGTACGGTCTTTCCGGACCGGGTAGTTTATGGCCATTCCGGGCCATTTTCTGTGTTGGAAACTGTACGGTTTTTCGGACCGGATAGTTTATGGCCATTCCGGGCCATTTTCTGTGATGACCAAGAGAGGTGGGCATTTGAACCCAAATGAGTTGATGAATTTTGATGATAGGCAGCCAAGATAGGCTGACATAATTTAATTAGGGGCAAAAGGGGAAAATCACCCTTCTGGACTACGGGTGTCATCCGACATGGGGAGGTTTCCAGGCAGTTTTAATTAAAACCGCAGGTCGTAAGACAGACCTAAAAAACACCCATTGCCACCGAGTTCAGAGAGAGAAAGGGAGAGAAAAATTCGAAATTTCTTCCCTTAAATTTGATTCAAATCAAGGATTTGATAATGCCTCCGCGAGCCGAATCGAGAAGGAATGTTCAGCAAGTCTTGTCCGAGAGACGGAAGCTTGTAGATCGGAACAAGCGGAAGAGATTCCCCGAGGGACATGGGCTTTACCCGGGTCTCGACTTTCATACTTCCACTATGGAGCAGAAGGGGGCAAGAATTCTAAATCATTGACCCTTTTCTTTTCGAAAATTGAATTTCTTAGGGCTCTAGATAGAATTTTGGGGGAAATCGCACCCAAAAAGGAATTGCATGCTTGGCATGAAGTTATTGCTTTGAAAAGATTTTTCTTTTTCTTCTTTTCTTCTTTTTGAAAGAATTTGGTGATTCTTTTGAAAAAAACATGCACATGAATGCACCTATCGTTATGAGTATGGTTTTTGATACCTGTGTGGCTTACTCGCAGACTTTGCGGACCAAGGGGTCCCCTGAGGCGATTGCGACCATCTGGGGTCTTCTTCCGGGCTCTTCTGATTTGCCGGACAGTCCTAAGGGACTGGTCTTTGCTGCTGGTCTTGGACCATTCTTCACTGCTGTTGGAGCTTTTGGAGACACGCCGAGGAGCGTGGAGCTTGTGCGGGCTTTCAGACAGTTCTGGTGGGACTCTACCCACACTTTCCATCTTTCCTGGGGTGAGTCGACCGTCACTCCTTATGACTTCACTGCTATTACCGGTTTGCAGTTTACAGATAGGCCCATCTTCTCTGAGGACCCTCGCGTGCTGAGCATGGATGCCATTAGGGCTTTGACTGGACTGACCCTTCACCTGAAGGGCAATGGGGTTCCTTTGGCGGACTTGCACTCTGCTTTGACTCATCAGTGCCGTCTTTTTGCTGAGGATGCTGCTACTGTTACGGCTGAGCAGTTGGCTAGAGCCTTTGTTTGGGCCGGGTTTTCTGATACCCTATTCTGTAATGCCTCTACAACGGCATTGACTCTTCTGCTGGAGCCTCTCAGAGATTGGAGCCAGGTGTCCACTTTTTCATGGGGAGAGGCTGGTTTGGCCCAGGTGTATAGAGGCCTGGATGAGGTGAGCAGAGGCAAGCAGGACCTCTTTTGGATTTTTACCAGATCAGGCCGGGAGGTATATCCTTTGCTTTTCGCAAACTTGACCGCCGCATTTGACTTTTCTCGTCATCATTCTTTACTTGTTGCTGCACACTGAAAGCTTTCTGTCTTTTGATTTCAGGTATGGGCTTATGAGGTGTTTGGCTGTTATGCCTGGACTGTGCCTGAGAGGATTGCGGCAGATTTGTTCCCTGCTATTCGCCGTTGGGCTTTTGGAGCGAGGGAGAGCCGGAAAGTGGACGGGGCGAAGCCCCGTAAGACGGCTTGCTACCATGACACGATGATCGCTTTGAGGGGTACCCCTGCCGGTTTGAGGCTGTTCCCTTGGCACGGTAGGTATGGTGAGGATGTAGTTGGTGCTGCTGCCCTGGTGATCAGGACGAGGAGGCTTTTGATTGGCCTGGAGGGAGATGCCCTGTATTTGGAGGAGAGAGTCTGCAGGCAGCATGGTTATGGCACTGTCGCTCGTGTCCCTTATGATCCTCCTGCGGGGATATGGCATATTCGGACCCTGCCTGACTTGGAGCGGCTGCGGACCGGCATTGATGCTGCTGAGTTTTCTGATGGTGGGGATTATGCCCAGTTTGTCTTTACCCGGTTGGTGACTCCTCAGGTTATGGCTGCTAGGAGGGCAGCGGGGATGCAGATACCGGCACCTCCTCGCTTTTTTGAGTATGAGGCTGGGGGTAGTATTCGCCGCTCCTCTTTTGACATGTCTGAGACTCATCCACATCTGCGGCTGCCCCACGGGACCACTTCTGTGAGCAATCTTTTCCTTTTCTGATTCGTTCAAGCTTTTAACTGCTTTACTATCTGCATTGATTGCTTCTGATTGCCTCTTCTGTTTTCATTGAATAGGTTCCAGCCAAGACGTTCAGGGCAGTGGCGAAGGCGCTTACTGGTGTTGTGAAGATGCTGTGCCAGTTTCAGAGGAGCGCGGAGCATTGGAAGGGGAGGTGCAGCTCCCAGCCTGGTGACGTCGTGCCTCCGAAGAAGAGGCCGAGGCCATCTTTGGCTCCTTCTGGCTCTCAGGCGGGCGGATCTAGTTAGCAGCCCCAGCCTGAGGGTGATGATGGCGAGGATGATCCCTACCAGCCCCCTTATTCCACCGTGCCTGAGTGGCAGGGGTATTATGCTGAGACACAGCCTTGGGCGCATTATGAGGGTGATGATTCAGACGGCGAGATCCATGAGGTGCCGGAGGGTGGCGGCGACGGCCAGGAGCAGAGCGCCTCCGAGGAGGAGGTGGACAGCGCCCAGGATGACGACAGTTCTGAGGAGGGTAAGGAGGACGGTTCTGAGCAGGAGTGATCAGCTGCGACCTCCTTTTGCCATGCTTTGACTCTTTTAGGAGAGAGAAGAAATGCATGTGCTGTTTTTTTGTTCTTTTGGATTGTAAAACAAACATTTTATTGCTATTGTACTTTGATAGCTAAAACATTTGTTTATTTATGTATTTGTTAGCTTATATGCACGAGTTCGTCCCAAGAAAGGCACGAAAATGGTGGCTTTTGGTGATAGGGTATTTTTGTGATTTTTGTATGCGTTGGGCGACATTTATGCGTCTGCGGGTGTGTTGGATGTGCCGAATCCTCTCCCTTAGGCTTGATGAGCTGGGGGTGTTTAGGTATGATTTTATGGTGTTTTGGACAGGTTTGGGTGCCTTTTTGAGCAAGCATTGGGTCGCTTGGGATCGCTGCAGTTGCAGCTGCTGGTGTTCCTGATGGAACTCTCCATGTCGTCCGACACAGGACTTCATGGAACCTCCATGTCGTGCGACAGGGAGAGTCTGGGAGACAGGTTTCTTGATCAGCAAGTCCCAGCACTTTATAAAAGGCAGATTCGTAAACCACTTATTCCACCAGTCACATCAGGCTTCAAACTCGCCTTCCACCTCAAAATTTGCCCCAAGATCCGATCTTTTGCCCACAATGGAACATTATGATGACAGATCTAAGACTAAAGAGCGTCAATTTCATTCTGATCTCATAAATCTGACCCGCCATCATCGCAGCAACAATAGGAGGATCATCGACCAACGATATGGGTTGAGATGCATCTGGGCACTAAAGGAGTGGGCGGTTGATTGGAATCTTCTCCGGGCTGCATCTAGACACTGGGATTGCGAGAGGCATGTCTTCACCCTCTCGTATAATGATTTCACACCCACCATTGAGGAGTTCCGGGCACTGATTGGGGGAGCTGAGCTTAGAGATGCGGTCTTTCCCCGAGATCCGCGACCTTTGACTGAGCAGTTGGCCAATTTCTTGGGATTTCACACCGAGCAGGTGACCGATCTGATTCTTGACCTGTCCTTTGTTGACTCCGGCCCAGATAGCCCGATTGGTCAGATCGCATCCGGAGCCGCTTGACCCGTCCACGCCTATGGACATTTTTATGCCGATTATGATTTCCACTGACGCTTTTGTGAGTACGACGGGGTATGTTCTGGTTTACTGCTGGGAGTCGTTAGACAGATGCGGGGTTCTCGAGGCACCACATTGGCTGATATTCGACCCGGGCAGGGAGAGAGAGATTTAGTTCCCCTTTTGCTGGCGGAGACTTATCATGGGATGGACCGACTGGCTAGAGGGTCATTGCATATGGGGCGTGGCAGCCCCAGTCTCTTGTCATTGTGGCTCTTTGAGCGACTGAGACTCATCTCCCCATTACCTGTTGGGCAGACTTCAGCACCTTGGGTCACACAGCAGAGGCGAGTGGCTCCGGAGGCTTCACAGGAAGGTTGGCAGAGGCGATTGGCCAGGTATACTACCATTGACATCCAATACTGGGTTCCCGGATGGAGGCTTGAGACCATGAGCGGCAGCAGTGATGATTACGCTATAGTGAGGAGGCTGGCTTAGGGATTGCACTTCTCATCATTTAGCATTCCCTTGCTTGTCCAGAGGCAGTACGGATACCCACAGTAGGCTGTTGATGGGTTCAGAGAGCAGAGGGTCCGGGATACCGTTCCTCTTGACATGACTAATGTTCAGACTCTCAGGTTTTTTGCCAGGGCCTTTTCAGGAGCAGCTTTTCCCGTTCATACGCTGATACGGAAGACCCGGGGAATCACTTATCTCGTCCACTGTGTACCTCATCCGGTACGGGAGCAGATGGGACCAGCTTCAAAGACACCATTGAGGCACATTGCAGAGGGATCCGAGGAGGAGACCAATCTATCCTGGAGTTACGCGATGCTGAGGCACAGGCTGACCCCGACAACGTGACCGATGATCCGGCAGCGGATTTTGAGAGACTCGTAGAGAGGAGAGCCAAGATGAGGGATGGCCCTGAAGTTATGGCTCGGAGGACAGCTCTGAGAGAGGAGAGAGCTGCCCAGGCGGCGCTGAGAGCTGCCAGATTGGTTGACTCACCGACTCGTATTATTCCTGAGCCAGGGCGACGGGAGACAGAAATGTTTGGGATAGCTAAGCCAAAGACCTCCCGAGGACCGAGGAAGAGGAAGAAGAAGGGTGCTAGTTCAGGAGTGGGAACGAGCGACTAGGATTAGGTGACCTACCCTTGTATCCCTTATTTGCCGACACAGACAATTTAGATGTACCTTTTAAAAGATATTATTTTGCTAATGTTAATGAGTCGAGAGTAAACCGTGCTTGAACTCATCAATGAATGTATTAATGTGATGAAAGTTGAAATTACTTCAGAACTTAATCAAGACACATTTCGGTAATCACAAATACAACTGTTGACAGGATTTGGTGATTTTTATGATTTTTAGACCGAACCGCGAACGGCTGCCTACGTTCCCCTTTTACAAAATGGACTAAGGGGCTCAGGTCTCCGTAGTTCGACCCAATTAGCTTTGTGTTTAAGAAAGGGATAGATAGAAGGGGGACAAATGGTGCAACCCTGTTTTTTACCTAGACCGCCCGTTTTTGGGGTTTTCAGCCTAGTTGGGTATATTCTTTTAGCACCGAGCGCACCCTTTGTTTTGCACAGACTGCCTTTTGAGAGGTTTTCAGTCTCGTCTGGGTACATTATTTTCGCGCTTTTGTTTTGGTTTTTTTTTTTTATTTCTTCTTTTTTTTTATAGAGGGGGAGACTCGATTCAGACGTAATAGCGGCGCAGTTTGTCGCCAAGCACGGTGCATGAAGGGATTACCATCCAAATCACAACTTCATTGATCCGCCAGAGAAGATCTCTTTTGCCAGATACGAGCCTACCCAGATTGGAGCCCACTTGCCCAAAGGACTGAACTGATTCGGCGGCTTTTGTTTTAGGACCAAATCACCCACTTTTATGTCGCGGGGATGTACCTTCTTGTCAAAGGCCCTAGCCATGCGCTTCTGATAAGCCCGGATGTGCTCCATTGCCTTAAGCCTTCGCTCGTCCAGGAGAGCTAACTCGTCATGTCGACTCTGAAGCCATTCTATCTCGTTGACCTCATTTTCAAGCAGAACCCGAAGAGAGGGTACCTCTAACTCAATGGGTAGAACGGCATCCATCCCATATGTCAAAGCGAACGGGGTTTCACCGGTGGCCGTTCTTACTGAAGTACGGTAGCCCCAAAGCGCTAAGTGAAGCTTCTCAGGCCAATCCCGGCTCCTTTCAGCCATCTTTCGGATGATCCTTTCTAGATTCTTGTTTGCGGCCTCGACAGCACCATTGGTTTGAGGGCGATAAGGGGAGGACTTGTGTCGCTTGATTCTGAATTCTGCGAGCAGTTTGTCGGTGTGTCCCTCGAAGTGTGACCCGTTGTCTGAGATAATCTCATTTGGGACTCCATATCGGCACAGAATGTTTTCCTTTATGAAACGGGCCACCTTTTTGGAGTTGAGGACTTTGTAGGACGCTGCTTCAACCCACTTGGTGAAGTACTCCACAGCGACCAACACGAACTCATGCCCGTTACTCCCGGCAGGAGTTATCTTCCCAATAACGTCGATCCCCAAGTCGCGAATGGCCAAGGAGTGCTCATGCAGTAGAAATCATGGGGAGGTATATGGTTGAGATTGGAGAACCGCTGACACTTATCGCAGGTTCGCACAAACTGAATGCAGTCAGTTTCCATGGAGATCCAATAATAACCCATCCTGAGTATGCTGAACATCAAGGCTCGGGCGTTCATATGTGGTCCACATGTGCCACCATGGACTTCTTCCATGACCTTTCTGGCTTTAGACTTGCTGATGCAGAGTAGAAGTGGGCCTTGGTGCCTTTTCTTCCATAGGTCGTCTCCCAGAATAACGTACTGTGCAGACAACCTTTTCAAAGCTTGTAAACTTTTGGCGCGGAGACCTTCTTTTAGTCTACCATCCTTTTCCGTCGGGAACGAAGCTTCGCCATGCTTAAGGTACTGAAAGATCTGGCTGTACCACAAGTCATCGACCTTTTCTAGCTCGACCTGGCAACAGTAGGCGGGGTTCTCGCGCCTCCCAACCCTGAATGGTTTTACTGATTTTCCTTCTGGAATTTCCACCAAAGAGGCCAAAGTGGCCAGGGCATCCGCGAACCTGTTCTTGTCCCGGGGTAGGTAGTGGAACGTGACCTCCTTGAATTGGTCGATCAGGTCCTCCATGTAAGCATAGTACATTTGCAAGTACTGGTCCACGGTTCTCCATTTATTGGATACCTGATTGATGATCAGCTGAGAGTCTCCGTACACCCCCAGCTTTTCGACGTTTCGTTCTAAGGCTGCCTCGAGGCCGGCTATACAAGCTTCGAACTCCGCGGCGTTGTTAGTAGCCGGGAAATTCAACTTGATAGCGATGGGGGTGTGCACATCCTTTGGATCAACCAACACCACGCCGATACCATTGCCCCTTTTGTTGGCAGCACCGTCGAAGAACAACTGCCAACGGTCTGTACCCTCTATCACGAAGATTCCATCGTCTGGAAACTGGGGTTCGAACTCGGGCGCTTCTGAGCTTGGGAAATCTGCCAAATGATCCGACAGAGCTTGGCCTTTGATTGCCTTGCGGGTTACGAACTTGATATCAAATTTGGCTAGGAAGAATGACCATTTCGCAAGCCTTGATGACAGAGAAGACTTTCTGAACAGGCACTTGATGGGATCCATCTTTGATACTAGGTGTACTGTATGTGCCAGGAGGTAGTGTCTCAATTTGCTGCCAACCCATACCAAGGCTGCACAGGTTTTCTCTAAAGCTGAGTAGTTCAACTCGCTGCCCTGAAGCTTCCGGCTGACAAAGTATATGGCATTTTCCACCTTTGAATCCGGCTTTTCTTGTGCGAGCATGGCCCCGACAGCCGTATCTGTAACTGTTAAGTATAGCAACAAGGGCTTGTCCTTATGCGGAGGACACAAGATTGGGGGATGGACCAAGTAGGCCTTGATCGTCTCGAAGGCGGTTTGACACTGTTCGTTCCACTCAACCTCCTGATTCTTTCTGAGCAGCTTGAAGATTGGCTCACAGATAGAGGTTAGCTGATGGATGAATCGGCTAATATATTGGAGACGGCCCATGAAAGCCTTCACCTCCGTGACTGTCGTCGGCGGCTTCATCTCCATGATGGCTTTGATCTTTCTTGGATCGGCTTCAATTCCTCGCTCTGTGACCATGTATCCCAGAACCTTTCCTCGGACTACGCCAAAAGTGCATTTTGCTGGGTTCAACCTCATCTCATGCTTCCGTAGCCGGTTGAAGAACTTCCTCAGGTCGATCAAGTGTTGACCATCTGATCCCTTGGAATGAATAATCATGTCATCAACATAGACCTCGATCTCCTTGTGGATCATGTCATGGAATAGTGCAGTGACTGCTCGCTGGTAAGTGGCACCGGCATTCTTCAGACCGAAGGGCATAACCGTATAGCAGAAGGTTCCCCAAGGGCTGGTGAAGGAAGTCTTTTCCTGGTCTTCTTCGGCAACTTTAATCTGATTGTAACCCACAAAACCATCCACGAATGATTTGACTTCATAGCTGGCGGTAGTGTCTACCAACAGATCGATATTGGGCAAGGGAAAGTCGTCCTTCGGGCTAGCTTTGTTTAGGTCTCTGAAGTCCACGCAAACCCTGACTTTGCCATTTGACTTGGTAACCGTTACTATGTTGGCCAACCACTTGGGGTATTCGACCACTCTAATGAAACCCACTCTGAGCAGCTTCTCTATCTCTTCTTTGACTTGGAGGGACCATTCTGGCTTGATCCGGCGAAGTTTCTGCTTGACTGGCCTGGCTTCTGGGTCCAGGGGGATTTGGTGCTCAACAGTTGAAGTATCCAACCCGGGCATGTCTTTGTAGGACCAGGCAAATACGTCCACATATTCCTTGAGCAGATCAATGAGGGATTCCCGTTCTTTCCCGGTGAAGAAACTGTCAATTTGTGTCTCTTTGGGCTCTTCAATAGTTCCCAAATTCACTGTAGTTAATACCTCATCGGCAGCTTGGGCCCGATTGTCATCTCGGTCAAAAACCTGCTTTATATTATCATTTAAAAAGTTTTCATCTAAAAAGTCTGTGTCCTCTTTAAATGAATCATTATTAACCACTTTTAAGTCATTAAGATTTTTCTTAGTTAACTTATCATATGTTAAGGTGGCAATTAAGGGATACGCAAAAAGGTCAACCATTTCATTCAATGCAAAAGGGAAGACAGAGTTAAAGACACGGTGATTATCGTCAACCGTGAGAGTATCAGACCTATCTAGAGACTCAAACTCGATAACAAAAGACTTTGAGGACTGACTCAGGATTACAGGGGCAGACTTAGACTCAGACACACCAGGATGAGGGGTCAGCCCGAGCTTTTCCATCATAATCTCCCGGCTGGCGATCGGTCCCTTGAAGGAAGCCCAATTCTTGAGCGGCATCTCTGAGGTGCTGACGAAGGTGCGTGGATCAATCTCTTTGTCCCCGTCAAACTCGATTACTGATACGTAATCTTTCCCAGTCAGAAGATCAATCACAGACACATAATCATCCCCGGTCAGAAGGTCAACCATACTGAAAGGGTCTTTAGTAACAGCCCCGGCCATTGCCGGTGTCTCTTCACATAGATCAATCAACGGCGCTTCCACCAGTGGATCAGCCCCGGCTATTTCTGATAAGTCTGCTTCTTCGGACAAAGCTGCAACATCTTCCCCCATATCAAGCTCGGTGGTAATACTGTCCCCAATCATAGGCTCGACCATGGACAATCTTCTGAACTGGTCAGTGAGATGAGGGCTTCCCCAGAAACGGTATTGGCTATCATAAGTAGTCACAGCCCCTGGAATATTGGATTTGCCAATGATAAACTCCTTGATAGGGTTGCACACAGAATCATCGCCTCTTTCTTTGACGAAGTATTTTTCCAAGGAAGGGTGATAAGGACGGAGATTAGGTTTGACATAGGGCTTTCCGGCAGCACTAGCCTTCCTCTTTTCTGCAACTTTAATTCTGTCGGCCTCTTTGTACTTGGGGGTCTTTGAGCTCTACGGAGCTGACCATGTTGGATCCAAAAGTCATTTTGTGCAACTGTTCTTTCACATACTTTAGTTCTTCCTTCAAACTTGAAACCTCGGAGGATGGGGGTCGTCCCATAGTCGGAGCTACTGTTGAGGATGGCACTGGGAATTCTGGCGTGGGCCTGATTGGCAAGGCAGCCGGAGGAAGACCAAGAGTGCTGGGTATGCTAACATTGTTGTCCACTAAGCCAACTGGGCTGGGGATCTTGTTCCCGTACATGTCATAACCATTGAATTGGACATCGAGATTTCGGGGTCCGAACTGTACTGATTGACTGCCGAACTGACCATGGGCAGGGGACCTGATACCGGTGCACAGAGCTGAATACGGGGTGGAACCGTACAGATGTTGGGTGAGAGGAGAACAAACCGCAGGCTGAGGGATGTTGTTTTGAAATTGGGGTTGTGGATATTGCGGGATCTGATCCTGGCAAATCTGGTTTCCTGACATGCGATACCTGCTCTGCTGCTGATTGGACTGATCATGAGTAGCCATAAACTGATCACCAAAGGTTGGGTTGGACGGCTGACCCGTGCTGTTATACGGACTTTGACCCCGAGTCCCAAACTGATTCTGAGTATACCCAAACGGCTCTTGATTGACACCACTGGGTTGCTGACCCTGCCCAAGCTGGTTCTGGGGATAAAACATAAACTGGTCCTGAGCACTGACCTTCGGTAAGGAGCTTGATTCGCCCCTCGGCCCGTATTGCATACCATAAGTAGATACTGGGATAGGGGGAGGTCTTGACATACCCCCATGAGTCGGCATCGAGAGGGAGCCAGGCACACCATAGGAGACTGGTGGGGGCATATTGTGAAGGCTTTGCCTAGGTGAGGATGGGGGAACAAAGCCAGTGCCGGTGATAGTAACATCGGGCTCTTCCCTGATTTCTTCGTACGACCCATCGGGGTGACGGATTATGGCAACACCTTGCATGCGCATTACTTCGACATAGCGAGCCCAACCGGCTTCCTCGCGGGCACGAGAGGCTTCGAGAGCAGCACGGAGGGAAGCTTCCTGAGAGAAGTTGAAACCTGGGTGAGGGTTAACAAACGGACTTCCCGGGGGTGTCATGTGAGGACCCATGCCATAACCACCGCTAGGAGAGGCATTCAGAGCTGCGTTCGGCCCTGCATTCTGACCTTGATCTGGCCCTACACCTTGGCTGACATTCTGATTCTGAGCTGGATCAACACCTGCGTTCGGACCCAAACCCGCTGAGACTTGCGAATCTGCCATTTCTGAGACTGCTGGAAATGAACCCTTGACTGGAGAGAAACTGATTAACCGACCACCCGGAACTCTGACCCAATACTTGCTCGCTGAAAGGGGGAGAGAACGGTTTTAGGTAGGGGAGAGGATAGGCTGAGGACGGACTCATGCATATGCTCTTTTTTTATATTTTTATATATATTTTTGTTTTTTTTTATAAAAATGATTTTTATTGATCCTAGGAATGGTTGGAAAAGGGGGAAACCTTCTTTTTCGCATTCTACGCTATTCCTGGATCAGTGGGTTCCATCACTACGTCTATAGACCCCCTGTATTCCACCTGTATTGCACCTCCGGGACGGACAATCCCGGCAGAGGTCCTATAGGGCACGTGGAACCCACCAATCAAAAGGGAGAACGAACCTATGGGCATACGAGCCAAAACAAGTCAAACTCGGGGTTTTCAAAACCAAGTCCAAGTCAACGTCTAAACTCGGGAGGAGAGAGGGTCGAACGTACGTTTGAATGTACGAGACCGCAATTTGGAGGTAAAACCCTGGAAGAATTGGGCATGACCTCTCGTCGCTTAGCGGCAAAATTTCGGCATAATTCTCGTTGGTATGCGTTAAGAATTCGACATGGTCCCGTGTTAACATATGCCGAGAACGCGTCATGACCTCTCACGAAGCCAAGCCGAGAAATCGATATGTACCTACGTCGAGATATGTAGAGATCTTAACGCGTACTTACATTTGAAAGTTCGCCACGCCGTTTTTAGAGGAAAACATTGAAAAACCTATTTTAAGAGATTTTGGGTTCGGGAGTCTGGTTACGTGTTTGGGAAGAACTAGAGAGTTCACCCAACACGCCTCTTTCGAGACTTTCAATCAATATTGGACAATTTTGGACATTCAAAGTGTGTGTGCAATATGTGTCGATGTGTAAAGCATGCAAATTTGACATTTCATTGATAATGTAAAAGCTGAGTACAACTTGTGAGCCATGACAGGGGGCCACACCCTTTTTACATATTATGATTATCATAACAAGGCAGAAGGTAAGACAATCTGCCCAGAGAACTCCTATGTCGTCCGACACAGGACCTCACAGAAAGAGGGTGTCGCACGACATGATGCCTCATGGTCAGATTGTCTATTACAATGACCAAGCTATTTCTGGAACTGGAACGACATTTATTTGACTCATTTAAAGACACTATTTGAAGGTCTAAGCTCAGTTTGGGATTGACGGGAGTGAGCAAAGTCACGATAGACTTTGAATGATACGGAATGTCATATGACATGGAACATCCGAAGTTATCCATGTCATATGGCAAACCGCCTCCAATAAATCGCACCCAAACAGACCATAGGCACCCAAATAGTGGCTTATGAGCCACGGAAATGCTTAGGTAAGCTTTGAGTTACAAAGGGAGTAAACTGGACAGATCTGAAGTCCAAGAATGGCTTTACAGCCTTCTGGGATCTCCATGTCGTATGACACAGGATCTCCATGGAGTCCTGTGTCGTCCGACAAGGATAGGCCATTTCTGTGCCCTTCAGTCTGTTTGATTCCCCTTTGTTTCTCAAGGCAAACCAAGCATCTTTATTAACTGTAAGCAGTAATATAACGATAATATATGAGTATTATGGGAGGATCACATGGCTTTAGTGGCCAAATGTGATAAATCACATGTTTTTGGCCACTTTGAAGTAGCCATCACCTCCTAACTCCATGCAAATGCGTAAAGATTGAATCTTTATTGATCCTAATATGACCAAATGTCCAGATCTGAGGTGGGGAGAAGTGAATATTGAAGATTCACTTCTCCACCACCTTTATCATGCAAAAATCCTGATTTTTACATAATATTAAAGAAAATATGCATGCAAGGCAGTATGAATGTATTAAAAGGCTATTTAAAGAGGGAGAAGGGTTTAGTGGCTACCTATTGTAGTCCACAAGGTGAGATCACCAGTAGTATGGTGTCCACCCCTTCTACACACCAACAAAGGAAGCTTCTTTGGATCTTGGCCTTGAAGTGTGTGTGTGTGTGAGGAGGGAGGTGAGTGTGTGTGCGTGAGAGAGAGAGAGAGAGACTCCTTTTGGACAGAGTTTCCCCCTATTATACTGATCCTCCCCAAATCCTCTCTTCAAGTCCTCTAAAATGATCAGCCATGCCCTGTATTTATAGGCATGCTGATGGGAAGGCCTTTGTCGTCTGACAGGGGCAGTTAAACCGCCTTAGTGTCTTTCCATGTCGGACGACAGCGTACACCTTTTTGACATATTGGGCCGAATGCTTGGCAGGCCCAATTGTAAGTGCTCCAATTTGAGCTTGTTAGAATTTTCGTTAGAAAATTAACGAAAGTTATAACATTTCTAACAATTCCTAACTATCCTAACATTTCTAACAAAGTGAGGGTAAAATGGGCATTGTTATTTAAGGTTAAACCTCAAAAAGAATCTCAAAAAGTAAAACAAAAGGAATAAAACCACAAATAGAAATGGCTGGGAACAATAAACTGGCTGTTAATTTGAAATTTCAAAAAGATTATTCCTCTTGTCCAAAGCCTGAAGCTGCATTTAATGAACAGTGCACGCTCAAGGTCTTATCCGCGCGGATAGGTTTGCATTTTCAGGAGGGCTATAAATTGAGCCCTCCAGTCACAAAAAAAGGGGGAATACTCATACACTCAAGCCAAAAACTCAAGAATACAAGGAAGATTGGTAAACCCTCCTTCTCCTTACCCTAAACTCCAACCATGCACGCACTTGCAAACTACAAAATGTAGTTCTTTCATCTTCTTGCTTTAGATCTAAGAAGATCACCATGGAAGACCATCTCCATGGATGATCTTCTACAAAGATCAAAATTATTTTCAAGTTCTCTTACTTTCTTGCAAAGAAAACTCATTTTCAAAACCCTAAAAACCATTTTCAAGCATCAAATCTCATTTTCAAAGGATAAAAATCCCCTTCCCAAGCAAATGAAATGCTTAGTCCTAATGTACCCCAAGGATGGTTTGGTATAGTTGATTCACCACTAAAATATCTAGTGATCACTAACCAAAACCTAGGGAAATGGGGACAAGCATGGATGCAAAACCCCCCTTAAAATCATATTTTCTCTCTTAGGAAGTTGCTGTCCAGTAGCAATTTTCCCAGACCTCAGTCCATTATCTTAATTTTTGGACACAGATAAATGTGGAATTTGGTGTTTACTACAAAACACTTTTTGTAGCCAACATCCAGATCTTTCCATACATATTTTTACTTTATTTTTTGGGTGAGTAAAACTCCTCTTTTCAAATTTTCTTTCAGAGGCTAGTTCATCAGCTTCTGGGAATCCAGATCTCATATCTGAGGTTTCCAGAAGGTTTTGACCCCTCAAATCTTCTCCAAAATGGAAAATTACTTCGCACAAATCTTATTTAAGGTGTCTAGAACAACTTTCATTCTCTGAGTTTATCCAGATTATGAAGTTTTAAGACCCTTGAATTCATTTCAAAATCAAAGGTCCACTGCCTTTTTCATTCTGGCAGAAATGGCTCTCAACTTCAAAAGGTCTTTTGAGTACCAAATCTCAATCCAAAAATATTCCAAAAAATCATGGGATCAGTTTAAAGTCTTAAAAAGATGTCCCAATTTTTACTTTTCTGAGTTTCAAAGTATTTTGGCCAAAACACACACACACACACACACACAAATGATTTTCAGCTTGGAAGACTCGTTTTACGAGGCATTCCGGGTGCACACTAACGTCCTTCCCGGCGTGTAACATGACCTCCGAACCTAAATCTCTGATCTCGGGCTTTTTTCAAAGTTTTGGCCCTCAAAATTAAAATGGCGTGGCGACTCCGTTTCGTTGATTTTTTCAAATAAAAATGGGAAAATTTTCGGATACACATCATCACACCAATGGGTTGGCTGTCTTGTGGGATATTTGGACTTAATATTGCATTTTAGCAATTATATAAGCCCAAAAGTCAATAATAGTGGATCCAAAACATGAGTTCGAATCGGGGTACTCACAGAAGGGTAACGTTCGAGTAAAGGTAACGGATGGGATTGTGTTGTGGCTTCATGATGTGCAACATATTCCGAATTTGAAAGGAACTTAATTTCCATTGGGCAACTAGATAAGGAAGGTTGTGTGGTCGCCTTCGATTGTCAGTTATGGAGGGTTACCAAGGGAGCTAACCTGAAAACTCGGGGTGGTATGGAGAAGATGTTGTACACCACCTACAACATGGTCCGCTTGAGGAAAGCCGGGTGCATTCCAGTGGAGGACGGCGAGGCCGTGGTGATCGTTGGGGTGGGAGAAATTCCACGAAATGGTATGTTGGGAAAAGTTTGATTGGCGTTCAAGCCGGCCGGCAAAAGGAATGGGGATTCAACGACACTAACATGGAAACGGTACCTGGGAGAATTGTGACACGATGGGTTGCTAAGACGACACGAAAAGATCAGGATGGTGTCGATCATGGGGGATCATGCTATTTAAGGTTAAAAAATGGGCAAGTGAGCGGGGATGTGCAAGGCACTCAAGGCATTGCAAAACCGCAGCTATGTTGAACCTTCGCTCAACTTCAACTCACTTGGATAACTAGAGAAAGAGGTCGGGCACTACCAATTGTTTCAGTTTGGCCACTGACGTATGTTTGGGAAGTTAGACTCGGGTGGGAGTTTGATGGCAGTAGTCACGGAATTTGGCATTGTCTCAAGGTGGGAGATTGTTGGGGTAGAGACAACCTGGGAAGACTAGGAAGAAAAGTCAGGAAGCAGGTGACACGGCTGTGAAGTCCAAGTGACACGGTCGTGCCACCAGATATGTTTTTTGGCACGACCATGGCAATTAAAGGACACGACCGTTCTCGGCGATAGCAGTTATGGGATGGGTTTGTTTTGACCTATTTTCTGATTTCTTTCTTTTGCCTAAGATTAGGGTTATCTCTTGTATCCTATATATAGTCAAGTGACGGCTATAAACATATTGTAACATCATATTGTGAGACTATTGATAATAATCCTAGCTTGTTAGTTCCTACAGACGTACTTCTTGATTATAAGGAACTGGATAACCAATTCTTGTGGTGTTGTGTGTTCTTATGCAAATTTCTCCTTTTTTATTGTTTTTCAATTGCTTGTGGTTCTATTGTATCTGTCATCGTTTCCCAACACTAATGAGGGTGAATTGCATGTTGGGCTTATACTATAAATAGTAAATGTGTAGTTTATAATGAGACGTATAAATAGTAAGTGTGTAGTTTGTAATGAACAACAACAAAGACATAGTCCAAAAATAATTTGGGGCCGGCTAACATGAATCCTCATATGTCACCGTGTAAAAAGGTTATTGAAAAAAAAATTAAAAAAATCAACCCCCCACATAGGTTTTTGCCCTCCACTCCGGCCTCTTCAACGCCATACTTTCATCCACTCCAAGTAAAATCATATAATTTTCAATCACTCTAATCCAAGTTTGTTTGGGTCTTCCCCTACCCCTCGCCATTTTATCATTTCTCCACTGTTTTGGCCTCCTAACCGGTGCATCACTCGGTCTCCTTCTCACATGTCCAAACCACCTTAGACGATTTTCCCTCATTTTATCCTCAATGGGCACAACTCCTATTTTACCTCTGATCACTTCATTCCCCAATCGATCATTTCTTGTATGACCGCACATCCATCGAAGCATACGCATCTCCGCCACATTCATCTTATGCACGTGACACTGTTTCACGGCCCAACATTCGGTACCGTAAAGCAGTGCCGGCCTAATTGCCGTACGGTAGAATTTTTCCTTTAATCTATGGGGCATGCCGCGATCACATAGAAACCCTGTGGAATTCTTCCACTTCAACCAACCTGCTTTAATCCTATGAGCCACATCTCCATCTAATTCTCAATCCTTTTGGATAATGGATCAAAGATAGGGAAAAAACTCAGAAGCTTGGACAATATTTCCATCAAATGTGACCGCCCCTGCCTCCTTACTTCCAACTCTGCTAAACATACACTCCAAATATTCAGTCTTGCTCCTACTCATTCTAAAACCTCGAGATTCCAAAGTGTGTCTCCATAACTCCAATTTACTTTCAACACCCTCTCTTGTCTCATCAATCAGCACAATATCATCTGCGAACAACATACACCTTAGTATATCATCTTGGATTGACCTCGTCAATTCGTCCATTATCAAAGCAAAAAGGAAAGGGCTAAGTGCGGAACCTTGATGCACTCCAATCTTTATAGGGAACTCTTCAGTCTTCCCAACACTAGTCTGTACATAAGTACTAACTCCATTATACATGTCCTTGATAATATCAATATACTTCTTTGAAACACCCATCTTTGCTAATGCCCACCAAAGTACCTCTCTTGGCACTTTATCATACGCCTTCTCCAAATCAATGAAAACCATATGCAAATCTTTCTTTTGATCCGGATATTTCTCCATGGTTTGTCTCATAAGATATATTGCCTCCATAGTCGATCTTCCCTGCATAAACCCAAATTGGTTATCCGAAATATCCACAATTTTTCTCAGCCTTTGTGAATCACTCTTTCCCAAAATTTCATAGTATGGCTCATTAGTTTGATCCCCCGATAGTTGGCACAATCTTGGACATCACCTTTGTTCTTATACAAAGGGATCAGAGTACTATTCCGCCACTCCAATGGCAATGTGTTAATTCTCCATATCTTGTTAAATAGCATTGTTAACCAATTTATTCCCCTCTCCCTTAAACATCTCCAAACCTCAATTGGTATTCCATCCGGTCCTACAGCTTTCTTCGATCCCATCTTCTTCATTGCCATTTCCACTTCAACCTTTTGAATTCTCCGCATAAAATCTCGATTAACCATACTTGAAGAGATATTTAAATCTCCAATATCCTGCTCTTGACCGCCATTGAACAAGGTATCAAAGTACAAACTCCATCTCTCTTTTATCTCTTTATCCCCGACTAGAACTCTTTGGTCTACATCCTTCACCCATTTAACCGTCCCAATATCTCGTGTCCTCTTATCCCTCGTACGAGCGAGTCTGTAGATGTCCTTTTCCCCTTCTTTTGTATCCAACTTATCATAAAGTTCCTGATTCACCTTTGCTCTTGCGTCTCTTACTGCTTTCTTAGCATCTCTTCTAGCTTCCTTATACTTCTCATAGTTCTCGTCTCTCCTACATTTCCCCAATAATTTGTAGCAATCTCGCTTGCCCTTTATTGGTTGTTTTACTTCTTCGTTCCACCATGATGTTTCCTTACTTGGTGGCACATTTCCTCTAGATTCTCCAAGGACTTCTTTCGACACCTCCTTTATGGCATGTTCCATCTTAGTCCAAGTCGAATCTATATCCTTATCCTCCATATTATCCGACCAAATACCAGTATCAACCATCTTATCTACAAATTTCTGTTGATTCTCCTCTTGAAGTCTCCACCACTTGATTCTAGGGTCTACCTGTGGTTTTCTCTTCCTCGAAATTCTCTTACTTCGAAAATCAAGTACCACAAGTCTATGTTAAGTTGTTGTGCTCTCACCCGGAATAACCTTGCAATCTGTATAACTCTTTCTACAAACATTTCTTACTAAGAAGAAGTCAATCTGACTCGCATTACCTCCACTCCTATAGGAAACCAAGTGAGATTCTCTCTTCTTGAACCAAGTGTTCATTATACTCAAGTCATATACCAACGCAAAATCCAGTATACTATTTCCTGCTTCATTCCTTTCCACAAAACCAAAACCTCCATGTATGCTCTCAAATCCATGTCGACTCGACCCCACATACCCGTTCAAATCACCCCCAATGACTAATTTCTTACCACTAGGTACTCGTTGCACTACCTCCTCCAAATCTTCCCAAAACACTTGTTTAATAGATGCATCCAACCCTACTTGTGGTGCATAGGCAGAAATAATAGTTATAATCTTGTCACTTAGCACAAGTTTAATACCCATAATTCGATCACTCTTCCTGTACACTTCCACCACATCATTAATATACTCCTTATCAATAATGATACCCACTCCATTTCTACCCTTATCCTTTCCTGAGTACCAAAGCTTAAAACCCCAAGGCGACATTTCTTTTGCTTTCTCTCCAACCCACTTAGTTTCCTGTAGACACATTATGTGAATCTTCCTTCTCTTCATAACTTCCACCACCTCTACTGATCTCCCTGTCAAGGATCCATTGTTCGAAGTTCCAAAGCGCATCCCACTACCCTTACACTTACCATGGACTAGCTTCTTTACCCGCACTCGTCCGTAATGCGGGAACCCTTGCATATTTGACACCACCCCCGGGCGAAGAGATGGCGCGTCGCTTCTGGGCGAAGACCTATCAACCTTTGCATACTTATCACTACACCCAGGTCTTTGAAGTGTAGTGTGTCGCTGCTGAGGAAACTCCCCAACGATATTCATATTTGGATTCATGTCATGATAATATGACAAAATTTTTATGCTGGCTGTCACATGCCTACCGCAACCCTCACCCTTTATCCTGACTTGGGACAGGCAAGGACAAATCCTTGGTGGGTTTTGTAATTTGTAATGAAACGAAGAAAATATTAATTAAATAGTTATTGTAATAACTATACCAAGTGGATTACATTAAAAGAAGTAAGGGAAATTATGGCTGGTTCCTTCACCCCAAGTTATAAGATTAGCTAATATAAGGATTTTTAATTTAACCAATTAGTACGGTATCATAATCAAAATTTCACCTATTATTTCGCTACCCAAACTACCCCTTAAATAAAAAACCATCCTCTCTCTCTCTCACACGCTTTTCTCTCACTTTCTCTTACTACCACCCCTTCCGGTCAACCTTCCCCTTTCCCTTTGGCGACCCTTCAGTTCCCCTCCGACAACCCTTCCCTTTCCAACTCCAGAAACCCTCCCTCTCCTCACAAACAGACACTTCTCTCTCCTTTCTCTGTCTCCAGCCTGCGGTCATCCTCTCCTTCCCCATCTCCAACTGAATGCTGCAATCATCTTCTCCGACGTTCCAAATTCGTCGACCCTCCTATATCCGGCGAAATAAGTTTTTTTTTTTTTTTTGCTAAAAGAGAAATTTGCTAGGTCTCAAAATTCAGTTATTTTAGATTTATCTCATCATAGTTTTCTCTGGTTTTAATTGGAAATTCTGTTTTTGTTCCTCTGATCAAGATTATTATGGGAAAGAGAAATTGAAGCTTATTGGTTTAGAGGAAGGATGATTAGCATTAGGATTATTGGAATTTGGATTGACTAATTAGGTAAGAAGCGAAAATGGTTGCAAAGCTTTTGCATTTACTGACAGATGAAAATCCGAATTTGCAAAGGCAAATAAGATGCATAATAGGTGTTTTTCAACATTAGTTATATTCTTTTTTCTTTTCACTTTTGCTATTACCTCCGTGCCCAAATGATTGTCCAAACATGTTTTTAAAAATGTTCTAATTTACTTTTGCTCAAAAGCAAATCTGAATATTTTTTGACATTAATTTTGGTACTACCTGTGTGCCCAAATGAATATCCAAAACAACTGTTAACTTAACAAATATGTCAAATAATCTCATAAAATTCAAAAATAGAGGCCATAAATGACTAAAAGCAACTGTAAAGTTAACTAAAAATAACTATGAACTTTACAAATATGTCAAATAATCTTATAAAATTGTAAAAATAGAAGCCCTAAAAGACTAAAAACAACTGTGAACTTAAGTAAAAACAACTATGAATATAACAAATATGTCAAATAATCTCATAAAATTATAAAAATATAGGCTATAAAGGATTAAAACAACTGTAAACTTAACAAAAAATAACAATGAACTTAACAAATAGGTTAAATAATCTTATAAAATTGCAAAAATAAAGGATATAAAAGAATAAAAACAACTGTGAATTGAACTAAAACAACTGTGAAATTAACTAAAAAAATCTGTGAATTAAGTAAATAATAGTCATTTTCATGCAAAAAATATGAATTTAGCTAAAACAACTGTAAACTTATCTAATTGTTATTGGAACAAATGTTTAAAATATTTATGAACATATCAAACACAACTCTGAAATTGGTACAACGGTTAACTTCTCAAATTTGCTCCTGATTATATGTTGATACTAATAGTTTGATTCGTATTGACGATACGAAAACAACGGTGGTTTCAGATTTTTTTATTTTTAGATTTTAAGATATTTTATTTTAAAGTTTTGAGGGAAAAAAAAGAGAGAGAAAGAAAGCGCAGAGTGTTAGAACATGGATTAAATAATATGTGTTATTGAATTCCATATGTTATAGTCATTCAATAATGTTAAAGTATAGACAAAATAGGTAGAATACCATTAGGTGAAAGTACCATTAAATGATGGGCATAATTGTAACTTCTCACCACCAACTTTGTGAAAGGGTGTAGTCCCTAAATGAAGTGCCCCTTCTCTTATTATATAAAGGCCATCCATCAGCCATTAGAGACACTTGTTGCTTTAATAAAATTCAGTCATAAAACTATCTTCATCCATTGAGAAGATCAAGTGTGGGCACTATCATTTAGAAGTACTTTCTTCCCTACTCTCTCCTTCATTCAAGAGCAAGTATCAAGAACATAATCATGGATTCTTCAGGTACACGCTTCCGTCTTCATCTTCTTCTCTTACTTGAATCTAGTTGTGAGTCGGTTTAGGGTTCATTGGATCATTTATGTTCCAACAATTGGTATCAGAGCCTGCTCATATTCTAGATCATGTTTGAGTATTATGAAAAACCTTTATGTTTTATTATGCTTTTAATTCTTGAAAAGATTCCATGTTTATCATGTGTTCTTGAATCATTATCATACTCTAATTCAGATTCTAGAGTATTGTATTAAAATCTAAATTCTAAATTTTGGTTTTACTCAAAAGGCTTTTCAATTCTTAATGTAAGATTATCCCATTTTGGACATAGCCACCATCATTGGATGCGTTGTGAGTTTGTTCAAATGCATAGCCACACATTTAAAAATGTGATGTGAGTATGCGGATCTACTTGCTTTGGTTGAATATTGATTCACCATTAAGTTAAGAATTGATAGTCTAAATCTGGAAAATTTGATGTTCAGAGGCTGCTCACCCGAGCACATTCCTTGACTCGGCCGAGCACCCCATTTGTATAAGCACAACGTTTGAAATTTTTTAAAAAGGCGACATCCAAAGGTCATGATGCTCGGCCGAGTCAAGGAAAGTGCTCGGCCGAGCACCCCTAAGGACTCGGCCGAGCGTGAGGGATCAGAAAAGGGTGTTCTCTGGAGTGTTTTGCTCGGCCGAGCACTTTCTTTGACTCGGTCGAGCACCACTTGATTTTGGCCAGATTTTCAAAATTTTCAATCTTTTGCTATTTTGATCAATTTTCATTCATTTTTTGAGTAAAGTACACATTAATTTGTGCCCAGAATTTTGTGATAATTTGTTAGTAAATTGTAGTATCTGGACACCAGTCGCGCTTCGGGGGTTCTTATAAGTTATCAAACTTTAAAGAATGTACGGGTAGAACAAAAGGATTACTATCTTTTATTAATAAATTTCATTAATTACCTTAAGGCCTTATGTTTTCAATTAATTATATCCTTAACATTTTGGACAAAATTAACATGCTTGTTTCCCAAAGGAGACCTTGTTGATTAAATTCAAACTTGTTAAAAGATGAAGGTAAATATTGATATGTGATAACATGCTTGTTTTCCAAAGGAGACCTTGTTGTTGACTAAGTATTTGCATTCATGGGTAATAATTGAATAAAAACTTTTGGTCATTTTAAAAACTTTGTACCATCCCAAAGGAAGGCGGGTGTTTAAAGTGAATTGTTTATATTCTTTATTGTTGGGTAACAGGTACCTTAAACTTTAGGACATTTTCTATACTTGAACCGGCCCAAAGGAAGGCAAGTATTTAAAGTGTATTGTTTAAGCTATTTGTTTATCCTAAGATAAATCAAATTGTGAGTCAATTCGCAATCCAAAGATTAGTCTTGATGTCATGTTGATTATCTTTTATTTTGATGGAATTCATTTGATATAATTAATCATTGTGTAGATTCTTATACTCCCTCCGTCCACATACATACTTCACACTTCTATTTTGGGCGTCCAAATATATACTTCACACTTTATTTTTTTTTACCTAAAATGGAAAAGAATCTTTACTATTCCCTCCACTCATTCTCTCTCCTACATTATTTTAATACTCACAACACCATTATAATTTACTATTCCCTCCACTCATTCTCTCTCCTATTCTACTTTCACACTCACAATACTTTCAATATAATATTTCCTCCTTAATTTACGTGAGAACAGTAACTGTGAAGTTACTATGTGGACGGAGGGAGTATATGTTTTTATGTTTCATCTTGTTCTTCTCCCTCAGATTTGATTAATACTTCATCCATAACTACTGCCATTAACAACATACCTTTGCTTACTGGGACCAATTTTAAAACTTGAAAAAAGAAAATAACTATGATCTTAGGCTGCATGGACCTTGATCTCGCATTAAGAGAACCAAGTCCCGCCCCTCTTACTGACAAAAGCACTACGGAAGAACGCTTAAGTCTAGAGAGGTGGAACCGTTCTAATCGCGTGAGCCTAAGTATCATGCAAAATGCAGTCCCGGAGACCTTTTTGAATAGTATCTCAGAGGATGTTGGAGCTAAAGGTTTCTTGGATGCCCTAGAGGAATGCTTTGCAAAAAGCGATAAATCGGAAACAAGTGCTACCTTAAGGAAGCTTGTTTCCATGAGGTACAAAGGCACCGGAAGCTTAAGGGAATATATAATAGAAATGTTTCATCTATCTTCTAAATTAAAGGCACTCAAGTTGAACCTTTCGAAAGACTTGCTTGTGCATTTGGCTTTAATTTCTCTTCCTCATCAATTTGGTCATTTTGAAATGACCTATAATTGTCAAAAAGACAAGTGGAACATCAATGAGTTGATTTCACATGTGACAGAGGAAGAGGATAGATTGAAACAAAATAAACCCGAAAGTGCTCATTATGCATCTACCTCTTCTCGTGGGACAAAGAGAAAAGGTAAGGAGATTGCGGTTGCAACTAAGAAACCTAAGGGATCATCAAATGATCAAAAGGTGAAGAAATGCTTCTTTTGCAAGGACCTTACTCACATGAAGAACGACTGCCCTAAATATCGCCAATGGAAAATTAAGAAAGGTATGTCATTTAGCTTTGTTTGTACTGAGGCAAATTTAGTTTCAATTCCTTCGCATACATGGTGGTTAGATTCTGGAGCAACTACTCACATAAGTTCATGTATGCAGGGTTGCTTGAACTACTGAACGCCCAATAAAGATGAAAGATATATCTACATGGGAGCTGGAAAGCCGGTAGAGGTGGAGGGCATAGGGACTTTTAGATTATCTCTTAGTACCGGATATTTTTTGATCTTGAATAATGTATTTATTATACCATCTTTTAGACGGAATTTGATTTTCGTCACTACATTAGATAGGGAAGGTTATTCCTGTATCTTTGGTAATAATAAATGCAATTTGTTTTTCAATTCAAAGCTCTTTGGTACTATTTCTTTATCTTATATTGATAATCTATATTTACTTGACACAGTCAATTCATTAAATGAGTCCCATAATAATGAAACTAACTCTAGAGGCGTAAAACGAAAGTTTTCAAGTAAAAATTCTTATACCTTATGGCATAGGCGTTTGGGTCATATCTCTAAAAGGAGAATTGACAAGCTTGTGTCCGAGGGAATATTACAAAAGCTTGATACTCCGAAAAATAACTTTTGTATTGAATGCCTTAAGGGAAAATTTACAAACAGCAGCAAAAATAAAAAATCCTTGAGAGCTACATAAGTCTTAGAACTGATTCATACGAATATATGTGGTCTGTTCTCTACCCCTTCATGGAACAGACAAATATATTTTAGTACGTTCATAGATGACTTCTCACGTTATGGATACATTTATTTGCTTCATGAAAAGTCTCAATCATTGGAGGTTTTCAAGTCTTTTAAAGCCGAAGTTGAAAATCAGCTTGAAAAGACTATTAAGAACGTTAGATCCGATCGTGTTGGTGAATACTACGGTCGGAATGACAGTTCGGGAGAACAACGTCCAGGTCCTTTTGCTCGCTATTTGGAAGAGTGTGGGATTGTCCCTCACTACACCATGCTGGGGACACCTAGCAAGAATGGTGTAGCCGAGAGACGTAATAGAACCCTTAAGGATATGGTAAGAAGTATGGTTTCTTGTACTTCTTTACCTCACTCATTATGGGGCGATGCTTTGAAAACCACAACCTACCTACTTAATCGAGCTCCTTCAAAAGCTACTGACAAAACCCCTTATGAATTATGGATAGGCAAGAAACCGTCCCTAAATCATCTTCATGTTTGGGGTTGTCCAGCCGAAGCTAGGCATTATAGACCTAACGAAGGAAAGTTGGACGCTAAGACCGTTAGAATTTATTTTGTAGGATATTCTCAAAGATCTAGGGGATATAAATTCTATGACCCAAAGACTAGAACTTTTTTCGAGACGAAAAATGCTACGTTTTTTGAGAATGTTGATTTTAGAGGGGAAAATTTGATTAGTAATTTTGAATTTGAAGAGTTAGAGGAGGAATCCATTTATATACCTCTTCCTATAGTTCCTATTGAAAATCAAACACTTGTGCCTGAAATTCAACAAGAACATATATAATTCAAAATAACATTAATTCTCCTATTAATGAACAACATGAAAATGTTGATGAGGAAATTCAACACTCTCAAAATCAACCGGTGCCCTTAAGGAGATCTAATAGAGCAAGAAGGAGTGCTATTCCGGATTATTATGATGTATATCTTGCCGAGAATGAGGAACCGTTAGGTTTAGTGGGAGATGAACCTATCACCTTCCATGAAGCCATTAGTGGTCCAAATTCTCATAAGTGGATTGATGCCATAAATGAAGAGTTAAAATCCATGAATGATAATGACGTTTGGGATCTTGTCCCATTACCTAAGAATGTGAAACCCATCAGGTGTAAATGGATCTTTAAGACCAAAAAGGATTCACAAGGTAATGTGGAAAGATATAAGGCTCGTCTTGTCGCTAAAAGATTTACTCAAAAAGAAGGCATTGATTACAAAGAAATATTTTCTCCGGTATCCTCTAAAAATGCTTTTAGGATCATTATGGCATTAGTGGCACATTTTGATCTTGATCTTCATCAAATGGATGTAAAGACAGCTTTTCTCAATGGCGACATTGAGGAAACTATCTATATGAAGAAACCAGAAATGGTGACTGATTCGGATCAAACTAGTCTACTAGTTTGTAAACTTAAGAAATATATTTATGGGCTTAAGCAAGCATCTCGTCAATGGTACATAAAATTTAACCAAGTTATTCTTTCATTTGGTTTTGAAATGAATCTTGGTGAAGATTGTGTGTACCATAATTTCATTAGAAGTAGATTTATATTTTTGGTTTTATATGTGGATGACATTTTACTTGCTAGTAATGATAAGGAACTTCTTAAGGAAACTAAAAAATTTCTCTCAAACAAATTTGAGATGAAAGATCTTGGTGAAGCTTCTTTTGTATTAGGAATCCAAATACATCGTGATCGTTCACGAGGTATTTTAGGATTATCACAAAAGAGCTATATAGAGAAGGTATTACAAAGGTTTAGCATGGAAAATTGTAAGTCACATGACACCCCGGTCACTAAGGGAGATAAGTTCAGTTTAAAGCAGTGTCCTAAAAATAATCTTGAATCCAAGTTTATGGAAGAAATCTCATATGCATCGGCAATAGGAAGCTTAATGTATGCACAAGTCTGTACTCGTCCGGATCTTGCTTTTATTGTTGGCATGCTTCGTCGATACCAAAGCAATCCGGGAAAAGAACATTGGGTTGCAGCCAAAAGGGTGATGAGATACTTACAAAACACAAAGAACTACATGCTTACATATACAAAGTCGGATCACCTTGAGATCGTTGGTTATTCCGATTCCGACTTTGCTGGATGCCAAGATAGTCGGAAATCGACATCGGGTTATGTCTTCACTTTGGCCCGTGGAGCAATTTCTTGGAGAAGTGCCAAGCAAATATTAGTAACTACCTCCATCATGGAAGCCGAATTTGTTACTTGCTACGAGGCATCCAATCAAGCTATATGGCTGTGTAAATTCATTGAAGGACTGCGAATTGTCAAAGGTGTTGAAAGACCGCTTAAGTTATATTGTGACAATCGGGCCGCGATATTGTACTCCAACAACAACAAGAGTTCATCTAAATCTAAGCATATAGATATTAAGTTTCTTGTTGTAAGAGAAAGAGTACAAAATGAACAAATAGAAATAGAACTTATTAGTACAAACTCTATGCTTGCGGATCCATTTACTAAGGCGTTATCTCCTTTAGTATTTCACGAGCATGTTGCTCATATGGGTGTAATGACTTTTGATAATGCTTAAATCAGTGGAAGTTTGTGTTGTTTTTTATTTTTTTGTGTTGGTTTTTATTTATATTGATCTCATTTAAGTTAAGTAGGACTAGTTGGAGAATATATATATGCGTTCATAATATATATTCATTAATATTCCATGCTACATATCTATACTTAATCTATGTCATTTAGTTGGATATGTATATGTGATTAATGTGGGTTTAGTTGCGAATCAATTACAACGACAGCCCCTTTAGTCCCTATACTTATAAGACTAATGGACGGGATTGTGTTTGATGACAATAAACGTGCACATAAGGGTTGTCATTCATGTTATAAATGATTAATGAATTTATTTAGTAAAAGATACATATTAATATTAATCCAAGTGAGAGATTGTTAGAACATGGATTAAATAATATGTGTTATTGAATTCCATATGTTATAGTCATTTAATAATGTTAAAGTATAGATAAAATATGTAGAATACCATTAGGTGAAAGTAGCATTAAATGATGGGCATAATGGTAACTTCTCACCACCAACTTTGTGAAAGAGTGTAGTCTCTAAATGAAGTGCCCCTTCTCTTATTATATAAAGGTCATCCATCAGCCATTAGAGACACTTGTTGCTTTAATAAAATTCAGTCATAAAACTATCTTCATCCATTGAGAAGATCAAGTGTGGGCACTATCATTTAAAAGTACTTTCTTCCCTACTCTCTCCTTCATTCAAGAGCAAGTATCAAGAACATAATCTTGGATTCTTCAGGTACACGCTTCCGTCTTCATCTTCTTCTATTACTTGAATCTAGTTGTGAGTCGGTTTAGGGTTCATTGGATCATTTATGTTCCAACACAGAGGGGGATGATAAATGTACCACACGTGTTCACGTCATTTAAGCACTGACATTTGTGAAATTTTGCCAAATCTATCAAGGACATGCGTGTCCATTTACAATGAGAGAAATTGATGATCAATTTCGAAAATCCTTATAATAGATAGATCATTTTTGTTTGAGCTAAAAATAATTTGGTAATTGCCCCAAACAAGTATTTTGAATGGAACAATTAAAATGATAAATTGTGATGGAACGGAGAGAGGGATTAAACTATAGGAATGGGAGGCTGATGAAGTTGATTTGACTAGATGGTTTTTATATGTTGAGGAAGAGATCATTTGTAAGTAATAGAGTAGTCTCCCTAATTCGTTTAGTTTAGGTAGGTGACCAACCAAACCAATTAAAAGCAAGCATTTTATGACCAACCAATTAAAGCATTTTGTTATTGAGATCCAACAAATCAAACATCACTGAAATAAAATATAATCAACTGATCTTATCACAAAACCGCAACCATTCAATTGGCACACATCTCATATTCATGGAATTGTCTAGAACATCATACCTCTTGATAATTTGATAATGACAAAAAGTCGAATCAATCCAAATCTAATGTTTGAGATATTTCTAATGACTTGAATAGTCTGAAAAAAAATTAATAAACACGTAAACTAGTTTTGGACTTAGCCGTCGAATGTCCTCCGACGTAATAGTAAGTATATGTTTTTATCATAGCAAATCAATTGACAATAGTTTAGAGTCAAATAGAGTCAAAGAATGCGTTATCAAAATTATGTGATTTATGTCATATATTTAAAGTGGTTGCAAACAGTTTCATGCCTTGCAAAGAAAATTAGGAGAGAATAAGGAGTTGAAATGTTGAATACTGCTCACATCCTAATTCAGGGGTTTATATATCAAAAAGTCAAAAAAAAAAAAAAAAACACAAAAAAACACAAGAAAAAACACAAAAAAGTCACCTAATAAGGCTCTTACAACCTTGGCATGATATGGTAACAAAATTTCCGGCGTAAGAAGATCAGAAGGTTAAAGAGAATGGGAGGAAAAAGTCATGGATACGAAGGAAAAGTGTGATTAAATATAAGAAAGAAATCTCATTTTTTATTTTAATCCCAAGTGAATTTCTAATGAATCTGGTAATTAAACTACAACATTAAACTTTTTCTTGTTCTTGGAATACTAAACTCATTGTTTTTATCGGTTATTACATGGAGCCTTTACTATTATAATAGAAAAGAAGTAGTTATCTAGTTATGTTTTATAGCAAATAATAGTTTATTATATCTATTTATATATTTATATTGATAAATGTTAAGTATATTATAGAACTCTCAAGTAATTGATTACACTAATATTAATTAGTAAATTATATCAAAAATATATATATTCATCTAATAATGTAATATATATTAGTGTAAAGTTATAAGATCATAACATTATAACTATTAAATTTTAATTCATAGAATATACTTATTGTTTGATTAAATTCATTATAACTATACATTTCACATTTTCTAATCAAGTCTTTTACGTAATTATAAAATTTGAAGTTATCTTTGAGTATAATTTTCTCTATTTATATTCATTCATTTGCATATATATACCTATTAACAAAATGTATCCACTTATACGTAGAATTTGAATAAGAATTTAGAAGATCATCTCATTTGGACGCATGAGAAATCAAAGAATTCTTCTACTGTACGACGTTGCACACTCAAAGACATTTTCACTGATATGGGAGGCGAGGAGTCTAGGAAGGATTTGTTTTATAGCCTTATCCATGTAGCTTTTTACTATAAGCACTTCCAGCTCGGTCTTCGACTTTCCTTAGATCCATTCATTTGTCAGTTTCTGGAAGACATGCAAGTCGTGTTGGCCATGATTGGGGCTAATGTCGTGAGATATTTGATCGGCTTTATTTTCCTATGTCACAGTCTAGGTTTTGAGCCTTGTCATGCCTTCTACAAATTTTTCCATGTATCCTATAATGATTCGACCAATGTGATCTTCATTTGGAGTGATCCCAATCGTCCCAAACTTATTTATCTCGTGTCTAGCAAAGTCCAGGTGGAATAATCACATCACAAATGTTAAGAGTAGACTGGGATGGGAGTTTGTTGTTCCCACTAGGACCCCGTCCGTGCCAGAAGAAGTTTGGAGGTCGGAGTGGAGTGGTCATCTCGTTGAGAGGCTCGAGCGGTTTGTCGAGGTGGGCACCCTCTGTCGCTCCAGTCTAGAGGCCGACTTCAGGTATTATGTTCAAGTCGGAGTGATTCCCGATCCTCTTGGCGGGTTGATGCCTTTGGCTCAAGTTGGAAAGAGGAATAGATATCCCGACTGGATTGTACAACTCAATTTTTTATTCGGTGTTGAGTGTGAGATATGCCGTCTATACTATGGGAGGTGTAATAAATCCCTGGACGTCATTGGATGTAACTGTCTCCTTGTTTGCATACCACCCCAGAGCAGGAGAGAAAGATGGAGAAGGAAATACTTGACCCCAGGAGCTCATGAAACTGAAAAGAAGGACCTCCAAGTTCTCGGGCATAACTAAACGCTGTCGTGATGTGGCTGCCCGTCAAGATATCATCTCTACTAGGAAGTTGGGGATTTACCACTGAAGCCGGCCGGTGGGGCTGAGGACGCTGATGAGGAAGGTCGGGTCAGGCATGGTGCTGAGGGCGTAGAACCCCAAGGCACTGGGGACTTGCCTCCTGAGGTAAGGGAGACCTTAATCCAGGACGGCTTAGCTGACACCGAGGAGAGTGGGGCCGAGCATGGTATGCCCGGCCAGAAAAGAATGAGGGCTGAGGAGGAAACCATCCCTGAAGAGCCAGTCCCCAAGAAGATTATTGGTCTCTCCTCGTCTGAGGCACCTGCTCGTCACATCTTGACTTATGACAAGGCCGAGCGTATTGTTGATGACTTTTGTAAGTCCCCTATTCTTAAGGTTATGGATGTGCTTGCCCGAAAGGGCCCAAAGTTGAGGCTTGGTCGGCCTGTCCTGCACCAGGCTATGGACGGGGACTTGTTGGACCGTCTTCTGGAGTCCAACCCCAACCGTGAACACTTGGCCAACAAAAAGAGACTTCTCTTATGTGAGGTATGCGTTTATTGTCTCTTCCATTTCCCCATTTTCAATTGTACTTTGCATTAATAATTTGTTGTCCCTTGTGCATCTTTCCACAGTCTCCTGTTATGAAGCTATCAAGAGTATGGCTGCTGAGGAGTAAGAGCAAAAGCTAGAAAGACAAGTCGAGAAGGACAAGGTCGGCCTGGCCAAGGACGTGGAGCTCCTCAACTCTTTGAGGGAGGAAGTAGTAGAGAAAATAGGGCTAAGTCTGAAGTCGAGAAGTGTTAGAAGGCGGCCAAGGAGGAGCTGGTGAAGGCCCAGGAGGCAGTTAAATCCGGACAGGAGAAGGTCAAGAGGCTGAAGGGCGAGAATGAGGGCCTAAAGAAGAGAGTCGAGGAAGCAGATGCCCGGCTGAAACACTTGGAAGAAAGTATCCCATCTAGGGAGGCTAAAGTTGTTGCTCGGTTTAAGGCCAACTTGGACTTCAGGAAGGCGTTGGCCAACAAGATGGTAGCATGTAATCAAATGTCTATTTACACTTAGCCAGAAGATCCAAGGTGGATCTGACTGTCAACGACGTCCTCGGCATGCTTTCCCATCTTATAAGCCAAAATGCCTATGATAACCTTGCTCGGTCTGGCCATCCTTTGGTGCCTTACTCTGAAAATGCCTTAAATGTGATTGGTGCTCGGGATGCTTGTGATGGCCGTCCTGCCTGGACCGTTCCTCCCATCGACCCCAACAATATTCACGTTCTCATGGAGAAAATCCAATACGAGGAGGAGACATCAGAAGAGGAAGAGGAGATTTAGGCCAATGTTGTTAAGCTTATCATTTCTGGAGCCGAGGTTGAGCATGAGGATCTTTTTAGGGATGCCAACCAACCATGACTGTATTTTTCTTTTGTATTGTAACGAACAAGTTCCATCTTTTTTTTTTTCTGTTTGAATGCCTTAGCCCGTTTTAAGGGAGGCAATACAATGTATTTTGACTAGAATGCCTTAGCCAATTTTTAGGGAGGTATCTCTAGTTCCTTTTTAATGACAAAGTAGTTTTTATTCATACTCGTGGGCTCATTTGAATTGCTTATTTGAGCTGCTCATTTGTTTGGACTGATTATTTACTTGCTTAGATGTTTGAGTTGAGTCTCTGTTTAGTACGGGCTATATGCCCGTCTTAGGATGGTGGACTTTTGTTCGTTTAAGTACGAGAAAGGTTGCTTGTCTCAATAAGATGGACCTTTCCCCCTTTTAGTGGGAGCTAGGTGCTCGACTTAAGAAGATAGGTATTTTAGCCATTTAAATGTGAACCAGGTGCCCATCCTATAGTGATGGACATTTCGTCCGTTTAGTGTGAGCTAGGTTGCTCGTCCTTAGGATATGGGCATTTCACCCATTAGGTGCAAGCAAGGTCGCTCGTCTTAAGGAGATGGGCATTTCGCCTATTTAGGCGCGAGCAAAGTTTCTCGTCTTTAGGAGATAGGCATTTCGCCCATTTAGGTGAGAGCAAGATTGCTCGTCTTTAGGAGATAGGCATTTCACCCATTTAGGTGCGAGCAAGGTTGCTCGTCTTTAGGAGATGGGCATTTCACCCATTTAGGTGCGAGCAAGGTTGCTCGTCTTTAGGAGATGGGCATTTCACCCATTTAGGTGTGAGCAAGATTGCTCGTCTTTAGGAAATGGACATTTCACCCATTTAAGTGCGAGCAAGGTTTCTCATATTTAGGAGATGGGCATTTCCATTTAGGTGCGAGCAAAATTGCTCGTCTTTAGGAGTTGGATATTTCATCCATCTTGGTGTGAGAAAGGTGCTTGTCTTATGGCGTTGAGTAGACTGCGGTGCTCGCTGTGATGTTTGCTTGACTTGTCATAACAAATACTAAATTGTTTATTGAAACTGTGATTACATCGAACTGCAATCCTACTCTAACTAAAAATAAGAAAATATTTTTGGGAATTTAAATCTAATCTATTAACAAAAGAGAACACTGCTATAAACTAGTGATAGTATCTTCATCATGTAGGTCCCTTCTCTAATGACTTGAGTGATGATGTAAGGACCTTCCCAGTTAGGAGAGGGCTTGTTCTGTTCAACCTTTCTTCCTGTTGCTTCAAACTTTTCGAGTACCCAGTCCCCAACTTGGAATACTCGTTTGTTGACTTTCTGGTCATGGTAGGATTTTGTCCTTTGTTTGTAATTCACCATTCTCATTTGGGAGGCCAACCTCCTTTTGTCGACTAAGTTGAGGTCGAGCAACCTATAGACTCTATAAAAAATTAACTCGTCATAGTTTCTGTTTCTAGCAGTGGGGATGACCATTTCTGCTGGTGTCATGACCTCTAATCCAAAAGTTACTGCAAAAGGTGTTTCCCCAGTTGGCTCCCGGGTGGTTGTGCGAACTGCCCATAAGGCCAGAGGGATCTCGTCCAACCACCTACCATCACTTCCTTCTAGGTTATTAGTGAAGGCTGTCGGGACTAACTTGTTTGCAGCTTCAGCTTGTCCTACATTGAGGTCGACTTAAAAATGACTTGATATGTCTGACTCCTAGTTTGTTCAACTCGGTCGTGAAGGCTCTAGAGAACTGGAGACCATGATCTGATACGATTTTATGGGGGACCTATGAGTACCCCAATCCAACTCACGACCCAATAAAAGTGTCTTTTACTCAATAAAAGTGCGCTTGGGAGCGTTTTGGTAAATTTCCGGTTCATTCCGAGACTTCCGGGAGCTTTTTATAAGTTTCTCGCTAAGGAAGGACCTAGAAAGAAATATACAGTTTGGACCTTTAAGGAATTACTCAAGGAAGGGTCCAGATTTTGCCACCTGGCACGTTTCTAGAAAGAAGGCGGTTATACATGTTAAGTCGTGCGACATAATAAATCATTCCCAAGCTACGTTAAATAAAGAATTATTCTCATTTTGTAAAGGGGGCCTCTCACTCTCAGATTCTCTCTCTCTCTCACTAGACGCTCTCTCTCAATAGGCGCAAACAGAGGTCCTCACCCATTGCTCGCTCAATCGTCTTCCTCACCTGGTCTATCCCTCGCCCATTTCCCTTTCAATCCTCCTCACCTTTCTCTCTATCTCCCAACCTCCAACAACAATTGCCTATCACCATTCTCTGCCATACCCATTCGCCGGAAACCAACCCCCTCAATCTCCATCGCCGACCTCTATCCCTCTACCCCAAAACAACAACCTCCTCACCAAATCTCTCTGTACCCAAATTCGCAACCCAAATCCCTCTCAATCTCCGTCACCGTCGCAGCCTCACCAAACAACGCCAATCAGGCCCATCACTGAGCTCCCTCTCTCCACCTCATACGGCGACCTTTCCCCTGTTCAAAACCCATTCACCGGCGACCTTCCCCACCATCTTCTCCGGCTACCACCAACAACCACCGCTTCATCACCGTTCTCTATCTCTCAAGTCCAACCTCAATCTCCTTCTCCGTTCTCTGTTCTATACCCATAAATCTGTCTATGCCATTTCCCTTACTAGCTTCGACCCCTGTTCAGAGTCTTTAGTATTACGCTGCCAATCTCAGTCCGACCTTGAAGCGTCACAGTGAGCTCGATCTCTCCCTCTCCCGGAACTGAATTGTAGCTCCTTATACCTAACTTGGTATAAGGATCGTGGACACTACAAGGGTAATCCCTAAATCTCACTCTTCATATCTCTTTTGCTTAATCATCCCATGTTATTTCCCTGTTCTTCATGTGCAATTTGTTAATCTGGGATTAGATTTGCTCTGCCTTGGTGTATACTTGTGTTAGTCCTGTTCTGATTTCATATGCTTTATCTATACAATGGGTTGATTTGTGTTATTCGTAACTTAAATACAAAGATGAGTGTGAATCATCTATGTTCACACTCATCTGAGTGTTGATTCCTCCCCCAGTGATCTCTGAATGAATGTTCTGGTTATGCGTTTCTTCTAGTTATGATGCATACTCCTGTTTAGTACTGATATGCGGGGTGCTCGAATGCTAAGGTGAGTGTGGATCGTTCCATATCCACACTCATCCGAGTCTCGATCTCTCTGAAGTCTCGTTGCAATTATACATTTCCATTATTTCAATCTCGTTGTTGCCATTATTTCAATCTCGTTGTTTCCCTTCATTGTTTCTGTAATCTACTTTGTATGACCTCTGCATATGGCATGGTATGTCACGCGACACAACGGCCATTCATGGTCCTGCATCGTGCGACATACCAAGCCGTACTGCACCAGGTCCCTTTTCAGTTGTAAGTTGTTTACCTCATTGTAATCGGGACGTGGTCCCCCAAAATAAGTGGCTCACAAGATGTAATTCCATGTGTTTATCAATAAAGCATTAAAATGCATTTATCACATATTTTTGTCTCACACATTTGCACACACGTTTGAATGTTTTGAATGTTGAACATAGAAAGACTCGTCTACGGACGAGGCGTGTTAGGTGAACTCTAGGTTCTTCCCAACACGTAACCTGACCCCCGAACCCATTTTCTCATTTTTAAAGGTTTTCAATGTTTCCTTTTAAACGGCGTGGCGACTCCTATTTTTTTGGCGAGCGTTCATTCAGTGGCGACTCTGCTGGGGACTTGAAACTTGGTTTTCAAAAGTGGGTCAAACTTTCGTGATTGTTCAACGTTCACTTCATTCATTTGTGTGTGCATTTTTTGTGACATTATATGTGTATAAATGCATGTTAGGTGCTTTGTTTGTTGCCTTTTCCTCCGTGCATCCCTTTTGTTTTTGGTGTGCTGCTGATTGGTGTTGAGCCGTAGCGATGCTTGGAGGCTGAGGCTGGGGCTGATTGCCTGAGGTTCTGGAAATCTGACCTTTCCTGTCACGCGACAGAAGCTGCCATTTCAATCCTGGGTCGTGCGACAGGAGAGGCCATCCTGCAGAGACTGATTTGTTTGATTTGGTTCTTGATTGTGGGGCAGTCCTTGGGATTGTATTATGATCATTTGATTTATTGTATCTCTGTGGGGTGTGTGTGTTTTTCCTTTTCCCCCTTTTCCAAAAATTAAAAAAAAAAATCATTTTTTCGCAAAATAAAAGAATCTAGTCATCCGCACACTACATCACGTAGATTTAGAACCCTCGGGTGCGATTGACGGCATCGCGGACGGCCATGAAATTCGTCTACGCTTGAGAGCCTGAAATCAAACGTATCCCCCTAGTGCATCATAGGTGGCGCCACACTTTAAAGCTTACCCAACGGTTGGTTTTTGACACGCCATTTTTCAAATATACTAAAATGAATTGTTCAAAATTTATAATAGGCTTTCGTAACTATCCCAAAACCTAGCACGTGTGGGCATGTTGCCATCGCAACATGGTTTCATGAAAGGACATGTCGTTCCCACGGCATGTTCTAACGAGAGATCATGTCGCTTTGTCAACGTGCACCGACGAGAGGTCATGCCGGATTTTTCCTTGAATTTCTTCAGAAATACCCGTTATGCTGCCCAAATTTCTCCAGAAATTGGGATTGCTCGTCCGTCCCATAAATGCTTTTGTTTTATTTAGGTATCATTGCCTAATATTAATTTTGACTCAACGCATTTGGTGTATTTTTGGATGATGTGTCCCTAGGTTCCTTCGAGGTCTAGATTGCGTGAATAAAGGCTTACCCTTTCCCAACTATTCATAGGACTTAAAAGACACCGATTTCTACTTGAATATTAATAAGATGTTGCATGAGTCCATCTCCTTCCATATTCTTCCCTCTCCCATACCATCTTAAGGTTCTATATCCTCCTCCTTATACACGCTCTCACCTCTTCACCTCTGCAAGGCTACGGCAAGTTGGGTGTGTGCTCTCATTCCCGGCGCTCATTGGTCCATATTCCCGAGGCAGAAGCAGTTCAAGTGCCCGAGTGTTTGTCCATCTGATTCAGAATCTGAGGTGTCCGGTGCAGAAAATGTGGTGGCTAGCCAGTCTAGAGTTTCTCGTCCATCCGAAGTTGTTGCAGTCAATCAGTCTTCGTAGGTTCTAGAATGTCCCTTTCGGACATGAGTCTGTCGAGTCCAAGTTGGACCAGTTTTTGCTTTGCAGTAATAAAAATCTTTGTTTCTTTTCTTGGTAGACTCGAGGCATCACTCGCACACCTACATTACACTTGATTGAAATGGTTTTATTCCACATGATCACTTGTGCTGCTCAATCACTAATGCATTGAAATGATTAATATTTAAATTAATCGGAGTGAGAAAATCAATTGATATCCTTCTCAAATTGGGGCTTACCAACTCCCCATCTTGCATCTCATATGCTCACATCTCTTTCATCATCCTCATCATCTCGTTGCTCGATGAATTTGCATTAATCTATGTCAGTTAAGCTTAAGCAAGCAATGAAGACTTAATCTCGTTTAGATTATCCGGTAGGGATTGCGGTTGAAGCCTTTCACCCTAGGGAAGCCATTACCTCGCCCTCACCAAACAATATCCCTTCATTTCAAGATCGGCATGTTTTGAAACCTTGTTTAGCCATCATCTTTGCCCCTTGATGAGAGAAGTCCATGCAATGCCAAGAAGTTAGCTTCGAGAAGCGTCGATGCACAAAATACTCAAGCCATGAAGGAAGGACAAAGATAATCCTCAACTCCTCAAAAAGGCCTTCCAAGTTGTCAAAAGAAGGATTTTAAATCCTCACAATTTCAGATATAATCTTCATCTCCTCAAGAGGCCTTTCCAATTATCAAAAGAAGGACTTTAGATCCTCACAATTCAGCAAAAGTCCCCGACTTCTCAAGAAGCTCTCTAATGTTCAAAAGGAGCCTAAATTCTCGAAAGTTCGCAAAAATTCTCGATAGCTTGGATCTTCTCTCATCAGCAGTCCACCAACCAATCCCAAACCATCCTCTCGATTTTAGGGGATATTCCCATTACCCAAATAATCCCAAACCATCCTCTCGCTTTTAGAGGATATTCCCATTACCATTACCCTTGCCTTTGGCCAAAGTCAGAATTTGACCTCTCATTCTTAGAGGCAATCAATCTTCCTCGCCGTAGATTTCCCAAACACATCCCTAAAAAGCCAACCTCTCATCTTTAGAGGTTCAGTCAGCAAAAAGCCCAGCCGACCTCACGTCTCAAGAGGTCATCCATTTCCCAAGTTACCCGATGGCCGATCGAAGCCCGGAAACCCAGCTACAGTCCCTACCGGATAGCAGTTTCATTCTAATATCTTCGAGATCTAAATCAAATTAATGCTTCGTTGCTTGCTTAAATTGGAATCTAATCCATCTTGGTTCAAAATCATCAATCTAAGATTGTGCAAATTCAATCCATTCATTTGGCACTTCATGTGAGCATATTTCATTTCTCTTCCGCAAACACTTCCCGTGAATGCCTCACTGGGGCTTCGCAGCCGTGTCCTTCATTGACACTCCAAGGAAACATGTTCCTCAATGCTTCGATTCTCAGAAAATCCTCAAAGGTTCCCAAAATCTCGAAATTTCATATTCATTATCTTCAATCGGGATAAGCCCGAACTACAGCGACCTGAGCTCCTCGTCAAGAGGGGAACGTAGGCAACCATAACTGGTCCGGTCGAAATCACAAATAAATCTCAGAAAATCCGATCTCAGCAAGGGCCGTCCCTATACACTTTCCATCCTTCCGAGTTTGATTCTCGATATCAGTTGGTTTTCTCCTTGTGATTAATCAAAATATTTGTTCATATCGGCTTTGGTGGTTGAATAACCCGAACATCAATATAGGGCTTTAAGAAGCCTTATGATCATCACAAATAAGACAAGTTTTCAAATGTCTCGACAAGTCTTCTTTTCTACATCATAGGAAATAAAGCCAAACACTGTCTTTCTGTCAGCAGGGGCTTCCATACACTTTTCCACACCTTATTGTGCTTATACTCTCTCAAAAGAGTCAAACCTAAAGCGAGTGTGTCGCACAAAATCGGGATTCATTTCCCACTTTTCGAAAGATGTGCCTCTGCACGTATATATTTTCGAGTCTATGACTGATTGACTAAGGTCTGAAAAGATGGGTGCCTCCTGAACCGTATGATGATTCTGCCTGTAATGGGACGGCATTGGATCTCTTCAAGCTGGGGCTTTGCTATGCTGTCCTCTCAAGCTCTCCTTATCAGATTCCCTTCGGGTTTGCTTTGCGTTATCAACTGGGGTTTCTCCTAGTCATCTCTTCAAAGCCGGGATCATTCTCTGCACTTTCTCTGCTGCTTGCAGTCTCAGGCGCGCGATACACCTTGCCCTTATCAGCAACAATCAACCTGCTGCCATCTTTACTCTCAGGGTACACCCCGACTTGCCTAGCTGCGCCATATCATCCATCATTTATGGGAGAGGGTTCGACCCATACATCATCATATACACAGTCATTCCATCATAAATCCATCATAGCATAATTGCTACATACATATCCGCTTGTCAAGCCTTGCAAAAATCCTCACTCCATTTTCATCCCCAGCCGAGATGGACTCATGCAATGAATTTAATAATGCATAAGCAAAATTTCAAATCAAGTGAATAAAATGCAAAGTGCCTAGTAGTGTTGTGTTTTTCCCCTCACAGGGTACAATAATCAAGTGATCATAATCTGATCGTGAGGACTGCTCCTCAAATCACAATCTGGACAAAGATTTCAAATCCTGCAGGTGGCATATCTGCCTTTATCATCTTCATAGGTCTCGTCATCTTCATACTCATCAACATCGTTTGAAAAAGCCCTAGCTGCCTCAGTCTCCAAGCAATGCTCGTCAAGCTCATTAGCCTCGTTGGAAAATCATCATCAAAGTCCGTCTTGCAATGGAAAATCAGCAATATCTGTCTTGCAATGGAAAATCATCATTCATCCATCTTGCAACGAGAAATTATCAACAGTACCCATCTTGCCACGGCAAATCATCAGCAGGGTCCGGCTTGCAACGGTAAATCGTCAGCAAAGTCCGTCTTGCAACGGTAATATCAACAGCAAAGTTTGTGTTCTACCCGACAAATGTTTCCAAAGTCAGCCAATCACTTCAAGTGATCCTCGCGTACAACCCTTGCAGGTAAGCACAGCACAGGTATGAAAGTATATCTCATTTCAACTGCAAATCATCTTGTCTTATGTTTACTTTCTCGAAAAAGTCATTTCTTTTCCTTGGAGTTCATCTCGCGCTACTTTTGAGATAATCTCGATCCTCTTTAGGCTTGTTCCTATACCTTTTTAGGCTTGTTCCTATACCTTTTTAGGCTTGTTTCTATACCTCTTAAGGCTTGTTCCTATGTCTCTTAAGGCTTGTTCCTATATCTCTTTAGGCTTGTTCCTATACCTCTTTAGGCTTGTTCCTACGTCTCTTAAGGCTTGTTCCTATGTCTCTTTTAGGCTTGTTCCTATACCTTTTAGGCTTGTTCCTATATCTTTTTAAGTTTGTTCCTACCTCTCTTTAGGCTCGTTCCTATATTTTCGAACTACAACCGGCTTGATTCCCTCCAGGGATACGTAGGAATCCTTTCTCAAAAGGTCCAGCCATCCGATCTCATCAATCTTTTTTCCACCATTCGACATATCATCAGCCGCTCGTTAGGCTTGGGATCCTTCTTATCGACAACCTCACTTCTTCCATAAGTGACGTTGTCGAGGGGCTCTGTGAGTACCCCAATCCAACTCGCGACCCAATAAAAATGCCTTTTACTCAATAAAAGTGCGCTTGGGAGCGTTTTGATAAATTTCCGGTTCATTTCGAGACTTTCGGAGCTTTTTATAAGTTTCTCGCTAAGGAAGGACCTAGAAAGAATTATACAGTTTGGACCTTTAAGGAATTACACAAGGAAGGGTCCAGATTTTTCCACCTGGCACGTTTCTAGAAGGAAGGCGGTTATACTTGTTAAGTCGTGCGACATAATAAATCATTCCCAAGCTACGTTAAATAAATGATTATTCTCATTTTGTAAAGGGGGCCTCTCACTCTCAGATTCTCTCTCTCTCTCACTAGACGCTCTCTCTCACTAGGTACAAACAGAGGTCCTCACCCATTTCTCGCTCAATCGTCTTCCTCACCTGGTCAATCCCTCGCCGGCGACCCATTTCCCTTTCAATCCTCCTCACATTTCTCTCTATCTCCCAACCTCCAATAACAATCGCCTATCACCATTCTCTGCCATACCCATTCGCCGGAAACCAACCCCCTCAATCTCCATCGCCGACCTCTATCCCTCTACCCCAAAATAACAACCTCCTCACCAAATCTCTCTGTACCCAAATTCGCAACCCAAATCCCTCTCAATCTCCATCACCGTCGCAGCCTCACCAAACAACGCCAATCAAGCCCATCACCGAGCTCCCTCTCTCCACCTCATATGGCGACCAATCCCCTGTTCAAAACCCATTCACCGGTGACCTACCCCACCATCTTCTCCGGCTACCACCAACAACCACCGGTTCATCACTGTTCTCTATCTCTCAAGTCCAACCTCAATCTCCTTCGCCGTTCTCTGTTCTCTACCCACAAATCCGTCTATGCCATTTCCCCCATTTCCAGAGCCTAAGACCATTAACCCTCACCAATTCACCAACAATTTCCGGCCATCTCCCTTACTAGCTCCGACCCCTGTTCAGAGTCCTTGGTATTACGCTGCCAATCTCAGTCCGGCCTTGAAGCGTCACAGTGAGCTCGATCTCTCCCTCTCCCAAAACTGAATTGAAGCTCCTTATACCTAACTTGGTATAAGGATCGTGGACACTACAAGGGTAATCCATAAATCTCACTCTTCATATCTCTTTTTGCTTAATCATCCCATGTTATTTCCCTGTTCTTCATGTGCAATTTGTTAATTTGGGATTAGATTTGCTCTGCCTTGGTGTATACTTGTGTTAGTCCTGTTCTTATTTCATATGCTTTATCTATACAATGGGTTGATTTTTGTTATTCATAACTTAAATACAAAGATGAGTGTGAATCATCTATGTTCACACTCATCTGAGTGTTGATTCCTCCCCCTGTGATCTCTGAATGAATGTTCTGGTTATGCGTTTCTTCTAGTTATGATGCATACTCCTGTTTAGTACTGATATGCGGGGTGCTCGAATGCTAAGGTGAGTGTGGATCGTTCCATATCCATACTCATCCAAGTCTCGATCTCTATGAAATCTCGTTGCAATTATACATTTCCATTATTTCAATCTCGTTGTTGCCATTATTTCAATCTCGTTTTTGCCCTTCATTGTTTCTGTAATCTACTTTGTAAGACCTCTGCATATGGCATGGTATGTCATGCGACACAACGGCCATTCATGGTCCTGCGTTGTGCGACATACCAAGCCGCACTGCAGCAGGTCCCTTTTTCAGTTGTAAGTTGTTTACCTCGTTGTAATCGGGACGTGGCCCCCCAAATTAAGTGGCTCGCAAGATGTAATTCCATCTGTTTATCAATAAAGCATTAAAATGCATTTATCACATATTTTTGTCTCACACATTTGCACACACGTTTGAATGTTTTGAATGTTGAACATATAAAGACTCATCTACGGACGAGGCGTGTTGGGTGAACTCTAGGTTCTTCCCAACACGTAACCTGACTCCCGAACCCATTTTCTCATTTTAAAAGGTTTTCAATGTTTCCTTTAAAACGGCGTGGCGACTCCTATTTTTTCGGCGAGAGTTCATTCAGGACCCCAAAGAAGCACCAGATGTAGCTGTGGATGAAGTTAATTGCATTTTCCTCTGTGATTTTGTGTTAGTCAAATGTTTGTTTAGATTTAGAATTGCTTAATTCCAATCATAGTAAGCATTATTGAGGACCCCTAATTTTAACTAGACCAATTAGAATTTTTCTATGTGTGTTAGGTTCCCTTAGTGCTAGTGCCATTGTTTTTATAAATGTAATTTTCTCAAAGTTTGAAGACTTGAAGACCTGAAGATTTTCCACATTGTAATCTGGTTACTTATATGAGAAGTTTATACAACCTGTTTGACAGCCTCAATCGGTCACCTTCCTAATTGATCAGATCTTTAACCGGTGAAGCAGTCAACCGGTCAAGAAGCCTATCAGTTAATGATAACCAGTCCAGCTTATCCAACAAGCTTCTCTCTGAGCCGATGCATTTATTGCCCCCAACTACCCAGCCCTCAATTTAGCTGAAGTTGGTAAAACAGCATGCTGAGAAGACATTCCTACAACCTGTCAGTACCTCAAAGAGGAATGTCAAAGTCACCAGTACTCACATCCCTTCAACTAATCAATGGAAAATATCTTCATCAAATCTCAGGCATTGAATGCAAAAGATATCCTCATTAAATGCCTGCCAGTCCAAGTCATCCTTTCAACCTCTTCAGAGACAACAACTTTATTTTGAAGTTCACTATAAATAGCTTCCCCATAGCATTGGAGAAGGTAGGTGCATTTAAGATATTTGAGAGAGAGTTGCCAAGAACTACAAGCATTCAAGCATTCAAGTTCAAGGCATTCATGTCCCTCATAAACACTAGACTATCTCTATTAGGACAAACACTGGGCACCTTCAATCAATATCTGTAGTGTTCACCAACAAGACTATGATTGGAACACATTGATTGAATCACACACACACCCTAGAGAAATCAGTTCAACTTGTGAACACATCTCTAGAAAACACTTAGTCATTCTTGTTGCACGATCCATTAGTGGTCACCTTACTTTTAGCAGCCTTCAATCATTGGGCTTGCAATTTGTAATAGTTAGGTATCATTAATATTGCACTTTCACAAATCAAAGTTTTGACCAAACCTGGTAGAGGACGTAGCAGTTATTTGACACTGTGAACCTCTTCAAAAAACTGTGTCATTTCTTGTTTTATTTGCTCATTATTTGTGATTGTTGTAACCGGTTGATAATCTCTCAACTGGTCACAACCTGTTGATTCTAGTTACTGCTTGCTTGTTTGTCTTCATTGGAAAATACAATTGCTGCATGAGATTTTAACTTACTCTTTATCAACCCTACTCTTTAACCGATTTGTGTGAGTCTTTAACCTGTATCATTTTATCCGCTGCGCAAATCAGTTAAGCCTCTGATAAGGTACTTGGCATTTTCAAAGGTTTTTATGAGTTTAAGAAAATGTTTTTATTCAGGCTATTCACCCCCCCTCTAGCCTGTTTCCTACCATTTGGGCCTAACAATTGGTATCAGAGCTTACAATTTTTGAAAAATATTTTTCCAAGCTTAACAGGTTGAATTGTCGATTTCAAGATGGCAGGAAAACTCATGCAAACGTGAAACATGGCGACTATTCCCATGCTAAACAAAAATGAATTTCCAGTGTGGAAAAACAGAATAATACGGTACATGGATTCAATAGATGACAGATTAATGACTGTAGTCAGAGATGGTCCCAACACCACACCCAGAGCACCCAAAACTCCTCTCATGGATCATGTTGATAGATCTTCTGAACAAGAATTTGAGGTTTATGAAACTTATGTTCCAAAGCCCCGTGAAGAATGGACTGAAGAGGATAAGATTTGTGCTTCCCTGGATAGAAAAGCTATGCACATTCTAACCTCTGGTCTTGACGATAGACTGTACAAACAAGTAACCATCAGGACTTGACCTGATGGCTAGAGCACTGGGACACCAACACGGAGGTCCTGGGTTCGACTCCTCCTAGTGGTTAGAGTGGATGATTATCCCTCCCTAGTTAATATTAGGCGCCTCTGGGGGGATTTTAAGGAATTTCAGAGAATTGAGGGACTTGTTAGTAAATTGACTTACACACAAAAAGGGGCTTGACTCGAGATGGGCAAGCCTCAAAAAAAAAAAAAAAAAAAAAAAAAAAAAAAAAAAAAAAAGACTGTACAAACAAGTACAATGCTATGAGACTGCTCAACAAGTGTGGCAAAGTCTGCTCACATATTTTGAAGGAGATCAAGTAGCTAAGGACAACTGACTCTACAAAAGTGTAGCTGAGTTTGAATCCTTCAAGAAGAACCCAAATGAGACTCTAAAGGAAACGTACGACCGTTTCTGTGAGGTAAGCAACTCTTGCGCTTCTCTAGGCAGAATTTACACAATGAAAGACCTAACATGAGATTCCTCAATTCTCTTGAAGATCGGTGGCATGTCAAGGTCACTATTTTAAAAGAATGCCGAGATTTGAACACAACTCACATTCAAAATATCGTGTCAACTTTGTTTTTATATGAGGAAGAACTCAACAGGCTGGGTGGAGTTCAAAAACAATTTAAAAACTTATCTCTGCCAGCTCAGACTGAGATCTTCCCTGGTTCTTCCATGCTTAACAACCAATCTACCAATGACTCCCCATCAACCTCTCAGTCCCATCAAACCCAAACCAACACCAATCATAGTATGCTTTTTGAGGAAGAAGATGAATTTGCTGCCTTTGCCAAAAATTATAGGAAGTTTAAGGAATTTAAGAGATCCCAGCAACATGGCAACAAACCCTTCCACTCCAAATCCTCATCATTCCAAAGATCTGGGAATTTCCACAAAAGTGGCCAAACTTCAACCTCAACTGATGGCAAAAATGCTCAAGGTGAGCTTGTTTGCTACAACTGTAGGAAACCCGACCATTTTGCCTCCAAGTGTCCTCAACCAAAATATGAATTTTTGAGGAAGAAACCTTTTAAGAAAAACCCCAGATCCAAAAGCCTAATAGCCGAGGAAGGAACTGAAAAGGCTATGCCAGTTTGGTTTGAGACTGACTCTGAAAATGAGAATGCTGACTCAGATGAAGATGCTGATGTTAGCTTCGTTGCTATTGATGGAACCGATGATGGACATATCTCTCTACAATCACCAATCTTTAGACACCCCAACTCCATTGACCAGTCAACATAAAATGACACAATCATTCCTGTGAGATCTCCCCTGTCATATTTTGACCAACCTATACCTAGGGCAGATAACCCTTACAACTTCAAGATTCAGAGTATAGGTGGAGCTCTCTACGGTCAATGCAAAACCGGTCCCACTCTCAGACCTCTGATGTGACCGACACAGCAGACCGTTAAAACCCAGGTTCAACCGATTTCCACTCATCAACCTGTGTTTGAGCCTCGACCGATCCAATTCATGAAGACCCTAACCGATCTAAGCCCTCAACCGACCTCCTCATTACCAAATTTTGATCCTAACTTTGAACCAACTTCCTCAAGCTCTCAGCCTACTATTGACCCAATGCCCAACATGCCAAAGTCTGAAATGGTAGAGGTGATGAATGAACTCTTCACTGATTTTGAAAAATTAAATGATGTTCATAAAGTAATGGCTTGTGCTTAAAAGAATCACAACTGAGAATGAATCTTTGAAAGCTGAGATAAAAAATTTGAAAGAAAGTCAGCAAGAGCCTAATCAGTTGAGAAAAGAAAATTAAGAACTCACTGAAAGACTGAACATCTGTCTCTGTCAAATTGCTGATTTGGTTTCAAGAAACAACTCTCTTTCCAAAACAATTGATACTTTTTCTAAACCCAGAGCTGCTGTTGAGACTATCATACAAGATCAAATGTCTAAAGACTCATCGGGTTTAGGATTTAACTCTAGCACTAATGATAGCAAAATTAAGCCAGATGTTAAGACTGTCACTGAAAACTTGATGGATAAGTTTGATGATACTCAATCTAACCTGCTAAAGAAAAGTTCTCCTCGAACTTTTGGTACTGTCCCACTCACCTACCCTAAGGTGAAGGAATAGATCAAGGTCAAGATTGACAAGAACAAAACCCAATGGGCTAAGGTAGCTGATCCTAAGATGGGTCCCTATGTCCCACTTGGAGATGGTGATAGCAAAGTTGGAGTTAAACTTCCTGGTCAAGGTGCAGGTCTGGAAACCTCAACCGATAAGGCAACCTCAACCGGTCAGACATCAATCACCGGCTGTACTATTGCTCCAACCGGTAAGGGTTCCTCAACCGGTAAAGGATTTTCCAAGCCCATGAAACCGGCCAACAAAGGTAAAGCCAACACCTTTATACCCAAGGTTTTTGTTCCTGCTCAACCCTCTGATCCTTCTGAAGCATTAGGCAGATTGAATTTTAACTCATCTAAGTCTTCACAGCCATCGTCAAATAAATGTTCAAACGGTGGATTTATCGGTCACAAGGCTTATGAATGCCTCTTGAAGCACCTATATGGACCCAGTGAGACTCAAAGCTCAAGTGGTGGCCAGGTATGGCTGGGAAAGAGGAACTAACTCTTTAGACCCAAAAGAATAAGAGGGACCATAAGCTTATTGTCTTATTTCAGAAATGCTTTATGGCCTCAACTGATGCAAGTAAGGATGTTTGGATTCTGGACAGTGGATGCTCACGGCATATGACTGGTCATGCTGAACTCCTTACCAATCTTGAAGAAGCATCTGGTCCTCCAGTTGTCTTTGGTGACAACGCAAAGGATAAAATTGTTGGTTGTGGATCCATCAAAAGAGGTACAGTTACTGTACAGAAGGTATCTTTGGTGGATGGTCTGAAACATAACCTTCTCTCCATATCACAATTTTGTGATAAAGGTATGCATTGTATTTTCAATTCTTCCAAATGTTATGTGAAAGACATTGCAACAGGAGAATCTTTTCTCACTGGACAAAGAAAAGGTAACATTTATGATATAGATTTAAATACTATTTCTAGTGTTACTAATGTTTGTTTTGTAGCAAAGAACGTCAGTAAGAATTCTTGGCTATGGCACAAGAGACTCAGTCACTTGAACTTCAAATATCTATCCAAGCTGGCAAATGCAAATCTGGTTGTCAGTCTACCTCAAGTGTCTGCTGATCATGGAAGGAAATGCAGAGCCTGCCAGTTAGGAAAGCAACATAAAGAATCATTCCATAGCAAGCCTTACATGTCCACATCTAAGTGCCTTCAGCTACTACATATAGATCTGTTTGGCCCCACAACAACTGCCAGTTTAGGGGGAAGCAGATATGCCTTGGTTGTTGTAGATGATTATTCAAGATACACTTGGGTGGAAACCTTTGCCTCTAAAGATGATACATATGAAGTTGACACCAAGTTGTTTCGTCTACTTCAAACCCAAAAGGAGTGTGACATCATCAGTATGAGATTCGACAATGGAACAGAGTTCAAGAATAATGGCATTGCTCAGTATTGTGATTTTCACAGGATCAACCACAACTTCTCAGCTGCTGTAACACCGCAACAAAATGATGTTGTTGAGAGGAAGAACATGACTTTGATCGAAGTTGGGAGAACAATGATATCCGCAAGGCTACCCAAGTATTTTTGGGCTGAAGCTATCCATAAAGCATGCTTCACCCAAAATCGGTCATTGGTCAACAAGTTTCACAACAAGACCCCTTATGAGATTTGGCGTGGCAGAATTCCCAACATTTGTTTCTTCAAGATTTTCAGCTGCAAGTGTTATGTTCTTTACAACGGTAAGGAGCGTCGAGGTAAATTTGATGAGAAAGTCGATGAAGGTATCTTTGTTGGTTATGCCAAGCACAGTAAGGCATTTTGAGTTTTTAATAAACGTTTGTTGAAAATTGCTGAATCTGTTCATGTTACATTTTATGAATTTGATTTGCTAGAGTCTGATAAGACTCCAAATAGTACTGATAATTCTGGTGTTTTTGAGACAGGTGAATCCAGCAATCCCAACTCTAATCAAACCACCAGTAATAATGCAAATCAACCTCCAGCTCATCATTCAGTTCCAAGAGGTGTAACCAGTAGAGCCCTTATTGATGACTCATTCTTTCCTCAATCGGTCAGAAATTCCAGTATTCAAAATCCCTTAACCGATTTACTACCGGCTAGCCCCTCTACTACTGTTCCTTTTACATCACCTGAACCTGAACCAGTTTCAAACATTAACTTTCCATTTCCTTCACCACAATCTGATCGGTCAGACTCACCTCTCCCTAACCGATCTCCCCAACCGGTCACACCTCCCTCAACCGGTTTTGCTCCTCCCTTAGAAATCCTAAGACAAGAATCGGTCAGGCAAGATCTCCCTAGGGAAGTGTGATCAGTTAGAGATCACCCAATAGAAAATGTGATTGGTGATGTCTTTGGTCCAAGAATGACTAGAGGCCAGTTAAGAAGTATGGAGGAACAACATGGATTATTTTCCTCTGCTATGGTCTCAAATATAGAACCAAAGAAGACTGAAGAAGCACTTAATGACCCCAGCTGGGTAGAAGCTATGCAAGAAGAGCTCAACCAGTTTGATAGATGCAAAGTGTGGGAATTAGTGCCTAGACCTAGTGATCAGACAGTGATTGGAACGAAATGGGTTTATAGAAATAAATTGGATGAGACTGAAAAATAACAAGGAACAAAGCAAGACTAGTGGCAAAAGGGTACAGACAGGAAGAAGGCATAGATTATGATGAGACCTTTGCCCCCGTAGCTAGACTAGAAGCCATTAGGTTATTTCTTGCCTATGCAACCTACAAGGAATTTAAGTTATACCAAATGGACGTGAAAAGTTCCTTTCTTAATGGAGAACTTCAAGAGCTTGTTTATGTAGATCAACCTGCAGGATTTGAGGACTCCAAGAAGCCTAATCATGTCTACCGTTTAAACAAAGCTTTGTATGGCCTCAAGCAAGCACCCCGAGCATGGTATGAAACTCTCTCCAAATTCCTACTTAGTGAGAAGTTCGAACGAGGTAAAATCGATACCACCTTATTTATTGCTAAGCATAATGGACGTTCATTGTTAGTTCAAATATATGTTGATGACATTATTTTTGGATCTACTAATGAAAAATTATGCAAGAGATTTGAGAAACTTATGCAGAGAAAATTTGAGATGAGCATGATGGGTGAGCTAACCTTTTTCCTTGGACTTCAAGTCAAACAAAATCAAGAAGGTATCTTCATCAATCAATCCAAATACACCAATGATCTTATCAAGAAATTTGGTCTCGATTCTGCTCATCCTCAAAGCACTCCATTGGCCACCAATGTGCACCTTGACAAAGATGAGTCCAGTAAGAAAGTAGATATGACACTCTACCAAGGTATGATAGGATCTCTACTTACTTAATCGCTAGTAGGCCAGATATCATGTTTGTCATATGTGTATGTGCTAGATTTTAAGCTGATCCTAGAGAATCACACATGCAAGTTGTTAAAAGAATTATTAGATATCTTGTGGGAACTGCCAACTTAGGTTTGTGGTATCCAAAAGATTCATCCATTACGCTAATTGGCTATTCAGTTGCTGATTTTGCATCTTGTAGGGTCAAAAGGAAAAGTACTAGTAGAACTTGTCAATTTCTAGGTAACCGACCGGTTTCCTGGTCGTGCAAGAAGCAAGCTTCAATTTCCACTTCTACAACTGAGGTTGAGTACATAGCTGTGATGATGTGCCACCAAATTTCGCGGGAAAATTCGATTTTGCGTTTCTTTGAAAATCAAATAAAATCGGAAAAAGACGGAGTCGCCACGCCATTTTTGTTTTAAGGGCCAAAACTTTTAAAAATGCCCGAGATTAGACATTTGGGTTCGGAGGTCATGTTACACGCCGGGAAGGACGTTAGTGTGCACCCGGAATGCCTCGTAAAACGAGTCTTCCAAGCTGAAAATCATTTGTGTGTGTGTGTGTGTGCGTTTTGGCCAAAATAAGTTGAAACTCAGAAAAGTAAAAATTGGGAATTCTTTATTAGACTTTGGACAGATCCCATGATTTTTTGGATGATTTTTGGGTCGAGTTTTGGTACTCAAAATATTTTTGGAAGTTGGAAACCACTTCTGCCAGAATGAAAAAAGGCAGTGGACACTTGATTTTGAAATAGATTTAAGGGCTTCAAAACTTCATAATCTGAGAAAAATCAGAGAATGAAAGTTGTTCCAGACACCTCAAATAAGATTTCTGTGAAAGAATTTTTCATTTTGGAGAAGATTTGAGGACTCAAAACCTTCTGGAAATCTCAGATATGAGATCTGGACTCCCAGAGACTGGTGATCTGACCTTCAAAAGAAAATTTGAAAAAGGGAGTTTTACTCACGAAAAAAATAAAGTAAAAATATGTTTGGAAATATCTGGATGTTGGCTACAAAAAGAGTTTTGTAGTCAATATCAAATTCCAAGTTTATCTGTGTCCAAAAATTTAGACCATGGACTGGGGTCTTAGAAAATTGCTACTGGACAGCAACTTCTCAAGAAGGAAAATGTGATTTTAAAGGGGGTTTGGCATCCATGCTTGTCCCCATTTCCCTAGGTTTTGATTATTGATCACTTGAAATTTTAGTGGTGAATCAACTATATCAAACCATCCTTGGGGTACATTAGGACTAAGCACTTCATTTGCTTGGGAAGGGGAATTTTATCCTTTGAAAATGAGATTTGATGTATGAAAATGAGTTTTAGGGTTTTGAAAATGTGTTTTATTTGCAAGAAAGTAAGAATGTTTTGAAAATAATGTTGATCCTTGTAGAAGATCATCCATGGAGATGAACTTCCATGGTGATCTTCTTGGATCTAAGGCAAGAAGATGAATGAACTACATTTTGTAGCTTGAAAATGCATGCATGGATGAGAGATTTAGGGTAAGAAGAGGGAGGTTATACCTATCTTCTTTGTGTTTTGTGTTTGAAGGCTTGAATGTAAGAGTGTTTGAGGCTTGAATATGAGAGTGTTTGAGTGAGTGTGATTTTGGTTGAGTAGTTGAGAAAAAGGTGACAATTCTATGGAATTCTCACTGTTTTCTCTCTATTTTCGCCAAAGTGCAGTTGAGGAAATGTGTTCTTCTCTCTCATTTCTGAGACTGAAGGCCTCAATTTATAGCCCTCTGAAATTACAATGATGTCCGCGCGGATGGGTTTTTCAGCGTGCACTGTTCATTAAATGCTGCTTCAGGCTTTGGACACAAGGAATAATCTTTTGAAAATTCAAATTAAACAGCCAGTTTTTGTTCCAACCATTTCTATTTTTGGTTTTTCTTATTTCATTAGCTTTTTTGATTCCTTTCCTTGGTTTATCCTTAAATAACAATGCCCACTTAGCCCTTGCTTGGTTAGAAATGTTAGGAATGTTAGGAATTGTTAGAAATGTTATAACTTTCGTTAATTTTCTAACGAAAATACTAACAAGCTCAAATTGGAGCACTTACAATAGCTGCTAGGAGTTACTGCTCACAAATCCTATGGATGAAGCAACAACTGGTGGACTATGAAATTCCCCAAGAAGTGTGTCCCATTTACTGTGACAACACCTCAGCCATTTCAGTTTCAAACAATCTTGTGATGCATTCCAAGACTAAGCACATAGACATCAAATACCACTTCCTCAAGGATCATGTTGAAAAGGGTAATATTATCCTCTTAAAAGTTCATACTCATTATCAATTAGCTGACATTTTGACAAAACCCTTAGATATTAAAAGATTTGAATTCCTTAGAGGAGAACTAGGCATGATTGATATTCATTGATATTTTTGTGCTAACTTTTTTACTTGTGTAAGCTCTCAACCGATCAAAAAGGTATTAAAGTTTTCTCTCATTTCTACCTTTCTAACCGATGGCTCCCAACCGATGGCAAATTCTCTCAACTGGTCATTGCACACCTGATCGATCATATTCTAACCGGTTACCCTTGTAATCGGTCAAGCCCTCATGCAGTTACGTTAACCGGTCAGCTAGCCTAACCGGTCAATCTCATTACCTAACCGACGAACTGTGGCCGGATTCAAATACCCAATCTGTTTTAACCGGCTCATCCCTGTACCTTGCTGTCCCATCCATCTTTTCAGCCGCTTAACCCTGACATGTCACAGTAAGCTGCTGCCAACTTCGTCCTTCTGGGTTGATCAAAATTTAAAATTTTTGATCAAAAATGTAATCTCTGTATCACTCCAATTTATCAAAAAGCAATTTTTTTGTTCATTATTGTGTTATAGTTTAACTGCTGCACACACGTACCTATTTTTATGCTTCCATATTTAAAATCATGTTTAAAATATTTAGATATCTGTGCAAACCAGTTGATACGTTTTTAAATTTTGATTCAATTAGTACAAAACCCTTTCATCTTCCTTTTCTCTCTCCCCTATAAAAGGAAATCAAAAACCTCATTTAAAACTTTTGAAACCCTAGAAATCTTTACCTCTCTGTAAGAATCAATCTTTCAACCGGTTAACTGTTCCTTCTTCGTTTCTTCATCAGTTCTTCATCAATCTTTTAAGCATTCCTGGTAAAACTTTTGAAATCTTCTAATTTTTGAATATTGGTGCTAGAACACTCAACATCTTTCAAAGCTATGAACTTGTTCTTATTTGTCTATTTTATAAAATGTTCTAACTTAAAATGTTGTTTTGATTCTTGATTTTACAGATGGCTCCCAAACCAACACCCAAGAAAGACATTTACGGAGGTTACATTCTTCCAAGCTTCTTCAAATCTGAAGAAGGGAAGCTGTTGCAAGCGATGTTGTTTGCTGTTGGTCTCCTTCTGATCTTGATGCCCAAAGGGAATGATGATATCATGTATGAGTTGGTTAACGAGCTGTTCAATAATGGAGAGTTGGATGATAGTGCAAATCCTGGTGATATGTCTACTATTTCCTCAACCGTTGCTGGCATACCAGTTGTCTTTTCACCGGCCTCCATAGCCGATGCCTTTCCCTCTTTGCCCTCAACCGGTTCCTCATCAGTTACAATGAAAGATATGGAGCTTGTGTGGTCTCAGGTTAGGGGAACCGATCCATTTGTTTTCGGTGAAGGCAATAAGAAGGCAGATCTAGATCCTGTGCATTATGCCTTAGCCGAGTTGGCTGACCGTTGCATCATCTGCTGGTCTGGCTCTCACCACTGCATTACGATGATCCAGTGTGAAGCAATTGCTGCAATAATCCTTCAGAAGGAGTTTAACTGGTGTTCCTTTATCTATAGAGTTATCTTGATAGCCTTCAAGAAATTTCAGAAGGAGAAACCCTTGACTAGGCCAAACAAAGCCAGGCCTTGTCATTATCTACTTATTAGCAGAATTCTTATGAGAATTCCTTCTATATTTGCCATATCAGCCAACCAACCCTCCTATCCAAATATTTTGTTAAAGCCTTTGACAAGGCTGATCAAGCTAGGATTCTAAGAGAAGCCAAACTGATAGCTGTTGTTGCCTCAATCGATGTCCAACCGGTTAAGAAGAAAGCTTCAAAGCCCAAATCCAAGAAGCCTAAAACCGTTGCTGAAGCCGATGAACCCAAGCCCTCTCAACCGATCATCTCTTCACCGGTTAAGAGAAAATCTTCTGAACCTGATGATCAACCGATCTCTATCTCTAGTCGGCCAAGAAAAATAGCTAGGAAATTAGCCAAGCCTTCAACCCTCTACCCTCCTCAAAATCTAAACCGATCCCAAAAACCCCCTTCCAACTTGCCAAAGAAAACTCAAAAAGAAAAAGGAGGATTGAAACCGACTTAACCACCTTCATCCCCTTCATACCCAAAAGTCTACTCAAACATGACACCCTAACCGATGATATCCCCATAATCGGCCATGCCTCTAACCCTTCTCACCGACGCTGTCAACCGATCAGAGATCTCACTTTCCATATATTCAACAAAAATCCTTGGGCTGTCAAACCCCAATCTGCCCTTCACCCAAATGGGTCTATTCTATTGACCATTTACCACCATTTATCAGGAAGCTATTACAATTTCATGAGATTAACAAAGCTTCTGTTCCAGTGGGGAACATTCATGATTATATTAACTATGGCAACAGTCACGAGAAGAAGGGTATCTACTTCAGCAGACCCTGCAGACTTAGGGAATTTGATATCTCTCTTTCCAGGCTCCAGCTCATCAAACTCAACAACCGTTTCTTTGATCAGCTCCCTCTACAATGGAATGCAGTTTATTTGCCTCGGGACAGATTAAGGCAGGATATGATGATCCAATTAGTTTGGGCTGATATTGCTATCTTGTATGGAGCTAGGGATACCTTGATAGAGTCTGACCCATATTAATTGGGCAGATATGAGCTTGATGAAGACTTACTGCCAAACTTTGATTCTGAGCCAGTTGATATTGGGCCTAGAAAGAACCAGTTGATGAGAAATGTTATGGATGTGTTAGAGAATATGATGGAGATGGATGATGAACTTAAGGCTGCTGGGAACATAACCTTAGCCAATTTCTTCTCATCGATCCAGTCAAACAAGACCAAGTGGACATCGGTTACTGATGAAGAAATGGATGAGCTATTTAAAGATGATAGTTAAGAAGCTCAAGATGATGAGCAAACCGATGACAATGTTCAGTCAAGTTCTAGTTCCAGCTCTAGCTCAGATGGTGGTGACCAGTCAAAGAGAATGGGAAAAGTTGAGCAAGTTTTTACTACTCCTAAACCGATGGCCACGATTTGGAATGTTGGAGGAGGGATAACCGATACATCTCCGGTTACTAATGTGGGAGGAGGGAATGCTACTTTAATCGATATTTCTAGTGCCACTCAACCGATGTCTACTCAACCGATAGATATGCCTCTAACTGGTGCCTCTACTATTGAACCAGTTAGAGAGGAGAAACCGATTGACAAGCCTCTAACTGATGTATCTGCTCAAACGGTTAGAGAGGATAAACCTACTGAAGCTGATGTTGATGATGTTGAGCTTCAAAAGGCAATGGCTGCTAGCTTGTTTGAAGTAGAGCTGAACCGACAACAGTCAAGAGCTGAGGATATGGCCACTGCTCAAGCTATTCAAGCTTCACTTCTGGAAAACCAAGCCAGAGCTATCCAAGCCTCCATTTCTGCATAAAAGCCACCAGTTGAGGAGGAGCAATTCTTTACATCTATAAATGACTTGCCTGAGTCCAATTTCTTTAAAGATGAAGAAGACTTAGAGTATCAATCTTTTAATTATGACCCTTTTGATGTTGCTTGCCCTCCTGCTGGTTTCAACTACTCTCAAAATCTAGATTCTCATAAAGACTTGATGTCTTGTCTTCATTATTTTTCTTCTAAAGCTTCAATCCCTCGGTTACCCAATGGGATGCTTTACTTTGAGTCCCATGAGAGAGTTATAAGCCGGTATAGTCTTGAACCGATCCCTGTACCTGCTCTGTTGCCCAAAGCTGATCCAACTTGTGAATCTAGCATAGATGTAGCCCCCATTATTCTCAAGTTGAAGAGGAGACTGCCACCGGTCAGGGATGCACCAGTCAAGCCAAGCAAAGCTGATCAATAATTGGTTTCTAACTTCTCTGCCAAGCAAAAGCCAATCTACAATCCTTTAAAAAGGTATCCACAAGGACCCCTCTGCATTGGCGGTCACTTATCAATCGACTGCCTAGACCGATTGAATGCTCCTTGTCTACCGACATCTTATATCTCAAGTATTTGGCCTTGAACAATCGGATGACCAAGGTATTGTGTATGGGAATTTTTAAGTGGTGTTTTGATGTGACCAAGATGGTAGGCTTTATGCCTCAAGTGCCCCAGCTGTCAGTTAGGGGTGATGATGGAATAGTCAGGCCTAGGAGCAATATTCGTCATGCCTCTCTTCTTATAAGCATTTTTTGAGAATGCTTCATCTAATCAAGCAAAGGAAGAAATCTATATCCGATGCTCCCTTGGCTGCTGAGTTACTTGTCTTAGCTTTTGAAGAGGATTCTATTATTGAATGTGCCATTGGTCTAAGCCTTGAACATAATGGGTTTATTTCTCTGGTTGCTTATTCATCCTCAACCGATGAAGATTCTACATCTCCTCTAACCGGTCAAGCCAGTCCTCCAGCCGATCTTTCATCTCCTATTCCTGTTCAAACTCAACCTCAAACCGATCATCCTCAAACCTACCAAGCTCTAGTCCTGACCGATCAAGTTCAAGCCGATCAAATTTAAACCGATGATCCTTTTATACCTATTCAAGATCAGACCATTCAAGTGTCAACCGTTGCTGCTGCCCCTTCAACCGACCCTTCTACTATTCCTATCAGTTCTTCAACCGATGACACTTCTGATGCTGCTGCTAATGTTCTCTCTCCTACCGGTGATCCTCAACCGGCTACTGAAGATGATCTTAACAAGCCCGTTGTTGTTCGTGATCTGTGTGAGTTATATGATGCCCTGATGGTTGGAATGATTAAGTCCAATTAGGAGGAGGAAAAAAAGAGGTTAGACAGAATGGAGCATGGCTATGCAAGAGACTTAGCTAAGTATGTAGCTGATCTGCTTGACAAGGATGAAACTACAACTAATCTGGCTACCAAGCTCACTTCCTCAACTCATTCAAACCAGGAGCTGTTAAACCATGTTTCTTCAGTTCAAGCCGATTTGAAGCTAGCAACTGATGAATTAAAGAAGTCAAAGCTCAAGCTCAAGGAAGCAGAGCAGAAGCTAACCGATCAAGCTACTCAGGTCAGAAAGTCTAACACTGAGAGACTCAAGCTTAAATCTGAAAATGAGCTTTTAAAGAAGATGCTAGCCAATCAGCAGTCTGAGAAGTCAGAGAAGAGAAAGAGAAAGAGAGAAGACAAGAAAGAGAAGAAAAATGCCAAGAAATCAAAGTCTAAACCGGCGATCTCATCGGCTACCCAGCAGAGTCCAAAGATAAAGCCCCAACCGATGATCCTGCCGCTTGTCACGACCCTAGGTCCGGGCACTAATTTGGCCAAGTGTTGAGCGTGGGAGTGGGGTACGTTGCATCTCCTCTCATGTATTATGTGATTTACCGAATGACTACGTGTTCATTTTGGTATTTGAATTGAAAATTTGATTTGGCTATGTGTTATTTTCAAAGTTGATAACTTACTTGATTTTAGATATTAAAGTATAAATGGATTATATAATGTCTAAAAGAGAGAAATGGGAAAGTTGTGTTGTAGAATGATAACATTTGAAATTTGAAATGAAAATGTTATAAAAAGTTTGAGATGCTTACGTGTAATTGTAAGTTTAAGATGGTGGTTCGTAGTTGAGTTATTCTTGGAGGAGCTTGTTTGATAATTTCTCTATATAAATCTCCTAAAGCTTCTTCAAGAAGCTCATTTTTCACCTCCTCAGTTCTCCCTTATCCTCTCTACATTCTAAAGAGTTCCAAACCCTAGCTGAGCTTCAGAAAATTCCATAAATTCAGTCGTGAGGTTGTTGTTAATTTCGTCTTCAAATTTTTGCTAAGGGAGGTGTCTAGAGCGCATAGAGCCGTTTATATCTTCTTTTTAATTTGGTGAAAATTGGTAAGTTGTTATGATTCTTTCAAATAATTGTTCATAATATGTTTAATGATGTTATTATGATGTTGTGATTTATTTTGGTAAAGGATGGATCATCAGCTGAGTGTTGAAAATGAAGAGGAAAATGATTTGGGTAGAACTTGAATACTTCCATGCCATGGCTTGAGTATTTGGGTTGGATTTGGTATAGTTGTTATTTATACATGTTATGTGTACTGAAGGGAGTATGTATCTGTGTCTAACAGCAACATACGGATGCCTAGATTTGGTAAAAGTGAGCTTTAGGGAAGGTGTATGCACATGAACTGAGGTGGTATTATGAATTGGTTAATTTGCATATGTTGTTGTATATATGTTAGGGGGTATGAAGAGGGTATATTATGATCCAAATCATGCCTCTATACTATGTTGGTTCCCTGGTAATAGCTAGCAAGAAGCTTGCAGTTGTTGCTTTGTTGATGCTGAAGTTGGCAATAAGAATTCGTGGCTTCTGATGTTGCGCACGACTCATGCCATGTAGCACGAGTCGTGACCAAGTGGGGTGCACTCGTACGACATAGAGGGGCTTGTTGGGTCACGAGTCATAGCAAGGGAAACAGTCGTGTAGGAGTTGGGAACAACTCATTCCCAACATCACGAGTCGTTCCCAGATCTGTGTTATGTTAGCACTTTTGCAAGCTTTTTAACCTAGTCTAATGGGTATAGAATTGAATGCTATTTAACTAAACTTCTAGCACAACTTTAGTACAATGAGGTGGAACTTGAAATAGTCAAAATGGATAATGGGAAGGGCTTTAAGTATTGTCTCAAAAAGGGTTGAGAGGCAATTTTGGAACATGAACTATTTTCAATCTGCAGATGTGAACCTTTTTCTAGGCCTTGAAAACCTAGTCTAACCAACATAAAATGGAACACTCTTTAACCCTGATTCTAGTACAAGTTTAGTACTATACAATGGAGTTTGAAATGGGCCAAAATGATATAAGGAAGTGCTTTAAATAATGTCTTGAAAATGCTTGGAAGGCAATTGCGGAACTTGAACCAAAATCTATAAAACTTTGTATTTGAACTTGGAACCTTAAGAGAAGGTGTATAATATTATATTATGAACGTGTAGGGTTACTTGCATGTTGTTATACCTCTACGTGGTGGCATGTATATGGGTATTGGGTTAATTAGTGCATAAAATGTATAGTGTACTACTTAGCGGATTGGGATAGGGGTAGTAAAACCCTATTTCTGGATTGTATAAGAGTAATGAATAGGTAGGACTCATATGTGATATATGATGCCTTACGTGACTACTTACATGGTTGTTGGTTCAGATAATGTGTAGAAGGTGTAATACACTATTTGCTTGGTTGAAACCTTGATAGAAAGAGTTCAACCTTAGTGCATGAAAGCGTAGGACTAGTTAGATGATATTGTATCCCTACGTGGTTATCTATATGTGGTTATTGATTCGAATAGTGCGTGAAATATATGTGGCACTACTTCATTTGGGTTGAGCATGAACATGTAGGACTTACGTGATATATTATGTGCCATGAGTGTTTACATGTTTATAGGGATTGTGCACATAGTGTTTAAATACATGTTGCACTGTTTCAATTGTTGTGCATGAGTATTCATACCATGTCAGTAGATTGTTGTTATTCAATAATGTTGAAATATATGTGCACTATTGTGACTGGTTTAACATGATTTGCAGTTCCATGTTATATATATGTGTTAATGTCCCTTGGGGTGGACTTAATTTCAAGTATCTGTTATGTGCTTGAAAATAGTTGTATCAGCTGAGATTCGGGGTTATAGGGGATACCATCACTTATGAGAAAATATTTCATAAGTTGTTTGGGTTGCCTTATACTTGTTACCCTTTACTCCCTTCTGTGGCCACGGAGATGGGGTTCAGATTCTGTGAATATGTGCAGTCATGCCACAAGATAGCGAGGCAGCTTATATGGATCTGTATGGGGTCATATAAGACGTGAATAAGCACTAGCATTTCACGAGAGCGGAGTATCCCTCCCACCGTAGACTACATATGACCCAGATTGGGAAAGGTAAAGAGAAGGTAACGGAATGTGTTTACCGTTTTACCAATGTGATATTTGGGCAACTTGTTATGTGTTGCATATTATATAAGCAACCTGTGTGTGTTGCAGATTGTATGACTTACTGGTCAAGCGGAAAAGGTAACGTAAAGTGTTTACTGTTTTCCAATGTGATATTTGAGCAACCTGTTGTATGTTACATTTTGTATGGCATATTGTTGCATGCATAATAGCTTGCTGAGATTTTATCTCACCCCTTCTCCCTTTACTGTTTTAGATTCAGCTGAGACAGGTGGACTATACCGGTGAGGCCGGGAAGGAGTTTGGATCGTATTTTGGTTGTCAGGGTATGTATTGGTTTGGGAGTTGGGGGCTGGATTATGGTTGTTATTCTTTTGGAAATGTTTTGTATATAGAGTTTTACAAACGTGTTTCAGTTGTATTGTGTTGTAAGTAAGCTTAAAGTTTGGTTGTTTATGGTTGGCTTGTATAAGCTTTTCCAGTTGTATGATTTGTAAAACCAAGTTGTGTTTGTTTAAAGCAGGTTTTTATATAGCCTCCAAGTAAAGAGGTTATTTTGGAATGGTTTTGAAAATGGGTTGTTATACTTTTCAACTTGATCCAAAAGTAAAGTTTTTTTGAAAAGGTATGTTTTGGGACCCTTCCATCCTGGGACACGGGTTTTAGGTTTCGGGAGTTGGGAGGCGTCCACACCGCTGCTCAAGAATGAGAATGTAACTGATGATGTTTTGTCTTTTACTTCTTCCTAACTGGTTGCAGCCTTTATTAATGAGATTTCTTTAAACCCTAAACATGTTATTTTAAATGCTTTGCTCTTTGTACTTCCTTTATATGTTTTGAATGTCTTCACTGCTACTAACCGTCTTACTTTGCAGGTTGATTCATTCAAGATTTCTTTCCCTTTATTTTATTTTCTTAAGCTTTCATCTTGTTTGTAAGCTTTACTTAGGTAACATCAAGTTGTCACTTGACTTAGGGAATGACATAATTAATAGATAAACTCTTAGTCATTCTTTTACTGAGTCAAGAAGATGTTAACCTAGGGTGATTTGACTTAAGCAATTAGGAGGAGATTTTTAGTCAAATGTATGTTTAGCTTGAGAATTGCTTAATCCCAATCATAATAAGCATTATTGAGGACCCCTAATTTTAACTAGACCAATTAGAATTTTTATATGTATGTTAGGTTCCCTTAGTGCTAGTGCCAGTGTTTTTATAAATATAATTTTCTCAAAGTTTGAAGACTTGAAGACCTAAAGATTTTCCACATTGTAATCTGGTTACTTATATGAGAAGTTTATACAACCGATTGACAGCCTCAATCGGTTACCTTCCTAATTGATCAGATCTTTAACCGGTGAAGCAGTCAACCAGTCAAGAAGCCTATCAGTTAATGATAACCAGTCCAGCTTATCCAACAAGCTTCTCTCTCAGGCGATGCATTTATTGCCCCCAACTACCCAGCCCTCAATTTAGCTGAAGTTGGTAAAACAGCATGCTGAGAAGACATTCCTGCAACCTGTCAGTACCTCAAAGAGGAATGTCAAAGTTACCAGTACTCACATCCCTTCATCTAATCAATGGAAAATATCTTCATCAAATCTTAGGCATTGAATGCAAAAGATATCCTCATTAAATGCCTGCCAGTCCAAGTCATCCTTTCAACCTCTTCAGAGACAACAACTTTATTTTGAAGTTCACTATAAATAGCTTCCCCAGAGCATTGGAGAAGGTAGGTGCATTTAAGATCTTTGAGAGTGAGTTGACAAGAACTACAAGCATTCAACCATTCAAGTTCAAGGCATTCAAGTCCCTCATAAACACTAGACTATCTCTGTTAGGACAAACACTGAGCACCTTCAATCAATATCTATAGTGTTCTCCAACAAGACTATGATTGGAACACATTGATTGAATCACACACACACCCTAGAGAAATAAGTTAACACATCTCTAGAAAACACTTGGTCATTCTTGTTGCACGATCCATTAGTGGTCACCTTACTTTTAGCAGCCTTCAATCATTGGGCTTGCAATTTGTAATAGTTTGGTATCATTAATAGTGCACTTTCACAAATCCAAGTTTTGACCAAACTTGGTAGAGGACGTAGCAGTTATTTAACACTGTGAACCTCTTCAAACAACTGTGTCATTTCTTGTTTTGTTTGCTCATTATTTGTGATTGTTGTAACTGGTTGATAATCTCTCAACCAGTCACAACCTGTTGATTCTAGTTACTGCTTGCTTGTTTGTCTTCATTGGAAAATACAATTGCTGCATGAGATTATAACTTACTCATTATCAACCCTACTCTTTAACCGATTTGTGTGAGTCTTTAACCGGTATCATTTTATCCGCTGTGCAAACCGGTTACCATCGGTTAAGCCTCTGATAAGGTACTTGGCATTTTCAAAGGTTCTTAAGAGTTTAAGAAAAAGTTTTTATTCAGACTATTCACCCCCCCCCTCTAGCCTTTTTCCTACCATTTGGGCCTAACATTTTGGCTAAGGCCTTTGCCTCTATCCATTTGGAGAAATAATCAACTGCCATGATGACGTACTTACAATTACCTCGGGTAGGGGGAAGGGTGTGATGATGTCAATTCTCCACATATCAAACGGCCATGTGGGGATTATGGGGGTTTGCTCGACTGATGGGATTCTATGGAAGTCGGCATACCTCTGGTACTTGTCACATTTTTTGATGTATGTTTGGGTGTCAGCTCTCAGGGTCAGCTAATAGTAACCCAAAGTGATTATTTTATCAGCTAAGGTTCTAGCCCCCGGGTGACCACCGCATATGCCATTGTGAACTTTGGCCAGGAGGTTCTCTGTTTCTTTGGGATGAACACATCAGAGAATGGGCTTCTTGAATGAAATTCTGTATAGGACCCTTTCCATACTGTGAACCTTACTGATTTCTTCTTGATGAACCATCTTCGTACCTCATCTTCTGGTAGTTGGTCCCTTTCAATAAAGTCCACGTACTCGTCTATCCCACATTTTTCTTCCTCGTCTATAAGCATTACTTGCAGCCTTTCGTAGGAAGGCTAATCGACATTGATAATGAGAGGGCTGGTGTCTGGGTCGGCCACATTGATAGTGGCAAGTTTGGATAGGACGTAAACCACCTGATTGTCTTCTCGGCCTATCTGTCTTATCTCCAAAAATTCAAGATTTTTTTACCATGTTCTGTACTTTGTCAAGATGGCATGTTGGGTGTTATATTCGCCTTTTATTTGTTTTACTACAAGCTAAGAGTCACAGAAGGCGACTAACTTTTTTGCCCCGTAGAAGAAATCTAGCTCTAGTCTAGATATCAAGGCTTCATACTCGACCTAATGGTTTGATGCAGGGAACTTGAATCTGATTATATCCTCGATGGCGTGCTCATCATTAGGACTTGCCAGTACAATTCCAGCTGCGCTTCTTTCCTTAGTGGCTGACCCATCTGTATACAAGACCTAGTAGTTAGGTGGTAGCTCGGTGGTTGGATCTTCTCCAGTAGGTATTTTACGCTTACGAGAGGTGGGATTGTGATTTCCTGTGAAGGCGGTTTCGACCATAAAGTCAACCAAGGGCTGTGCTAGGAGTGTCTTCCTCGGCTGGTATCTGATGTCGAACTTAGTGAGTTCAATATTCCAATTGAGGAGATGACCAGAGCAGTCCAACTTATGCAAGATTTCTTGAGGGGTGTGTTAGTGTACATAGTTATGGGGTGTGAAGAAAAATATGCTCGTAACTTCCTTGCAGCTAAAAATAAAGCATAGGCTATATTTTTTGCATTAAAATAACATATCTCTACATCTGAGAGTGCTTAGCTTACATAATAAATGGGTTTTGGGGTACCACCCTCATTTCGAACTAGTACATCAGCTACTACATTGTCAATGGCAGCTAAGAGGACGTACAACATCTCTCCCATGACTGGGCTGCTTAGTAGTGGTAAGGAACCCAAGTACTCCTTTAATTGTTTGAATGAGGATGAACACTCTGGAGTCCAGGTGAAGTTCTTGGCCCCCTTAAGAACTTTGAAGAATGGTAGTGACTTCTTTACTGATTTTTCAATAAACCTACCAAGAGCGGCCACTCTCCTATTCAGCCTTTAAACTTTCTTGATGTTGGTCGGCTCCTGCATGTCGACCAAGGCTTTGATTTTCTTCGCATTTTCCTCTATGCCCCTTTATGAGACCATGAAGCCCAGGAACTTGCCAGTTGTTACTTCAAACACACAATTGCTCTGATTTAGCTTCATGTCATTTGCCCTTAGATTATCAAAGGTTTCCTTCAGACCCTAGCGTGGCTGCTCATCCTAGTCTTAATGACCATGTCATCGATGTAGGCTTCCATATTTCGACCGATTTGCTCCCCAAATACTTTGTTGACCATGCGTTTGTATGTGGCACTAGCATTTTTTAGCCCGAAGGGTATCATGTTATAGCAATAAATTCCTCCAGCTGCTTAAAAGACTGCCTTCTTAATATCTTCTTCGACCATCTTGATCTGGTGGTAGCCCGAGTATGCGTCGAGGAAGATGAGGGTTTGATGTCCAGCAATAGAGTCGAGCATCTTATCAATTCTAGGGAGTGGGTAACTTTATTTTGAGCAAGCTTTGTTGAGATTTGTAAAGTCTAAACACAAACGCCAGTTCTCATTTTGTTTCTTGACCATCACGACATTGGCCAACCAGACAGGATAAGTTGCCTCTTTAATTATTCTAGCCCTTAGCAATTTATGTACTTCCTCTTTAATTGCATCCTCCTTATCATTAGGAAAGATTCTTCTAGTCTGCTTGATAGGCTTGGCGGATGGGTCGACCTCCAGTATATGGATGGCCACCTCTTCTTTTATTCCTCTCATATCCTCGACTCTCCAGGCAAAGATGTCGAGGTTATCTTTGAGCATTGCAATGATCTCTTCCCTTTCTTTTGGAGAGAGTTTTCCTCTAATTTTTATCCTTTCTTCGGATAGTCGTGTTGGTGTTATGCCATAGGCTTATAATTGTTTTGACAAATAACTAATACCGTTATATAATCGTCTTTACCATTTATAATAGAGAATGTTTATTTTGATTATTATATGTTTTACATGTTTATTATAATAATCTGTGTCCCTAGTTATTGTGATTAACTAGTATAAGTTGGTAATGGATAATCATAGAGATGATTATATGCATGGGGATGAACATTACGCTTATGGGTACTTGTTGGAGAACAAGGTACAGGACAGACCCACCTATCAGATTTATGTCATGGTCTATGGTCATATATGTCATAATTAAATCTTATGGTAGTCGTGTCATTAGAATCCTTAGTACCTGAGATTATTGTCGTCTTCCACATGAATGTAATGTTTGATGTAGTCTAACACTATCTTTAATAGAATAGCAATAGGGGCTATATTGGTATGACCGAATTCTTGTAGGGAAGAATGATAAGTCAAGATAGAATTTATCCCTCGTAAAGAGAGATGTCTGCTTGGGCCCCTCGATGAATAGTATTGATGAAATGTATAGCCATACTCAAAGAGATTTGATAGATATCAAATGCACTTGGATTATCAACATATTCGGAATCGAGAAAGCATTGAACAATATAAGTTGACGTGGACCATGACTTATGTTCAATATGACATCGTGAGACAAAGGGATTGTGACAATGATCTATCAAGGAATCAAGCTTTGATATTATATTTAATTGGGTAGATATAATGGCTTGCTAGAGACTATTATATCTTGTGAGGATCGATATTTCGACTCACTACCAACATAAATATAAATCATATAGGGTCACACACAAAGAACGGATTGAAAAATGGCTCAGATATGGAAAATCAGAAGGGGCGATCGCGCGCCATAGAAGGGGGCAATCGCGCCCAGTCTCTGGGCAAATGGGGCAATCGCGCGCCCAGGAGGGAGCGATCGCGCCCATTGTCTGGACGTGAGGTGCGCGCCTCTGCCTTCCCCAGGCGGCCGCCTCACTCCCAGATTCAGCACCTCCATTTTTGGCTTGGATTAGGGTTCTCTTACTAATTGTTAGGAATATTTATAAAGTATAAATAGCCCCCTTTACTTTAGCTAAGATAGACAAAAATTAGGGTTTATGAAACACTAATTCATTGATTTTGATTACGAATCAAAGATCAAAACACCATAGATTCAATTCCATAACAACCATTGATTGTTGAAAAGAGTTTCAACAATAAAGGATCATCTAGCAATCCTACAAGATATAGATCTTGGTTCGTTATCATGTGGATTATCAATAGAGGGTGATTGATTTATCACCTAAAGCTTGAAGGCCTACCGTTGTTGATTCATCAAAAGAAAAAAACGAGGAGAAGATCAAAGTTTCGTCTACGATTCAAGTTGGATTACGAATACGTGTACGAAAGACAAAATCGCAACAAAGGTTAGTAAATCTATATTCATAATTCTAATCTATTCATATTAGACGGATTCATGGCTAGGGTTTTGTGATTTATGCTAAGTCTTCCGCTACGCATGTTACCCCAAAACCCAACAGTGGTATCAGAGCCACGTTTAATTATGATTAGGTTAAATTGGCATGCTAGATATAATTGGATTATATGATTTAACATGCTAGATGATATAGATTGATGATTCTATGTGTATTGTTTTGTGAAACAATTATATGCGATATAACATGATTATGATTAATAGATGATTGATATAATTAATCTTCTACATGGGTTATTGATCTCTTTAATTTGATTATCTAGATCAGTAAATTCTCAAGTTGAAACAAATTATTTGTTTAGGATTTGATGTTCATATTTAATTCGATTAACATGATTATTTGAATCCTTATGTGAAATTCCATGTTCATGATTATGTACACATAAATTTCATATACAACCATGCGATGTTTGTTGCTATATGGAAAAACCTTCTTAAATGTTTAAGTTTTATGCAACCCCTTGATTAGAACACTTGTGAAATATTCGGGTATTTTGATGTAGTTTCGACTCAGTTGGTTGCATCATTATATCTTAATATGGATCAAGATGAGATAACGGTTGATGTAGTTTCGACTCTGTTGGGTGCATCGTTCTATTTGTCTCATACGTTTGGAAAAGGTTACACTTAACTGGTGCTTTCAAAAGAGTTTTGACCCAAGGCATAGATGAGATTAAAACATGTGTTGACATAGGATGTCTAGAATCTCATAAAAGATCTAAGAGTCATATATGATATGATTGAAAAATGTTATCTACCTAAATAACTTAATTTCGGGCATTGACTCAGTTAAACCAAAATTAAGTGAAATATGGATCTTAGCCCATTATAATTATATGATACATGTTTGTATTTGAAGATGTATAATTTAGTGGGAGTATTTATGAAATACATTATTTGTTTCTTAGATGGTAAATAAATTGATATTTATATGTGTTCATATTGTTTGTATATCCTATTGTAGAAATGGCATCAAACAATAATCAATCCTTGTCACTACGATCCGTCCTTGAGAAGGACAAGCTCGAAGAGAATGGAACAAACTATTCTGATTGGATCAGAAGCTTAAGAATTGTTCTTAGGCAAGAAAATAAATTGTACGTTCTTGACGAACCCATTTCAGCAGAACCCGCTGCCAATGCTGTAAGGGCAGATAAGGAGCAATATAAGAAACATGTTGATGATTTTAATGATGTTGCTTGCCTTATGCTTGACACCATGTGTAAGGCTCTTCAGAAGGACCTTGAACACATGGTAGCTACTTTTGACCTAGCACAACGCTTAAAGGAAATGTTCCAACTGCAAGCTAGGCAAGAGAGGTATGATGTGGTGAAGGCTCTTAATGCATGCAAGATGCAAGAGGGGCAGTCGGTAGGTCCTCATGTCCTTAAGATGAAAGGATATATTGAGCACCTTGATAGGCTTGGGTATCCTGTGAGTTTGGAACTCCCAATGGATATGATATTGAATTCATTGCCCGAAAGTTATGGTCATTTCATTATGAACTATAACATGAGTGGAATGGAAAAGAATCTGTCAAAATTGCATGCGATGCTTAAGACTACAGAGAAAAATATCAAGAAGCCTAGTACCGCAAATGTGTTAATGGTTAACAAAGGAAAGGGGTTCAAAAAGGAAGGAAAAGTAGGTAAAGCAAAGGTTGCTAAACCTAAGGCAAAAGTAGCCAATGCCGAAGAGGCTAAACCCAAAGTGTCTCAAAATGATGCAATTTTCTACCATTGCAATGAGATTGGTCATTGGAAGCGAAATTGCAAGGCTTATTAGGAAGGCCTAAAAGCGAAGAAGGGCAATACGATTGCTACTGCTTCAGGTATCTATATGATAGATATTTTCCTTTCTACTTCTAGTTCATGGGTATTGGATACCGGATGTGGATCTCACATTTGTATAAATGTGCAGGGACTAAAGAATAGAAAGCTACTCAAAGAAAGGGAAGTGGACCTATGTGTGGGGAATGGAGCAAGAGTTGTTGCATTAACCGTAGGAACTTATGAAGTTACTTTACCTAGTAGACTAGTACTTATTTTGAACAATTGTTATTACATTCTGGATTTGAGTAGGAATATTATTTTAGTTTCTTGTTTGGATAATGAAGGATATAGTTTTTTTATTGAGAATAAGAAGTTTTTTGTTTATTTAAATTATATGCTTTATTGTATTGCAAATTTATTTAATGGTCTTTATATCCTTGATGATGAGAAGCAAAATAATGTTGAAGATATCTATAATGTAAATAAGAAATCTAAACCAAATGATGTGAACAACACATACATGTGGCATTGCCGGCTTGGTCATATAAATGAGAAACGTATATCTAAACTCCATAAAGATGGACTTTTAGACTCACATGATATGAATCATATGAGGTATGCGAATCTTGTTTATTGGGTAAAATGAACAAACCACCCTTCACTAAGAGTAGTGAAAGGGCTAGTAACTTATTGGCCCTTATACATAAAGATGTATGTGGACCATTAAGTAGCATTGCTAGGGGAGGATTTCGATATTTCATTACATTCACTGATTACTTATCTAGATATGACTATGTCAATCTGATGAAGCACAAAAGTGAATCGTTTGCGATATTTAGAATATTTCAAAATGAAGTACAAAATCAACTTGGCAAAACTATTAAAGTACTTTGATCCGATCGAGGTGGTGAATATTTAAGCCAAGAGTTTGACAATCATCTCAAAAACTGTGGAATCGTTTCAGAGTTGACTCCACCCGGAACACCACAATGGAATGGTGTATCTGAGAGAAGGAATAGAACCTTATTGGACATGGTTAGTTTGATGATGAGTCAAGTTGACCTTCCTATTTCCTTTTGGGGGCATATATTAGAAACTACTGCGTTTACACTAAATAGAGTCCCTACTAAATCGGCTCCTAAGACCCCACATGAGATGTGGCATGGAAGAAAACCAAATTTGTCTTTCATGAAGATTTGGGGTTGCGAAGCTTATGTGAAGAGACTTGTCTCCGATAAGTTAGCACCAAAATCTGACAAAGTTATTTTCGTTGGTTATCCTAAGGAAACTAAATGATATTATTTTTACAACCGCAATGAGAACAAAGTGTTTGTTGTTCAATATGGTACTTTTCTTGAGAAACAGTTTCTCAATAAAAGATCTAGTGGGAGTAAAATTGATCTTGAAGAAATTCAAGAACCCGAAGATAACATGGAACCAAGAGTAGAGACGGAACCAATTTTACAAGGAGTTGTGGAACCGGTTCAAGATAGACAAGTCCATCGTAGATCGGATAGGTTACGATCCGAACCCGAGTGATATGGATTTCTCGTATCGGAAAGTGATGAAGTGGAAGTCATTAACAAAGACGAGCCTACTTCCTATCAAGAGGCAATATCCACTCCTGATTCGGATAAATGGCTAGGAGCCATGGAATCCGAAATACAATCCATGCATGATAATAAAGTTTGGAACTTGATTGATCCACCTGAAGGTGTAAAAACCATAGGGTGCAAGTGGGTCTTCAAGAAAAAGAACGACATAGATGGGAAGGTGCATACTTACAATGCTAGGCTTGTAGCAAAGGGATATAGGCAAATTCATGGTATAGACTATGATGAAACCTCTTTGCCAGTTGCAATGTTTAAGTCTATTAGAATTTTAATTGCCATAACCGCATATTACGACTATGAGATATAGCATATGGATGTCAAAACAGATTTCCTAAATGGGAAGCTACTTGAGGATGTGTACATGACACAACCTAAAGTTTTTATCGATCCAAGAAATTCTAATAAAGTATGCAAGTTGCAAAGATCCATATATGGGTTGAAGCAAGCTTCTAGGAGTTGGAATCTTCGTTTTGATGAATCGATCAAAGATTTTGGATTCATCAAAAACAAAGATGAACCATGTGTATACATGAAAATTAGTGGGGCCATAGTACTATTTCTGATATTGTATATCGATGATATCTTACTTATTGGAAATGACATTCCTGCACTTCAAACTGTCAAGTCTTGGTTAGGGAAGTGTTTCTCAATGAAAGATATGGGTCAAGCCGCCTACATACTTGGCATCAAGATCTATATAGATAGATCTAAAAGGATGATTGATTTGAGTCAAAGTACTTACATTGACAAAGTTCTTAGAAGATTTAAGATGGAAAATTCTAAGAGGGGAAACTTATCAATGAGTCATGGTGTTACTCTTAGCAAGACTCAGTGTCCTAAGACAACTGGTGAGTGAAAGAGAATGAATGAAATTCCATATGCTTTGGCAATTGGATCTATCATGTATGCCATGATTTGTACTAGACCTGATGTCTCGTATGCTTTAAGCATGATGAGTAGATACCAATCTGATCCTGGTGAAAACCATTGGATGGCAGTTAAGATGATCCTTAAGTACTTAAGAAGGACTAAGGATGCGTTCTTGGTCTTTGGAGGGATGAAAGATGATCTTGTTGTAAAGGGTTACACAGATGCAAGCTTCCAAACTGACAAAGATGATTTCAGATCGCAATCGGGGTTTGTGTTTATGCTTAATGGAGGTGCGATTTGTTGGAAGAGTTCCAAGCAGAGTACCATAGCCGATTCTACAATTGAGGCCAAATATATAGCGGCATCTGATGCAGCTAAAAAGGCAGTTTGGATCAAGAAGTTCAGTTGTGACTTAGAATTCGTTCCAAGTATCACTAATCCGGTGGAGCTTTATTGTGACAACAATGGTGCCATTGCCCAAGCAAAGGAACCAAGGTCACATCAACGATCCAAACACATACTTAGGCATTTCTACCTCATTCGAGAATTTATAGATAGAGATGTTAAGATATGCAAAGTATCAACCGACGATAACATAGGGGATCCACTTACAAAGCCCCTTGTACAAGCAAAGCATAATGGTCATGTTAGGTCCATGGGTATACGATACATAGGATATTGGGCCTAGTGCAAGTGGGAGATTGTTGGTGTTATGCCCTAGGCTTATAATTGTTTTGACTAATAATTAATACCGTTATGTAATCGTCTTTACCATTTATAATAGAGAATGTTTATTTTGATTATTATATGTTTTACATGTTTATTATAATAATCTGTGTCCCTAGTTATTGTGAATAACTAGTATAAGTTGGTAATAGATAATCATAGAGATGATTATATGCATGGGGATGCACATTACGCTTATGGGTACTTGTTGGAGAACAAGGTACTAGACAGACCCACCTATAAGATTTATGTCATGGTCTATGGTCATGTGTCATAATTAAATCTCATGGTAGTCGTGTCATTAGAATCCTTAGTATCTGAGATTATCGTCGTCTTCCACATAATGAACGTAATATTTTATGTAGTCTAAGACTATCTTTAATAGGATAGAAATAAGGGCTATGTTGGCATGACCGGATTCTTGTAAGGAAGAATGATAAGTCAAGATGGGATTTGTCCCTCGTAAAGAGAGATGTCTGCTTGGGCCTCTCGATGAATAGTGTTGATGAAATGTATGGCCATACTCAAAGAGATTTGATAGAGGTAAAGGGATTGTGACAATAAGTCATGGTCTATCAAGGAATGTGACAATGATCTATCAAGGACCATGACTTATGTTCAATATGACATCGAGAGACAAAGGGATTGTGACAATGATCTATCAAGGAATCAAGCTTTGATGTTATATTTAATTGGGTAGATATAATGGCTTGCTAGAGACCACTTATATCTTGTGAGGATTAATGTTTCGACTCACTACCAATATAAATATAATTCCTATGGGGTCACACACAAAGAACGGATTGAAAAATGGCTCAGATATGGAAAATTAGAAGGGGCGATCGCGTGCCATGGAAGGGGGTGATCGCACCCAGTCTCTGGACAAATGTGACGATCGCGTGCCCAAGAGGGAGCGATCGCGCCCATTGTCTGGACGTGAGGCGCGCGCCTCAGCCTTCCCCAGGCGGCCGCCTCACTCCCAGATTCAGCACCTCCATTTTTGGCTTGGATTAGGGTTCTCTTCCTAATTGTTAGGAATATTTATAATGTATAAATAGCCCCCTTTTCTTCAGCCAATATACACGAAAATTAGGGTTTATGAAACACTAATTCATTGAATTTGATTACGAATCAAAGATCAAAACACCATAGATTCAATTCCATAACATCCATAGATTGTTGAAAAGAGTTTCAACAATAGAGGATCATCTAGCAATCGTACAAGTTGGATTACAAATACATGTACAAAAGACAAAATCGCAACAAAGGTTAGTAATCTATATTCATAATTCTAATCTATTCATATTAGACGGATTCTTGGCTAGGGTTTTGTGATTTATGCTAAGTCTTCTACTACGCATGTTACCCCAAAACTCAACAAGTCGGGGTTGAGTACTATTTCCTCAAATTGATCCATGGGCTCCATTTCTGATTCGTCTCTGAATTACAATGTTTCAATGATGATCTCTCTAAGCCTTCTTCCATCATCTCCATTTAGATCCAGATCTTCAATTTCGATCAACTCGTCCATGGCTTCGTCATCTGGTCTCATGTCCTGGTCAGCCTCCGAATTCTGATCAACGACGAGTTGCGGAGCTATGTCGAGGTCGGGCAGAATTGTAGCTCCAGTGTTATCAAGTATGTCTTTTTTTTTACACACACTGACACACACACACACATGCACGCACAGAAGCGCCTAGGAGATAAATCCTAGGGAGAGAAAGCCTTCCCTCTAACTTCTGGGGGGATCGAACTCATGACCTCCAGATTGGAAGCCATGATGGTCTAGTTGAACCTCACCACCATCATCAGGAGTGATGGATCCGGAGCCATTGGTGTCATTGAACCACTTCACTGCTCCCTTGTCCACCACAGGCTATAGTTCTTTATCCCCTTCTTGGATATTGGTAGTCGTAGTCGTATCGATCACCATGGGTTCCTCCTCATCCCCGATATCTGTTATCATGTGGATCCTGGAGCTGGTACTAGTCATCTTGACAGACTTTGAAAGTGCGAAATTTTCTTTCGGCATGTCAATTTCCACTTTTCTAGCCATTTTTCTTGTTTTCATCACATGTTTCAAGAAGTCCTTGGGGGTTCCTCTCGCATCCAATTTCCATCGGGGTTGGAAATTTAACCCATTGGTGAGAAAAGGGAGGCAACTATCCCAAGTTTTCCTTGTCTTGGAATGCCAATGATGGCATGGTAGTCACTAGCTAGGTCCATTACCACGAATGTTATTGTGGCTTTCGTCCAGTAGTGGTATTCACCAATTTCAAGCAATAAGTCAACTGTGCCCATGGAATTTACTTTGTGGTTGGTGAAACCCTCCAATCTACCGGAGTATGGTACTTGCATGCTGTCCTTCAGATTTATATTCTAGAATATTAAATAGTACAAGATGTCTCTCAAGGTCCCCTAGTCGATGAGGAGTCTCTCAAATTCACAGTTATCTATTCTTCCTTTGATTACCAAGGTTGTTTACAGGCAGCTCGACTTCCAGCTAGCTTTTTGGGAGAGAAGCTAATAATTTCTTCTTTTTTGTAGACCCAGCCAGGGATGTGGTAGACTTTGTTCAGTTCATGTATCTGGTCTTTCAATTTTTTGTTGGAGATGACCTCCTCCCTTATGACGTAGATGTAAGTACCCCAATCTGGAACGCTCTCCATGCGAGCATGCGGGAAGGAAACCACTTATCAATATTCACAAAGTCGCGTGACTTCCCGAGCATTAAATTGACCAAGAAAGGCAAGGAAGTATCTTTTGTACATTAAAAACATCAAATGGACCTCACGAGAATAGAAAAGGTCAAAAAATACTGACTCTACACCTTGGTCCGCACGGACCACCTTGCAAAAGAAAGGGTATGTTGTACGGACCTCTTTGTCATTTCAAGAGGCTATAAATACAACCCTCTTGCTCCTTCATTTAAGACAAGAAAAATATGAGAAGAGTGAGCATTAGGGGACATTCTGCCTAAGTGAGAGCAAAATTTTCTCTTTCTTAATCACCTTAAACAAATCAAACACTTTCTCAACAAAATCAAACCCTAGGAAGATAGAAAAGAACCAATATTGGTAAGATCTCCTTCCAAACCCTAATAATATTTTAATCTTTCATTTTCAAGTTTTCTAATCTATTATTAACCATTGATGTTGATTCTACCATTTATAATGTGAGGGAACAAGAGAACAATAGCCTGACAAACCAAAGGGTTGGGTACGATTTGTGTCCCCCTTTTAGGTGCCAAACAGACCCCATCATTGATTTACGATAGTATAATTTGGAGAAGTTCTTCCAGGGCCCTGGCCGGCGCCAACAAACTACGATGTTATGTTGCTCCACCGTTAGTCAGTAATGTAGGTTGGCTTGGATTACTTAGTGTTGCGCGCCTAGGAGGGCAGCGCGCTATGGGATGTGGAGGAGCTATTATCGCCCAGCTCCCTAACCTACCCTGCACAAATCAGGATTTAGCCCTTCTCCCAAGCACGTTGATAGGAGGGATCCGTCTTAACCTTATCTTGTCTTTGAAAAGCTCAATCCTCTAAAAAGGAATAGATCAGGAATTCGACCTCAGAAAGCAGGGACATAAGGCGTAGATTGCAATTCATAGAGAAAAGGATCGCATTTCCGAGAGGGGCTGACGGTTGATTGTCTTTTTATTACTTACTTTCATACTTTCTAAGATCATCTTTTGATCCATTTTATTTCAAGTTACTATGATACAAGTAACCCTAATCTCAAAGATTGAACTCATCACTCATGTTAAAGATGTGGTTCTAGGGATTATGGTTACAATGTTAATGTAACTTCATTCCTTTCATTTTCTCCCTAAAATGTGATAAAAGCTCAAGTCTTAACTTCCAAAATATCTCTCATTTCTTTACTTGAGGCAAACAATCTCCATTGTTGTTTCTCTAGAAAAGCTTAAAACCACCATTGTTGTACTATCCTAGGATTTGGAGATGACGACCCTAAGATTGGTCATTTCCCTCTTTTTTTTTTTTTGGTTTTAGGTTTAATTTTCTGGACAATCCAGAAGCTGTCACCTTTCTTTCTTGAGTCTAATCAAAGTAACATCAAAAATTAAATGAGATACATAAAAATAGCATACTGCACATGGTTATCCGTACGGACCTCCTTGCACAGATTCGTACGGATTAGTTTGTAGGCTGTAATATTTATTCAATTTTTCTAGTTTTTCCAGTTTCAGATTTGTTTCAAAACCTCTCTTTTTTATCAAAGCAAACAGTTTTCTAAAACTGCACAGTTTTTTCCTTTTTTTAAGCTACAAAGTCATTTGGTCTAAAGAACACACACACACACACACAACTTTCAAAAAAGGTTAAAAAGTCTCATATATATGAGGCATCTCGGGTGAGAAAAAAAATCTCTTCCCGAGGCGTAACATGACCTGCGAACTCAAGATCTTACATTAAAAGCCTTTTGTCAATGTTTTGAGCTCAAAAAACGGTGTGGCGACTCTCTTTTCGAAAGAAATACATCCGCCCAATCTTTAAAACATTTTTCACCTTTCAAAAAAAGGAACGAATCTCAACGCGCTCGGGCATCTCAGGATCAGGTAATTTCAATTGACGACTCTGCTGGGGACAGTCTTTGTTTTAAAACTTCTTTAAATAAAAGGGGAGTCTTTAAAACATTACGTGGGTCAAAATTTTGTTTATCCTTCTTTGACTGTTGTGTCTATGTGTTACTTTTCTTTGCTTTCCTGCTTATTCAAAAGAATTGGGCCTCGTATATATCTTGCTCTTTTAAATATCTCTTTTTGTTGCGCATATCTTGCCTATAAAATGCTCTTGTTTTTGCTCTGTTCATAAAATGTTTTGAGCATCTTTTGTCCTTTTACTCATAAAAATATTTGTGTAAATATTCATGTATTTAAGGCATATTTTGCAAATTTCTATTTTTGACTCAAAAGGGAATTTTAGTTAACGCATACTACGCGCATTCTTACCATAAACACTTGCACTCTTACCTCTCTTGGGCGCACGGGATCATTCCAAACAACTCATCCTTTTCAGTGTCTACCATGCACTATTTGTGTCACACTTTGTCCGAGACTTGGGTGATTTTTGGCCCAATCCGTATCAAGAAGCCTAAATGTATATCCCATATCGATCATTTTCTGAGTCAAAACCTAAAAGTCAAGGTCCCTAGCAAAAGCAAGCTCGGCCAGGTCATCTGTTGACCCGACCTTGATTTCTAGTGTTAACTAAGACACTGAACTATATTGGATATACGTCAACGCCCAATGTGACACCATGCCATCGAGCCTTTAATCCGCCTGCCCTATATGACCTTCGCTCAGGGTTTGTCCACCATGGGAGGAGGAAATACAAGTGAAAATGAGGGGCCTATAGACGTAATGATGGATTATACTGACCCAGGATCTAGAGTAGTTGCGAAAGAGAAGAGTGATATTTTCCAACCATTTAAGATTTTGAGAAGACATGTTTTAAGTAAATTTGAACATTTAACAAGATAAAAAAACTGCATGTCGCATGAGCCTTCACCTTTAGCCAAATGCCCTCTCGAGTCTAAATAGTACCTTTTACCTACTGCAGCGAGCCGAGAGTGGTTGAGGATCCAGGGTTGTCGTCTTTTCAGCATCAAGGCCACAAGTCAGACAGTCCCTCAGGTTCCTTAGTTCAAACAGTCCGCTACTCTCCGATGGCAAGGTCGACGGATAACAGTGACGGGAATGGAACCCCGCCCCCAGGAAATCTTCAGACAGTAGAAGAGGTCTTACAAGCTTTTGAGGCTCTTAAAAAGCGCCAAGAAGAACAGCAGGCCTGGATCGTAGATACTATGCATCATCGTGGGACAGTTGCAGTCCCCCAACTGGATGGGACATTTGTTCTAATAGAAGATGAGGACGTGCCATCTCCCTCAACCTCTCAGAATTACCAGCAAGTCCCTCCTCCATAAAGCTACAGAAATCTGGTAATTCAAAGCAATTCTCGCTCAAATCTCCATATAAACATCAATTAAGCAGCTCCAACTTCCCAACCTCAGTACGGCCAGTTTCTTGGCCCCACTCCTCATACTCAGTATCACTAACATACTTATCGGTCTGCTCACACATATCCTAATGCCTTCCAGTATCCACCAGGGTTCAATCCTTTGCCTCCTTATCAACCCAGAAGCTATAATCTGAAGCCACAGTACTCGCCAGGAGCAGACAACCCAAACAGATATCCGGATGTCTCAAACTTGCTGCCTTACAGACTGCCTCTTGGGACCAATCAAGCATTCCCCCAATTCCCAAGCATGATCCAACATGGTCCAGATACTCGTGCCCCTGGCTCCGGTTTCGGCAATTAAGGGTACGGGCATGTTGAATGTGCGCTCGCCGAATGAAAATAAAAAAATAAAGGAGTCGCCACGCCATGCTTTTAGAGGTGCACTTTGAAAAACCTTTTGAAAGAGAATGGGTCCGGGGGTCAGGTTACGTGTTGGAAAGAACCGAGAGTTCACCCAACACGCCTCGTTCGTAGACGAGTCTTTCTAATTTAGACATCCAAATAATTCAAAAAAATGTGTAAACAATGATAATAGGCAAGTGCGATAAACATGAATTTTATTGAACAAATGAGATTATTACAACTTGTAGACCAATTGATCAGGGAGGCCACATCCCATTACAGCAAGGAGAACAGATTACAACTGAAATCAAGTCTTCTGCAAGACCAATCAACACAAAAGCACCATTACAAACTAGATCTGAACATTAAAACAACATACTCACACCAACTGAATGACAAACTAACTAACTAACGACTTACAACTAAAGGATGATCCTTGCAGATGGGCACGATGTGTCGCGTGACACAGGACTCCTCATGTCCATGTGTGTCGCGTGACACATGTTTACCATCTGCAGGAACCTTACAACTGAGAAAAAGATTCAACAAATGACAAATTAAATCAATCAATTATACTAGAGCCAATCAGAATAACATGAATCAAGTACATATCAACCAAGGGAGTGTGGATATGGGAGATCCACACTCCCTTGACATCCAAATTGCAATTACAAATAGATCACATCATGAACATGCAATTGGATTCAAGTAACAACGATTTAAACATAGAGATTGCAGTTGCCACTTGATAATCTGAGGCAGATGGAGCCTGATTATCAAGTGGATAAAGAGAAATTATAATTGAAACAAATAGATGGGAGAGAGAGAGAGAGAGAGAGAAGAAGATGTTACCCTTGTAGTCCTCAACTTCCACACCAAGTTAGGTGCAAAAGTCTTCGATTCAGCTTCTGAAGTAGAGATTTAGACACGGATGAAGAGCTGAATTGAGGTCTTCAAGGTGTTTGGGGAAGTATGAAGGTAATTGGGTAGGAAAGGTATGAGGGATGAGGGAATTGGAGGGGAATTGGTTGGTTTTTGGTGTGGGAGGAGGAGAGAGAGAGGTTCTGGGTTGATTTCTACAGAGTGACGTTAGGGAGTCAAAATTGGGATCCAGAAATGAGAGGGGTATGGCCTTATTTATAACTGCTGATCATGGTCACCTTATGTCGCACGGCGCTCTGTAACCACTTTCCAAGGCTTCGAGTTATCGCGTGACAGGAGGTGCCACCAACCGTTTTTGGCGCCAAATCTGGTTCTGGAACATTCTAGGATAATACTCAAAAAGTCCAAAACAGATTTATTCCCTTTAGGTCCCTTGGCATGAGCAAAGTACAAAAAAGTACTTCCTTCGTGAGAAACTTATGAAATGTTTCCGGAAGTCTCGGAATAGATCGGGAATTTACCAAAATGCCCCTTAATGCAATTTTATTACATTAAAATGCATCTAAAAAGGTTGGGAATTGGATTGGCATACTTATAGAGCCCCTCGGCAACGTCACTTATGGAATAAGTGAGGTTGTCGATAAAATAAGACCCAAGCCCAATGAGCAGCTGGGAGATAAGGCGAAGGGCTGGACGGTGATCTGGGAGATCGGATGGCTGGACCTTTGGAGAAAGGATTCCTACGTATCCCTGGGAGGGAATCAAGCCGGTCGTAGTTCAGACTATTAGGAGGTGTCTAACCCAAGATTCGACTGGAGGGGGAGTCACCCGAGACTTTGATTGGAGGGGGAGTCACCCAAGATTTGACTGGAGGGGGAGTCACCCGAGACTTCACTGGAGGGGGAGTCACCCGAGACTTTGACTGGAGGGGGAGTCACCCAAGACTTGACTGGAGGGGGAGTCACGCAAGACTTTAACTAGAGGGGGAGTCACCCGAGACTTTGACTGGAGGGGGAGTCACGCAAGACTTTAACTAGAGGGGGAGTCACCCGAGACTTTGACTGGAGGGGGAGTCACCCGAGACTTGACTGGAGTGGGAGTCACCCAAGACTTGACTGGAGGGGGAGTCACCCGAGACTTTGACTGGAGGGGGAGTCACTCGAGACTTTGATCGGGAGGGGAGTCACCCGAGACTTTGATCGGAGTGGGAGTCACCCGAGACTTGACTGGAGGGGGAGTCACCCGAGACTTTGACTGAAGGGGGAGTCACCCAAGACATCGACCGGAGGGGAGTCACCCGAGACTCGACCGGAGGGGAGTCACCCGAGACTTGACTGGCGGGGGAGTCACCTAAGACTTTGAATGGAGGGGGAGTCACCCAAGACTTTGACTTGAGGGGGAGTCACTCGAGACTTGACTGGAGGGGGAGTCACCCGAGACTTTGACTGGAGGGGGAGTCACCCGAGACATGACTGGAGGGGGAGTCACCCGAGACTTTGACTGGAGGGGGAGTCACCCAAGACTTGACTGGAGGGGGAGTCACCCAAGACTTGACTGGAGGGGGAGTCACCCGAGACTTTGACTGGAGGGGGAGTCACCCGAGACTGTCACTCGAGACTTTGACTGGAAGGGGAGTCACCCGAGACTTTGACTGGAGGGGGAGTCACCCGAGACTTTGACTGGAGGGGGAGTCACCCGAGACTTGACTAGAGGAGGAGTCACTCGAGACTTTGACTGGAGGGGGAGTCACCCGAGACTTGACTAGAGGGGGAGTCACCCGAGACTTTTAGGGAAGTAATTGACTGAGATATATTTTCATACCTGCGCTGTGCTTACCTGTAGCTGCCGGAGGGACTAATGCTACTGCTACTGACAATTGTTGCTGCCGGAAGGTCTCATGCCATTGCTGCTGGTCTTCGTGGATTCCGGAGGGACTCATACCACTAGGTGTTGGTGCCCGGTAGCTGTCCGAGGACTCACGCTAGTGCTGCTGGGGATAAGTGTAGCTGTCAAGTGCGGGACGATCTCTGTTGACGGTTGGCTTTGGGGTCAGGGACTTTGCCTGTTAGGACGGGAACTTTGCTTGCTAGGGAGCGAACTTTTGCTGGCGTTTTGGCGGCGGGGCCAAATTTTTTTTGATGCTTTTGGCGGCGGGGCCGTTGATCTTGGTGCGCACTGCTGGGGAGACTGATAGATTCGGAATCTTTTGTCTCGGTTTTGCTTTGAGGGGCAATCTTTGAGATGTGCTCAGTTGACTGTTGTACCTGCGAGGGAAAACAACACTCCAAACACTATATCTAACTATGCTATTCTGTTAGCAACGATTAAACTACGTTAGCTTGTTTGCACGAATCTGTCCGTTCTGGGAACGAGGGAAGAGGAATGTGATTATTGTATTGACAGGTTGGTCTTGCCGGGTTTGTACATGAGATTATGGAACTGTCTCAGGTAAGTGTGTATAGTGACACACATGGTGGGGGGAACCCTCTCCCGTGCATTTACAAGTGGGTGTATGAGGTGTATTGCAGCGATGGCGCGTCAGAGAGTGCCACGGAAAAAAAGACTTGCAAGACCCTGTTTGTTGTCTGATGCTGGCCAGGTGTGTCGCCCGACATTACGTGCCTGCTTGTCAAGATGTGTCACATGACTGGACGAAGCTCGTAGCAGGTCCCTTTTAAAAATCAACTCAGGACTCATTTGCAGACACTTCCTTTTCAGCAGGAGAACCCAGCAGCCCCAGCTTGACAGACAAGCAATTTCTGTGACCAAGGTTGAAACTTTCAATTACCATGGAGCACTATAACAGGGAAATAGCTTCTCGGGAGCATCAATTTTGTCAGGACTTCCTTGAAATTTCTCATTATCACCGGAAGTATCATAGGGAGCTCATTGATGGGAGGTATAATATTCCGTGTCTTTGGTCATTAAAAGACTGGAAGATTGACTGGGACTTGCTTCGGGCTGCATCCTGCTTTTGGGATTCGGAGAGGCATGTTTTCGTTTTGTCTTACAATGATCTGACGCCGACCATAGAGGATTTCAAAGCATTGGCTGGTTTGAGCGAGTCGACGAGTGTAGCATTCTCATGGGACAGACGACCAGTTGTGGAGCAGTTATTAGACTTCCTGTGCCTGCCAGCATATCAAGTGTCATCTATGATTCTGGATGATGGGTCCATACACTTGACTCGGATGGCTAGGTTGCGCTTGTCCAGCCCTGAGCTGTTCAATCTTTCTGCGTCTCTGGACATGTTTTTGCTGTTTAGCTTGTCAGCTCACTATTTTTGCGGGTATATCGGAGTTTGTCCGGGCACACTGTTGGATATTGTCAGTAAACTCAGAGGCGACTGAGGTGTGGCCCTTCGCCAAATCCATTCTGGGCAGGGGGAGATGGACATTGTACCCTTGTTACTGGCTGAGACTTACCATGGTATTGACAGGCTAGCAGGAGGATCAGACTTCATGGGTGCAGGCAGCCCCACTTTATTATCTTTGTGGCTCTCTGAGCGATTGCGCTTGATTGGGCCATTACCAGAGGGTCGGACGGCGATGCCTTAGGTGACCAGGCCACGCAGACTACTGAAGGACGTGGCCGCTGACAGCTGGGAGATGAGGTTGACACAGTACGAGACTGCCGATCTGAGTTTTCGGATTCCAGCATGGGGGCTACAGACCATAAGAGACATTCAGGATGGGTCGGTGGTAGTCAGACTGCCAGGCTTGCATGTGTCTTCATTATGTATTCCTTCACAGGTAAGCAGGCAGTATTGGTACCCTCAGCAAATTATCCGGGCTTTGAAAGAGAGGTTGACGACTGACGCTGTTCCAATGGTCATAAGCGAGCCCCAGACTATGCAGTTTTTTAGCAGATCTTTTCTTGAGGGTTTCTTTCCCGCACGTACCCTTCTTCGGCAGTCCAGAGGGATTACTTACTTGACCATAGAGTACTTAATCTGGTTTGAGGAGCAGCAGGGTCCTGTGCAGCTGGCGATAGAGGCTCGTCGTCGGGAATACTTGGGGGCAAACTACCCAACCAGCCGGTCTTTCAGAGATACAGAGGCCCAGGGGAACCCAGATAATATTATCGGCGATGTTGCTGAGGACTATCGGAGGGAAGAGATCCGGAGAGCTGCTCTGAGGGATGATCCAGAGGTGATGGCTCGCAGAGAGGCCTTGCGACAAGAAAGGGCTGCCAGGGCTACTTTGAGGGAGACTGGTCTGATCGAACCACCGACACGCATTATACCTGAGCTGGGATGGGCTCAAACCGACTTATTTGACATTCCTAGGCCAAGGATCTCCCGGGGACCAAGGAAAAGGAAAGACAGATGTACGAGTTCGGGAGCGGGGACGAGTTTCTAGACACTTTTCTAAGAGATAAGAGACTCTTTTTGCTTGTACTTTGAGGAAGAGATTTATTTGTATGGAACTTGAGTATCCCTTGATTGCTTTAATGTAGACGAAATAGATGTTGAAAATTTATTATCTTTCATTCGCAGCAAGTTATTTGAGTCAAAAGCAGGCCGTGCTTGAACTCATCAAAAAGAATATTGACTTAAAATGAATCTTTGAAAAGCCTTAGAACTGTAATCAAAACACATTTTGGCAAGATTTAAGATTTTGCAGCATTTTAGACCGAACCACGAGTGGTTGCCTATGTTCCCCTTTTACAAAGAGAACTAAGGGGCTCAGGTCTCCGTAGTTCGACTCAATCAACTTTTGTGTTTAAAGAAAGGGGAAGACAGAAGGGGGACATGGTGCGACCCTATTTTTTACCTAGACCGCCCTTTTTTAGGGTTTTAAGCCTAGTTGGGTATATTCTTTTAGCACCGGGCGCATCCCTTATTTTTGCATGGACTGCCTTTTGAGAGGTTTTCAGTCTCATCTGGGACAATTTTATTACGCCTTTATTTTCATTTCATTTTTTTATTATTATTTTTTTTACTTTATGTACAGAGGGGAAAAGACTCGATCACACATAATATCGTCGCAACTTGTCTCCGTTGACGGGGTGCAAAAATGGGTTACCATCCAGATCTGTCAGCTGTATCGCTCCTCCGGAGAATATCTTCTTCACCAGAAAGGGTCCGACCCAAACAGGTGCCCACTTGCCCAATGCACTGTTCTGATTTGCGGGCTTCATTTTGGGAACCAAATCACCAACCTTGATGTCCCTGGGCTTCACTCTTTTGTCAAAAGCACGGGCCATTCTTCTCTGGTATGCCCGGTTATGCTCCATGGCCTTTAATCTGCGTTCATCTAACAGTGCCAATTCGTTGTATCGACTTTGGAGCCATTCAATCTCATTTACTTCATAGTCGAGCAATACCCTGAGGGATGGAATTTATAGCTCAATGGGCATGACAGCCTCCATTCCGTAGGTCAAGGCGTATGGGGTTGTACCGGTAGCGGTCCGAATTGAAGTGTGATAGCCCCACAATGCTAAATGCAGCATCTCCGGCCAATCCCTTCCTTGCTCGGCCATCTTCTTTATGATTCTCTCCCGGTTCTTATTAGCAGCCTCAACAGCACCATTCGTCTGCGGTCTGTATGGTGAAGACTTGTGGCGCTTGACTCTGTATTCAGTAAGCAGACGATCGGTCTCTCCCTCGAAGTGGGTTCCATTGTCAGAAATGATCTCATTCGGGACTAGCGGCAAAAGATTTGTTCTTTTATGAAGCGAGCTACCTTCTTAGCTGTGAGCACTTTGTAGGACGCGGCTTCCACCCACTTTGTGAAGTAATCTACCGCGACCAAAACAAATGAGTGTCCATTGCTCCCGGGTGGAGTTATCTTCCTAATGACATCGATTCCCCATGTTGCAAAGGGCCAAGGAGTTGTCATACAGTATAGATCATGAGGAGGGATGTGGTTTAGGTTGGAGAACCGCTGGCATTTATCGCAAGTCCGTACAAATTGAATACAATCAGTCTCCATAGTAATCCAGAAGTAGCCCAGTCTGATATTGCTATGCATAAGGGATCGAGCGTTCATATGAGGTCCGCAGGCATCATTGTGAACATCTTCCATTAATCTCTGAGCTTTTTCTTTGCTGATACAGAGCAGGAGTGGGCAACCTTCCCTTTTCTTCCATAACTCATTGCCAAGTATGACGTACTCAGCCGATAGCCTTTTCAAAGCTTGCAAACTCTTGGCATGAATACCTTTTAAGTGTCTTTCTTTGTCAACGGGGAATGACGCTTCACCATGCTTGAGATATTGGAAGATCTGGTTGTACCACGACTCATTGATGGTTTCGATCTCTATTTCACAATAGTATGTAAAATTTTCTCGCCTACCGACCCTGAACGGTTTAATTGACTTTCCTTCTAGGATTTCTACCAAAGAGGCCAGAGTAGCTAGGGCATCGGCAAATCTGTTCTTATCTCATGGCAGGAACTGGAATGACACTTCCTTGAATTGGCCGACGAGTTCTGCAATGTAAGCATGATACCTCTGGAGACACGGATCTGTAGTTTTCCATCTGTTGGCTGCTTGATTTATTATCAGTTGGGAATCACCAAACACTTCCAACTCATCCACATGTCGCTTTAGGACAGCCTCAAGACTGGCTATGCAAGCTACATATTCGGTTGCATTGTTGGTAACCGAGAAGTTTAGCTTGATAGCTATGGGGGTATGCATGTCATTCGGGTCTACTAGTACCATCCCGATGCCGTTACCTCTTTTGTTCGCTGCGCCGTCAAAGAATAGCTGCCACCGGTTGCCATTTTCTACGACAAAAATCCCCTCATCTGGAAATTGGAGATCTGGTCCTCGGGCTTCTGTACTGGGGGAATCAGCCAATTGATCTGCCAAAGCCTGTCCCTTGATTGATTTCCGGATCACATATTTGATATCAAATTCCGCTAGGAAGAAGGTCCATTTTGCCAATCTGGTGGAAATGTTGCCTCTGTCACCCTTAAACAGTTATCTGATCGGTTCCATTTTGGAGACCAGATGTACTGTGTGGGATAGCATGTAGTGCTTTAGCTTTCCGACTACCCAAACCAGAGCTGCACATGTCTTCTCGAGGGCAGAGTAATTCAACTCGCTACCTTGGAATTTGCGACTGAAAAAATATATGGCATTCTCGACCTTGGAGTCCTTCTTCTCTTGCGCTAGCATGGCCTCGATAGCTGTGTCTGTTACCGTCATGTATAGAAGTAGAGGCTTGCTTCCATGAGGTGGGCAAAGAATGGGAGGATTAACAAGGTAAGCTTTGATTCTCTCGAAAGCTAGCTGGCATTCCTCATTCCAAATCACCTCCTGATTCTTCTTCAGTAGCTTAAAGATTGGCTCACACATGGAAGTCAGCTGGTTGATGAATCGGCTAATGTACTGTAGACGGCCCATGAAACCCTTTACTTCGGAGATAGTTCTGGGCGGCTTCATCTCAACAATTGCCTTGACATTTTTGGGATCTACTTCGATGCCGCGCTTTGTAACCATATACCCCAAGACCTTGCCGTGGATAACCCCAAAGGTGCACTTGGCTGGATTCAGTCTCATGGAGTGCTCCCAAAGTCTGTTGAAGAACTTCCGTAAATCAGTGAAATGCTGTCCATCTGACCCTTTCGAGTGAATAATCATAGCGTCCACATACACTTCAATCTCCTTGTGGATCATGTCGTGAAACAGGGTGGTGACGGCCCTCTGGTAGGTAGCCCCGGCATTCTTCAACCCAAACGGCATCACAGTGCAACAATAAGTGCCCCAAGGAGTGGTGAATGCTGTCTTGTCTTGATCTTCCTCGGCCATTTTAATCTGGTTATAACTCGCAAAGCCATCGACGAAGGACTTGACCTCGTAGTTCGCTGTTGCATCTACCAGCATGTCAATGTTCGGAAAGGGGAAGTCATCTTTGGGACTAGCCTTGTTGAGATCCCAGAAGTCTACGCAAACCCGAACCTTTCCATTTACTTTTGTGACCGTTACTATGTTTGCCAGCCAAGTCGGTGAAATTACCCGGGATCCGAGCTCCCGCGCATCTCGCATTCGCGTGTCGCTGTTTTCGGGAAATGTTCGCCCGAATCCGAGAGGCAGCGCGTTCGCGCCCCGGCATCTGGCTTTATTCCCGCTTTGCAGCATTTTCGGTTGGAGGTGTCTCGCCGTGTTTTGCTTTGTAGAGTCGCCACGCCGTTTTTATTATTAAGCCCAAAACATTGAAAAAGGGCATCAGTTTAAAAATAATAATAAACTGTTTTTGTGTGATGAGATTTTGAGTTCGGAGGTCAGATGACTCCTCGGGAAGAGAATATTAGAATCTTAGAGCTCACCCGAGTCGCCTCGTAAAAACGAGTCTTTCGGATACCCCTAATATTCTTTAAATGTTGTGTGTGTGTGTGTGTGCTTTTAAAAATGCATGCTGTGTCGGATGTCTACATTGTACACTGCGTATTGAAATGTATTGAAATAGTAATGGAAGGAAGCCTTACCAATGTTGGTTGTGTCTGTCTTCCGCTGGGGAATAGTGTTTGAGGATGGAATGATGTTCCGGTACGAACCGGGATTGCTTCGGGAGGGGGCCGGTTGTCTGCGGACAGAGTTTCGGCGTGAGTGGAGATTGTAGGCTGCGTTCGGGCAGAGTTTCGGCGTGCGTTGGGATCGCAGGGATCACTCGGGCAGAGGTTCGGCGTGCGTTGGGGTGGCAGGAGTCACTCGGGCAGAGTTTCGGCGTGGTTTGGGATCGCCGGTTTGACTCGGAAAGAGCCGGGACGCCTTGGAAAGACCAGGCAAGGCCTCGGAGTACCACGAGGGGCCTCAGAGTACCTCGAGAGTGCCTCGGGGCAGCGCGGGAGCATTGCGGGAGCGCTCGGGGAGGCTTCAAAGCACCACGAGGGGGCTCGGAAGGCCTTGGAAGGATTCGAAAGGGGCCGGGATTGCCCCGAAGGGTCTTAGAGGGGAGCCTGAAGGCTAAGGGAGGAAGAGAGAAGAGGGAGGTGTGAAAAATGAGGGAGGGGGAGCCCTCTATTTATAGTGCCAGAAAAATGCAAAGAGGTCCGTACGGACCTCCCATGTGATCCAGAATTTTGGTTTTCCTCGATTTGAGGGAATATGTGATGATGGTGAATATTCTGGAATTATGATGTCCCCTATTCAAAGAGGTCCGTACGGACCATCTTGGCATGCAAAGAGGTCCGAACGGACCAACCATGCTTTTCCAATTTCCTGAAAATTCCCAAAAGGTCCTTTTGTCCCTTTTTATCCCAAAAAGGCCCCTCCCTTGGTTTGGTTGAGGGTTTTGAGTGCCATAGGTCTTCGAGACTGTGTTTGTGAGTCTGCGGTGTTTCCTGTGTGTTCGGCAGAGGGTGATCCAGATTGGGGTACTTACAGAAGCCCCTCAACGACGTCACTTTCGGAGGAAGTGGGGTCGTTGATAAGATAAGGGTCCTAATCTGGATCGCGTGCTGGGAGAGGAAGTGACCGTGGAGGTCGATGGGAGGACGTGGCGGTGTCCTGTTGTGTGACCGTTTAGGTCAATTGGCTGGACCCTGTGATAGGATTCCTACGTATCCCTGGCAGGAATCAAGCCTGATCGTAGTTCGTGTGTGAGTGTTGTAGTGCAAGAGGACAGGAGATGTCCTCTGACTAAGACTCTATGGGTGGACGTGGTGGTGTCCTGGGTTACCGTATAGGTCGATGGCTGGACCCTGTGATAGGATTCCTACGTATCCCTGGCGGGAATCAAACCTGGCCGTAGTTCAGAGGTCATGAATTTGTGAGTGTATATGGGCGTGATGGTGCCCTGAAGTATCGTGTGACCGCCAAGGTCAGTGGTAAGGACAGGGTGGTGTCCTAAGATGTGGTGACCGCCGAGGTCAATTGTGAGGACGTGGTGGTGTCCTGGGGTGGAAATTTTACGATTTTCCTAATCGGGTGGTTTAAGGCCTTCCGGGCCGAATATAGTGATTTGGGAGGTTTATACGGTCTTTCGGACCGAGTGATTTAAAGCCTTCCGGGCTGGAGATAGTGATAGGGGAGGTTTATACGGTCTTCCGGACCGAGTGGTTTAAAGCCTTTCGGGCTGGAGATAGTATGAAGACTTGAGTCATCTTCTGGTTGCAGTTTGCCATGCGTGAGGACTTTGAATCGTCTTCTGGCTGCGGTTTGCCATGCGTGAGGACTTTGAATCGTCTTCTGGCTGTGGTGGTGTCATGTATGAAAACTTGAGTCGTCTTCTGACTGCGGTTTGCCATGCGTGAGGACTTTGAATCGTCTTCTGGCTGCGGTTGTGGCATGTATGAAGACTTGAGTCGTCTTCTGACTGCGGTTGTGGAGGCATGGCTGCCTTGAGCTTTGATTGCGAGAGGTGTAGATGCCTCGTGCTTTGTCCGCTGGGGAGAAGGTTGGACTTACGATGACTGCCGGTGTTCGTCCGTTGGGGATTTATCGTGGCCCTGTAGGGGCCTTCATGCTGAGAGGGTGACTTCGGGCTTACTTTGATGGCCGGTGTTTGAGTTGCCATTGAGTGGGCAAGGATGATGGCCGGTGATTGCTTCACCATTTGGCGTTTTGGAGGCGTTTCGTGCCTTGGGATTTGTACTCGGAGGTGTTGGCTCCTTCTTGCGCTTGTTTTGCCGTTTGAGTGGGCGAAGTCCGGGCTTACATTGACGGCCGGTGCTGGGGATATGTAGTCTTGTACGACTTCCTTTTGATTTGCTGGGGAAGGAGCTCGGGCTTACTTTGATGGCCGGTGCTTGCGTTGTCGTTGAGCATTTTGGAGGCATTTTGTGCCTTGAGATTTGTGCTGGGAGGTGTTGGCTCCTTCTTGCGCTTGTTTTGTCGTTGAGTGGGCGAGGTCCGGGCTTACATTGACGGCCGGTTCTTGAATTGCCGTTGACTGGGCAAAGTCCGGGCTTACACTGATGGCCGGTTGTTGAATTGCCGTTGAGTGGGCGAAGTCCGGGCTTACACTGACGGCCGGTGGTTGAATTGCTGGGTTAAGGACCAAACTGCATTGAATTTGCTGAAATAGGCCTTTGGACAGCCAGGGGCAAAGATTATAAGGGCAGAAAAGTAATTTGGCCCCTCGTTGCAAGAAGGTCCGTACGGACCAACCTGGGATGTAAAGAGGTCCGTACGGACCAAGTATGAATTTTACAGTTCCCAGATTTTGGTAGGTTTTAAAAGCGAGGCATCCCCTTCATTTCCCATTTCAGTTCACGAACAGTAGAGAGAGAGAGGAAAAACTCCATTTTTACACCCAAAATCTTCCATTTCTTAGCTTGAATTGCTTGCAATGGTGGAAGGATCAAGGAGAGGACGTCGTCGAGATGTGATCGAACAAAGGATGGAGCTTCAAAGAAATTGGATCTCCTTTGTGCCTACTTCGAAGAATCCGGATGTGTTGTATCCGAATCCGGAGGTGCATAACCGGCGAGTAAGGAACAACGGGGAGGTAAGAAATCAATTTCGTTTTAACTCCTTGCTTGAATTTTTGAATGCTAGAACTAGGTTTTAGTTTTTCGCATTTTGGGGCTTTTGTTATTTGCCATGCTTTTTGTGAAATTCTTGATGAATTGTTGAAATTGAGCATGTAAAAATTGTGGGTATGTGAATTTTGTGCAGAAATGTGTAGATTAGCTCTTATTTGTGAAAATAAAGTGCCTCTCTATGAAAAGTATGTTTTGATATTTTGTACCTTATGCTATTTATGTATGTACAATGTGGGAAAAATTGTCATGTAGGGACAAATTTTGTAGAAAAAATGTGACAGGTGCCGTGTTTCGTGACGGGTTTTGTCTGAAAGTATGTGCCGTGTAGGGACGGACTTTTCTATTGAAAATGTGTTATGCAATGTGTACCGTGTTTTTGGTGACGGACTTTGTGGGGAAAGTATGTGCAATATGTGCCGTGTTTTGTGACGGGTTATTTTGAAAATGTGTCGTGTAGTGCTTGATCCCTTTGTTGAGAAAATTTGTACAGTGTATGCCGTGTTTTGTGACGGACTGTATAGAAAAAGTATGTATAATGCATGTCATGTTTTGAGTTGCATGTAAAAATTATGTGCAATATGTGCCGTGTTTCGTGACGGGATATATGTGCTTTGCCGTGTTGGGACGGTCTTTTGTGCTTTTGATTTTCTTTTGCATTAAGTACTGTGAATGACGTACCTTTCTTTGTGTTTACTGCGAGGATGAGGGCTCTTGGCTGGGAAGGCCAAGAAGATGAAGACTTCGGGGATCGCTCGAGAGCATTGTTGAGTTGTGGCGGCGGATGCACGATATTTACGTGGATGGTAGGCCGAGTCCCGGGAGGCCGGTCTACGCTTTCCACGGCTTTGGCGTGTTCGTGGAGAACTTGGCCGGGGTTTCGACACGAGGAAGAACAAGAGCGTCTTCCTTGGCCTTTCGAGTATTGGTGGGATACCACCCACACCTTCCATCCGAGTGGGGAGAGGTGACGATGACGCCCACCGATTTTCTTTGCTATTACCGGGCTTTCCTTGAAAGGAGGGCCGGTGCGGTGGCGAGATATGATTGCCGAGGATGTCTTGTGGAGGCTGCTTGGGCTTTGCGCCTGTTCCTCGCGAGGGTCTTGGCATGTTGTATAGTGATGTTGAGATGAGGATCACGGCCGGTGTTGGGGCCTATGTCAGAGTACCGGCCGAGGTGACGGCGGAGCGGTAGCGCGCTCCTTCTGTGGTTTGTGCTTTCCGAGACTTTGTTCTCGAACCACTCGACTACGGATCCTTTTGCTCTGTTTGGAGAGCTTGATTGATTTGGAGAGAGTTTGTGATATTGCTTGGGGCGGCGGGCTGGCCGAGCTCTACTTCTCCTTGGACCGGTTTAGCGGGAGTGTGGCCAGTTCCTTGGCTTGTTTTGACTTTGCTTTGGAGGTATGAGTTCATTCTTTGTTTTTGATTTAGCAACTTGTCATTTCTCCATTTTCTTTGTGCTTGAGCCTTTTCTGTTTTTGTCACATGTGTGGTTCTATGAGATTTTCCGGTGCTTCAGTGGGATAGAGATCTGGGGCCGTAGCGGCGTATCCCGCTATGTTAGGCCCAGGCCCGCCGGCGAGGAGGATGAGGACCGGCGGGGGAAGCTCACCATTGCCTACGGGGATGTGCGGGAGCATTTGGAGAGAGATAGCCGGAGAGGTTTATTTTGTATCCTTGGGCTCGTTATGAGGATGATGACTTCGAGGGGGCTCCACAGTGATGGTGCGGCGGAAGATCTTTGCGGGGCACGACTTGTGACGTCATGTACACAGGGAGCGGGTCTTACGCGGCATGGCCCGGGTATGCTTCCCTTGGCTCCGAGGGACCCTCCTTTTGGGATGTTGGATTCCCGTGATATGGATGTGTTAGATTTTGAGAGGTATGCGGTGGCGTGAGTGCCGATGAGTTTGTGTTGTATAGAGAGGAGTATGGAGCTTTTGTGAGGAGGAAGTTGAGGACGCCACGGGTGTTGGCGAGGGAGAGGGAGGCTGGTCGCGGGGGTCCCCCGAGAGGTTCCGGTGCACAGGCCGGACTTTACGTATGTTCGTGGGGATTCCTCGAGGAGGAGGGTGTACGTGCCCGTCCACGAGTAGGCTCCTGCGCCTACCGCGTCGATCCTGATAGACCGGTGAGTGTGCTTACTCTTTTCCATCTTGGCTTTTTTCTGTATTTTTCTATTTTTGTTGTTGAGTATGACTGTATTGCTGAGCATTTCTTTGGCTGCTTGCTTGTGCAGGTCCCGGGGAGGGCTTTTGACATGCTGACCCGCCGTTACGTGGCGATGCAGTCTTTCGCGAAGAAGATGGCATCGAAGCTATCTTGCCGGTCCTCACGGCGTGTGCCGGCGTACGAGCCGATGCCTTCGAGGCATTCTGTAGATGTTCCTCCACCGAGAGCCAAGCCGGAGCCACAGCAGGAGGGACCTTCGAGGGGGCGGCATAGCATGGATGCCGGGACGTCTTCGGGAGCTCCGAGGCCGCAGACCCTTTACCAGTTCTTTCCTCAGCAGGATTCACAGGGTGAGGGTTCGTCAGAGCCTTCTTTCTTTGATCCTTTCGCCGGATTTGATCCTTCTGAGTACTTTGAGTACCAACCTCCGGAGGGGGCTCGGTACTCTGATGATGAGGATATGATAGGCGAGTTCACCGGGATGCCCGACTTCTCTCTTGATGATCTTGGCGAGGATGATGATGCTGAGGATTCGGACTAGGGTTCATTTGCTTTCCCTCTTTCCATATCTTCTTTTTTTTTCTTTTAGCAACGTACATTAGATGTACCTGTAATAAAACACTCGTATTTGCATGGCAAACGCATTTTATTTTAGGATGTAATGTCATTTTGTGATTCCCGGGAGTTGTCCTAGAAATTGTTGCTATTATTATTTTTTTTTTATTTTGTGCATGCCACGTGAGCTGAGAGTGCGTTTGTGGGTAGTGTATGTTTGCAGGAAATGGCTTTGGCCAGTGTTTGGGCAGTTTGGAGCAAGGTCCTGCTGAGGACAGTGGTTGTTGTATCGTTTGCTGGGGAAATGGGTCATGGTTACAAGGAGGTCCGTACGGACATACTTAGCATGCAAAGAGGTCCGTACGGACCAACCTTGCTTTTGGGAAGGAAATAAATGCTTTCCAGTGTCTGGTCCTTTCCCATTTCCCCATTTGCAGCCATTTTCGAGCTTTCTTCCCCATTTTATCTAGGAACCTCCATTTTTGCCATGGATTCTTCGTATGTCCCTAGAATTTTTCCGAGGCTTTCGCAGGAGAGGCAAGCACACTTCCTTGAGAAGCTGAAAATGTGGATGCGGCGCCGTATGAGGCATCAGAGACGGGTTTTCGAGGTAAGGTTTCGTCTTTGCTCGATTTGGTCTTTTAAGGAGTTGGTTCCTGATTGGGATTTGTTGCGGGCTGCCGCGAAGTTCTGGGATGTTAGGAGGCATGTGTATTGTTTCTCCTACAATGAAATGGCGCCCACCTTTGAGGAATTTTGGGCTTTGATTGGAGGACCGGAGGTGGAGGCCATCTCGCTTCCTTTGATTGGTGGTGCTGCTGTGAGCGTGAAGCTTGCAGGCTTTTTCGTACTTCTTTGGTAGAGGTGCAGGGCATGATCCTTGATTCGGGTCATATTGACGTTTCTGAGCTGCCGGACCGGTTCATGGTTGATGATGAGAGTGATGTCTCTTGGGACGCATTTGCCTTGTGCGTGATGGCGACGCTTTTCCTGGTCAGCTCCCTTGGCATTTGCGATGGTGCTTTGCTAGATGTGGTTGGGCCTTTGCGGAAGTGGAGAGGATATTGTCCCGTTGGTCTTTGGGGAGACTCTTCATGGTATCGACCGTCGCGTGAGGGATCGTTTCATGAGAGGGGAAGCCCCGCTTTGCTCACCTTGTGGGCTGCGAGAGAAACTTCAGGCCATGCCCGAGGCTCCGACGTCGTTTAGCCCGTGGTCATTTGCTCAACGACCTCTTTTGTTGGATATGGATCGGTCACTTTGGGAGAGATGGATGGCACGGCTTGGTACGCATCGAGATCCGTTGGTGGGTTCCCATTTGGAGGATTGAGACTAGGACGGCCTTGCGGGAAGGGTCCTACGTTGTTAGAGTTCCGGGTTTGTCTTGGTCCTCCTTCTATATTCCGTCGCTTGTTTCCCGGCGGTTTGGGATGAAGCGAGAGCCTTTGTTGGTGGGATGACCTTGCTACTACGGAGATAGCTCCTCTTTGTATGGCGGCTCCGGGTGCTTTCTTGTATTTTACGAGGGTATGGAAGTATTCCGCTTTCCCTCTGTGGTGCTCCTTAGACGTCGGGAGAGTGTCGTATTGACGACTCGGTGCACGGCTTTGGTATGAGCGGCGTGTTGGGCGATCCCAAGTGGTTTTGGAGAGCGAGGCGTGTAGCGATGCAGGACCCGGTTGCCGTAGTAGCTATTGCCTTAGGAGTGCCGAAGCCTGGTCTGACCCTCAGGATGTGACGGGAGACGCTTTGTTTGACTATGAGACTAGAGTTGACCGACTGACGGGGAGAGGTCCTCTTCTATAGACTCGCAGGGAGGAGATCCGAGCCGAAGCACGGGCGAATGAAGCCCTGAGAGCTGCTGGATTATTTGACTCTACGGGGAGGACCCCTGATCTCGGAATGAGAGACGCAGAGTTGGTTCGCGTTGAGTGAAAGAAGACTCACCGGGGACGAGGGAAGAAAGGGAAGAATGGCGAGGGGACAAGCGCAGATGGCGCGGAATGACCTCCTAGGTATCCATTCATTGCATTGTAAACACATTATTTGTTAAATGTATTAAGCTGTCTTTTAGCATGTTGTGAACTTGAGAGTAGACCGTGCTTGAACTCATCAAGAAATGTTGTAACCGTTAGTGATTTGTGATTTACTTTTAAAGCTTTGTCGAGACGCAAGATCTCTTGCTTGCCTTTGTGTCTTTTATGCACCTTGTCGGCGTCCATCTTTGAACTTTTCTGTTGCATTTGCGGATTGAAGCAGTCTGGGCCATGACGGCAATCCCCTTTGCTTAGGCTTTGTGCTTGGCTGAGAGGTTGAATGATCCCCTGACAAGTCGTTTTGACGGTCTTTTCCGTAGCTTCCTTGCCTCTTGTTGGCGTCGGGCTCTTGACCTCTTTTTTGTAGCTTCTACTTGAGCTTCTTTTATTTTCGTTTTTTTTTTGTGAGCCTTTGCTCGAGCTCTCTTTTTTTTATTTTTTTGGTGAGCCCTTGCTCGAGCTCTCTTTTTTTTTATTTTTTTTTGTGAGCCCTTGCTCGAGCTCTCTCTTTTTTTTTTTCGAAGCGCGTGAAGGCAAAGACAAGCCCCTGGCTTGGAAGCAGACATGAGTCAGTCGTTTGATGCTGAGTGACCCTCGGATGTCCTTTGATGTTGCCGCCATCGTTTGACTTGGTCAAGTTGACGTTGGGGCATGTTCTTGAAAAGTGCGTAGCTTGATGGAGGTCTTGATTAACATTCAAACTTTTGACCTTTTTGTGTATTTTTAGACCGGACCAATTAAGGTTGCCTACATTCCCCCGGACTAGAGGGCTCAGGTCTGCGTAGTTCGACACTACATGGAGTGCCAATAGATGCACAGTTGTTCTTCATCAGGCGAAGTATCTGCGAAGTTTGCTTCCGTTGACTGGATTCAAGAAGGGATTGCCGTCTAGGTCTGTCAGCTTCATGGCGCCTCCGGAGAAGATCTTTTGGACCACGAAAGGGCCGATCCATGTGGGTTCCCATTTTCCCAGTGGGTTGGTTCGAGTAGGAGGCTTTTCTTTGAGTACAAGGTCGCCTTCCCTGATGTCTCGGACTTGACTTTCTTGTCGAAAGCTCTAGCCATCCTGCTTTGATAGGCTCGGACGTGTTCCATGGCCTTTAGTCGTCGCTCGTCTAGCGAGCCAATTCGTCATGTCGGCCGGAGCCATTCGACTTCGTTGATGTCATTTTCAGCGGCACTCGGAGTGAGGGAATTTCCGGTTCAATGGGAAGGACTGCTTCCATCCCGTATGTCGGGCGAATGGGGTTTCTCCCGTGGTACATTCGGCGATGTGCGGTAGCCCCAAAGTGCAAGGTGCGGCTTCTCGAGCCAATCTCGTCCTCGGGTGGTCATTTTCGGATGATCCATTCGAGGGTTTTGTTCTTTGCTTCCACGGCGCCGTTTGTTTGTGGCCGGTAGGGAGAAGATTTGTGGCGTGTGATCTTGAATTCAGCCGGCGATGCAGCCGAATTCCCCCTCGAAGTGTGAACCATTGTCTGATATGACCTCATTTGGGATGCCGTATCGGCAGATGATGTTTTCCTTGAGGAAATGCGCGACCTTCTTGGAGGTGAGTACCTTGTAGGACTTGGCTTCGACCCATTTGGTGAAGTAGTCGATGGCTACTAAGATGAACTCGTGACCGTTGCTGCCTGGCGGAGCGATTTTCCCGATGACGTCAATTCCCCATGTGCAAATGGCCAGGGTGTAGTCATGCAGTAGAGATCGTGGGGAGGTAGATGATTGAGGTTGGAGAACCGTTGACACTTGTCACAACTTCGGACAAAGTGGATGCAATCTGCCTCCATGGAGATCCAGTAGTAGCCCATCCTGAGAATGATTTGCATCAGGGCTCTGGCGTTCATGTGGGGACCACAAGCCCCATTGTGGACTTCGTTCATGAACTTGTTTGCTTCTTCTTGGCTGATGCAGCGTAGGAGTGGCCCATGGTAGCGTTTCTTGTACAGCATGTCCCCGAGGATGACGAAGTGAGAGGCGAGGCGTTTTAGGGCCATGATGCTCTTGGTTTTGACCCCTTCTGTGTGTGGGCCTTCCTTGTTCATGAAGGTGATTTCCCCGTTCTTGAGGTATTGGAAGATCTGGTTATACCATGGCTCATTGATGAGCTTAGGTTCTGGTTCGATCTTACAACAGTAGGCAGGGATTTCCTTTCGTCCGACTTTGAAGGGTTTGATTGCTTTTCCTTCAGGGATTTCCACAAGTGAAGCCAAGGTGGCTAAGGCATCTGCAAACCAGTTTCGGTCTCTTGGCAAGTAGTGGAAGGTGACCTCTTCGAATTGTGTGATGAGGTCCTCCATGCAGGCATGGTATTTTTGCAAGCCTGGGTCTATGTTTTTCCACTTGTTGGAAACTTGGTTGATGATCAGGGCTGATTCCCCATAAACTTCGAGTTTCTGGACATTCCTCTCGAGTGCGGCTTGTAGTCCAGCAGCGTAGGCTTCATATTCGGCGGCATTGTTGGTTACCTCGAAATTGAGCTTTATGGCGATTGGGGTATGCTCGTCCTTGGGATCGACCAAGAGCATACCGGTGCCGTTTCCTTTTTTGTTGGCTGCTCCATCGAAGAACAGTTGCCATCAATTTTCGCCTTCGAGTGCAAAGATTCCCTCGTCAGGAAATTGTGGTTCTGGGCCCCGAGCCTCATCGGTTGGGAAATCAGCCAGTTGTTCAGCCATTGCCCGTCCCTTGATTGACTTTTGGTTCACGTACTTGATGTCAAATTCCTCTAGGAAGAAAGACCATTTGGCGAGCCTCATTGACAGAGATGGTTTGTCGAAGAGGTATTTGACTGGGTCCATTTTGGACACCAAGTGTACCGTGTGCGACTGCATGTAGTGCCGTAATTTACCGACAACCCATACCAGAGTTGCACAGGTTTTCTCGAGGGCTGAGTAGTTGAGTTCGCTGCCTTGAAACTTTCGACTAACGAAGTAGATGGCGTTCTCGACTCGTGACTCTTTCTTTTCTTGACAGAGCATGGCTCCAACCGCGGTGTCGGTCACGATGTGTATAGCAACAAAGTGGCTTCTCCTTATGGGGAGGACGAGAGAATAGGAGGACTCACAAGGTATGCCTTTATTTCCTCAAAGGCATCTTGGCATTCTCGAGTTCCATTTGATGTCGGCGTTCTTCTTCATCGCTTTGAAGATTGGCTCGCACATGGAGGTCAATTGGTTGACGAAGCGGGCGATATACCGCAGCGGCCCATGAAGCTTTTCACCGTCCGAGTTTGTGGTGGTCTCATTTCGCTGATGTCCTTGATCTTTTGAGGATCAACCTCGATGCCTCTCTCGGTGACCATGTATCCTAAGACCTTGCCTCGTATAACCCCAAATGTGCATTTGGCGGTGGTTTAGCCTCATTGAGTGTTTCTGAGGCGATTGAAGAATTTTCTCGTGTCCGTGAGGTGTTGTCCATCCGATCCCTTTGAGTGGATGATCATGTCATCGACGTACACTTCGATCTCTTTGTGGATCATATCGTGGAAGAGGGCGGTTGCCGCCCGTCGGGTAGGTAGCCCAGCGTTCTTTAGTCCGAACGGCATTACTGTGTAGCAATAGGTTCCCCAGGGGGTTGTGAAGGCTGTCTTTTCTTGGTCTTCTTCGGCCATCTTGATTTGATTGTAGCCGGCAAACCCGTCCACGAAGGACTTGACTTCGAAATTGGCTGTAGTGTCTACCAACATGTCGATGTTGGGTAGTGGAAAATCGTCCTTGGGACTTGCTTTGTTGAGGTCTCAGAAGTCCACGCAACAGCGTACTTTTCCATTGGCCTTGGTGACCGTGACAATATTGGAGAGCCATGTGGGTACTCGATCACCCTGATAAAGCCGACGCGAAGCATTTTTTCGATCTTTTCTTTGACTTGTAAAGACCATTCTGGCTTGATTCGGCGTAGCTTTTGCTTGATGGGCTTAGCCTCGGGATTCAAGGGAATCCGATGTTCTACAATGTTAGGATCTAATCCGGGCATGTCTCGGTAAGACCAAGCGAACACGTCCCACGAATTCTTTGAGCCGATGCAAACAATGCGTCTTGCTCGTGCCGTGAAGAAACTTCCGATTTGCGTCTCTTTTGGCTCTTCAAATAGCCTCCCAAATTCACTTTGGTTAAAACCTCCTCGGCAGCTTGGGCCCGATTTTTCTCTCGTTTGACAACATGCTTAAAGATGTGCTTAATGTATTGTTCGTTTAATGTGTCTGCTTCTTTATCAAGTGAATCGTTATTAACTGTTTGTGTGTTAGTTAATTTATCAGTTGCTAAAGATGCAATGAGAGGATACTCGGAAAGATCGAAGCATTCATTAAGAGCATACGGGAATACATTATTGGCAATGAGTTCGTAATCTTCTGGCGTGAGGCCATCAGATGACTCGAGAGACTCAAATTCAAAGATAATGGACTCAGGATGAGTTTTGACACTAGACTCTAGGACTCGAGGGGTCAGACCAAGTTGTTCGATCATGTCCTTTTTGTCGGGCAGCTGGTCCTAGTGGAGAAGGTGGCCCAGTTATTTAGTGGCAATGAGCTTGATAGGAGACGGGGGTTGAAAGCCTTTGTGTCACCGTTCCCAATCATGGCTATCACAGAGTTATCAGAAACAAAATCGATCAGGTCTGGCATCTCGATTTCTTCATTGAAGAGCAGGTGGAGCAGTGGCTCGTTCCAAGCATCGTCTGCGGAGTCTTTTGCTTTTGTCTTGGGCATTACTAGCTCGAATGCAGACTCGTCCCGCTTGTTGAAGGCAGGAGTGTTGACAGAGAGTTTTTCGAGTTCTTCTGCCAAAGAGGGGGTTTTCCTGAACCAAAATTCGTTGTGAATAGTGGTGGTCATGGATCCCGGTAGAGGCGGTGTATCGAGAAATGCTCTTCGGACAGGATTTGGCTTGAGGCCTCTGAATCTTGCCAGGTTCCGCTGGAGCTTGTCCATGGTTGTCGGCCAGCTTTGTTTGGCGCTGATCAACTCTGTTCCCTTTCCTGGATCCTCTTCCAAGTTGCCGGCCTTCTTTGTGAAATACTTGGTCATGTCGAAGCTGTAAGGACGAAGATCGGAGATTGCGTGCAAGCCTCTTTTGTTATCGGCGGAGCGTTTCCGTGCAGCTCGTTTGTCTTCCGCAATGTGTTCGGGAGTAGGAGAGTATCCCAAGCCATGGAGGGTATTCTGTTCTTTGATATGGATGATTTGTTGGGTACCCTGATGGCGTTTTCCCAAACCGAGCCCCGGGATGTAGTTCATGTGCTTCATCATTTTCATCGGGGGAGGGATCTTGTCCCAAATCAAAGGCAGGTCTATGTGGCATACCTGAGCCTTTGGGCTTTCGATGGTGAACCCTGTTAGCATCATGCCATCATCGTCGTGTTTGATCTCTAAGACCGGGACGCCGTTTGTGTCGGTCCTTTCGGTGACTACGCTATCACCGTAGATGATGGTTAGATCTGTTCCTTGGACGAACTTTACGCACTGATGGAGAGTGGATGCCACCCCATTGATCTGGTGTAACCAAGGGCGTCCCAAAATGGCAGTGAATGTGATCGGGATGTCGATGACTTGGAAATCCGTCGGGACCATTTATTTTCCGAACCACAGGTTCAAAGTGGCTATTCCCAAGACTGGGTGGGACGTTGAGTCGTATGCCTTGATTGCTCGAGTTGAGGGCTTTAGATCGGGCCACTTTGATCCCTAGCGCATCCATCATTTTGGATGGCGGGACGTTCATGGATGATCCCCCATCTACCAAAACCCGTGGGAGACGACGCTCGTCCGATTGGACTGTTATGTAGAGAGGCTCATTGTGGTCGGCCCCAAATTTTGGAAGGTCGAGCTGTGAAAGTGATGATATTGCGTAATTAACGTTGCCAATCATCTGAGCTGCTTCATCGTGTGTCACTTTGTGATGGGAACCGTAGTGCAGGCCAGGCTTTCTTCCAACTTGAGCTTGTGCGGGTAAGATGAAGTGAGTAAGGACCAGAGTGAGATGTTAGCCTGAGTGCGCTTGAGCTGTGTTAAGACAGGATCTTCAGCCTTTGGGTCCAAGGTTTCAGCTTCTTTGGCGTAGGGCCCCTTTTAAGTTCGTGGCTCGGGTATGGGCTGGCCTTTTGTACGCCGTGGAGGATTCACCGGGATTTGACCGGAGCGTGTCGGAACGTTCACTTACGGACTTATGGTTTTGCTTGTCTCTCCTATTTACGTAGTGGGAGGACCACGATTGGCGTAAGGCCGGCTGCGCATTTCAATTCGTCCACCTTTGTCATGGCTTTTCTTGAAGCATCAATAGTGGCTTTGAGATCTTCCCAAGACGGGGTTGGATTATCTAACCCTTCGGGCCTTCGGTGGCGGTGCGGAGCTCGTCCCAAATGATCATGGAGCGAGACATTGCCATGGCCTTGTGCGAGCTAGGCTTCTTTGGAGTAGATGACATAGTAGTCAAACTTTCCTGAGGGTTCTCCAAGGGTTCCGACTGTGGGATCACCGGATTCATACCTCTTTTTCAGTTTTTGTTGAGAAGATGGCTTCTTCTTTCTTCGAGAACGGCCCTCGTTCATTTCATTCTGGAATTCCATTTCCAGACAAGCACTGCAATCGCAGACGTCCCACCAGATGTGTCCGTTGTTCGGCGGTGGTACCGGGACCTCAGGAGGCTGAATGGGCAGGCCTTCCCCCGGAGGGTCCTGTGGCCTTATGTCATAACTGCATGGTTCGTACGAGGGCAACAGGTTGACTTCTGGGAGACAATGAGAGGCGTTAGAAACTGCAGGAGCAGTCACGGCTTTGGAAGCCCCAGGTAGTTGGGTGGCTAATGTCCCGAAATGGTGCATAGCATCTTCGATCCAGGCTTGTTGTTCACCTTGGCGTTTCTCAATAGCCATGAGGACCTGCCAAACTTCTTCCAATGTTGGGAAATTTCTCGGGGGTAAGGTCCCATTCTCATCGTTGTTATCCACTGACTTGGCCATGGGGAATTAACGGGTATCTGGGTGACGAGCTAGGAAGTTGGACCTTGCGGCTTTGACACGGGAGACGGGTTCCGGGTAATCTCGATCACTCTCTGTTTCTTTGGAGGGTGACGGGCAAGGTTTAGACACAGGAATGGCCTCACGGGATAAAAGGGGGAAAGCTCACGTGGCATGCGGTTTCCGTTTCTTTTATTTTTTTTGTTTTGTTGTTTAATTTACTTAAAACATGTTTTCTCAGAGTCCTAGGTAGGTTGGAAAAGATTGCTCTTCTTTTTTGCAACTATGCTAGATCCTGGGTCAGTGGAGACCATCTGTGCGGCTATAAGCCCCTTGTTTTGCATCTACGTATTTCGACATCCCGGGGTGGACGGCCCGGGCGAGGGTCCTATAGGGCAAGCGGTTTCCACCGGCCTAAAAGAAAAATCGAACCTAAGGACCGAGCTGTCATGTTCGTTTTGATGCGTTAGCCATGTGAATAGTGAACCGAGCCGGCCCTTTGAGTCAAGATCGGAGTCAAGAGTTCGGCATGACCTCTCTTCACCTTGCTTGCGCAAGGGATCCGTGACGTTAGGCGTTGGTCGGGTCATATTGTCATGGCCGACGTATCAAAGGCGTGATGACATGGTGTCATGTGAGCATGGATGTATATCCGGGATGGAACATCGTGCAGGTGTAGCTTCGGAAATCAAGATCGAGTCAAGATTTTAGCATGACCTTTTCATCGCTTTGCTTGCGCAAGGGATCTTGAGTTCCGAGCCTTGACTCGAAAAATGGCCGGCATGGTATATGTATCCAGCCGTATGACACTAACCTGGGGTAAAAACCAAACGAGTTTGGACAAGAGTGTGACTCAAGACTCAAACGTGCAGGGTTGACGCTTGGCTAGGATGGGATGTTTGGAATGATCCCGTGCGCATCCGAGAGGCCTAGGAAGACCAAACGGACTGCAACTGAGACCACCCCGGGTTGAGGGTTGTAGTGTGCGGTGTATATCCGAGGCGGCAAGCTGCGTAACGTGCAAGGTGTAACCGAGGCAAGATGTGAGTAGTGTGCGGTGTAACCGAGGCGGCGTGCGCGTAGTGTGCGGTCTCTAAAATTCTTTTACGAGTAAAAACGAAGTTTTTGAAGAATTTTAAATGTATGCACGAGATGTATATTGATGCATTTTTTTTTGTATTTTTATTTTTTTTTTGTAAAATAAAAAGTAAAGCACGTGCACACACACACAACAGTTAAAGAAAGGGGTAAAATGAAAGTTTGACCCTCATCATCGTTTTAAAAATCTTTTGTTTTGTTTAAAAAGATTTTAAAAAAAAAATTCCCCAGCGGAGTCGCCAACTGAAATTACCCGGGATCCGAGCTCCCACGCATCTCGCATTCGCGTGTCGTTGTTTTCGGGGAATGTTCGCCCGGATCCGAGAGGCAGCGCGTTCGCCCCCCGGCATCTGGCTTTATTCCCGCTTTCAGCGTTTTAGTTGGAGGTGTCTCGCCGTGTTTTGCTTTGTAGAGTCGCCACGCCGTTTTTATTATTGAGCCCAAAACATTGAAAAAGGGCATCAGTTTAAAAATAATAATAAACTGTTTTTGTGTGATGAGATTTTGAGTTCGGAGGTCAGATGACTCCTCGGGAAGAGAATATTAGAATCTTAGAGCTCACCCGAGTCGCCTCGTAAAAATGAGTCTTTCGGATACCCCTAATATTCTTTAAATGTTGTGTGTGTGTGTGCTTTTAAAAATGCATGCTGTGTCGGATGTCTACATTGTACACTGCGTATTGAAATGTATTGAAATAGTAATGGAAGGAAGCCTTACCAATGTTGGTTCGTGTCTGTCTTCCGCTGGGGAATAGTGTTTGAGGATGGAATGATGTTCCGGTACGGACCGGGATTGCTTCAGGAGGTGGCCGGTTGTCTGCGGACAGAGTTTCGGCGTGAGTGGAGATTGTAGGCTGCGTTCGGGCAGAGTTTCGGCGTGCGTTGGGATCGCAGGGATCACTCGGGCAGAGGTTCGGCGTGCGTTGGGGTGGCAGGAGTCACTCGGGCAGAGTTTCGGCGTGGTTTGGGATCGCCGGTTTGACTCGGAAAGAGTCGGGACGCCTTGGAAAGACCAGGCAAGGCCTCGAGTACCACGAGGGGCCTCAGAGTACCTCGAGAGTGCCTCGGGGCAGCACGGGAGCGTCGCGGGAGCGTTCGGGGAGGCTTCGGAGCACCACGAGGGGGCTCGGAAGGCCTCGGAAGGATCCGAAAGGGGCCGGGATTGCCCCGAAGGGTCTTAGAGGGGAGCCTGAAGGCTAAGGGAGGAAGAGAGAAGAGGGAGGTGTGAAAAATGAGGGAAGGGGAGCCCTCTATTTATAGTGCCAGAATAATGCAAAGAGGTCCGTACGGACCTCCCATGTTATCCAGAATTTTGGTTTTCCTCGATTTGAGGGAATATGTGATGATGGTGAATATTCTGAAATTATGATGTCCCCTATGCAAAGAGGTCCGTACGGACCATCTTGGCATGCAAAGAGGTCCGTACGGACCAACCATGCATGAGGGTAATCATTTTCTCCGGGATTTGAGAGAATATTGTGGACTTTAAGAGGATTCAGTAATTATTAAAGCAAAGAGGTCCGTACGGACTACTTATGCTTTTCGAATTTCCTGAAAATTCCCAAAAGGTCCTTTTGTCCCTTTTTATCCCAGAAAGGCCCCTCCCTTGGTTTGGTTGAGGGTTTTGAGAGGGTTTTGAGTGCCATAGGTCTTCGAGACTGTGTTTGTGAGTCTGCGGTGTTTCATGTGTGTTCGGTAGAGGGTGATCCAGATTGGGGTACTTACAGTCGGGTATTCGATCACTTTGATAAAGCCCACCCGTAAGAGTTTCTCAATCTCTTCTTTGACTTGTAAGGACCACTCGAGCTTGATCCGCCTCAGTTTCTGCTTGATCGGCTTAATCTCTGGATCCAGGGGTATCCGGTGCTCTACGATAGATGTATCCAATTCGGGCATGTCATTGTAGGACCAGGCAAAGACGTCTAAAATTCTTTAAGCAGCTCGATCAGGGCAACCCGTTTATCTCCGGAGAAGAAGCTACCAATTTGCGTTTCTTTGGGTTCCTCAGCTGTTCCCAGATTCACCGTTAATACCTCATCGGCAGCTTGGGCCCGGCTTTCCTTTTGCTCGCAAACCTGCTTTGAATCATTTTCTTAAATTTACTCATCTATTAAGTCTGCATTATCTTCAATTGAATCTGGCTTAATTATTTTTAAATCTTGATGGTTAATTTTCGTTAAGCGTTCAATTGTTAGATTTGCAATCACGGGATACTCAGAAAGATCGACCATTTTATTCAAAGCGAAGGGAAAGACAGTGTCTACAACGCGATGACGGTCTTCTGTCGTGAGGACGTCAGACCGATCAGAGGACTCAAACTCAATTACAAAGGACTTTGGAGAATGACTCAGGACATGAGGGACAAACTTAGACTCAGAGGGACAAGGATGCGGCTTGAGCCCTAGCTTTTTGATCATAGTCTCCCTGTCAGCCACCGGTCCTTGGAATGAAGTCCAGTTCTGCAACGGCCTCTCTGCGACGGTCTCCAAACTATTCAGATTCACAACAGGCCCCTTATCGAATTCCAACATGGCCACAACCTCGTTGTCAGAGGAAAAGTCAATCAAATCCTCGGGATCTTCAGAAACAATAAACCCTTCTGCAAGTATCTCTTTTGTAAACATACCGCTCTCAGGCTCTGACAGCCCCTGATCCTCGAACAGATCTGCCAAATCACCATCAATGTCTATAGGGTCTGCACCGCGGATATTGTGCATAACGGGCTCATCCAGAGCAAGCTTCTCAAGTTGGTTGACATAATCAGGGCATACTGATAAGCATTTCCTTTACTGGGTTTTGACTGTTGGCAAAACTTCGAATTGTTCTCATCCTTTCTTCTGCTTGGCTCAGTTTCAGCTCCGGGCAAACAAACATTTCCCCATCCTCTTTGACAAAGTGCTTGTTCAAGGACCAGCTGTACGGACACAATTCAGGCCTTTTGTATCTCTTGCCGACAGCTAAGGTCATCCTTTCCTTGAGCGCTTCGGCTTTGTCATAGGCCTTGTCCTCTCCGGTCACCACATATCCCAGGCCTCGCCTGTTTCTCTTGGGTTCTGGCATCTCAAGTTTACATGGTCCCTGTAGTCATTTTCCTAGCCCCAGACCAGGGATGTAGCTCATGCCTCTCATCATTTTCAGCACAGGGGGAATCTTGTCCGAGGAGGTTGTCAAATCTATAGTGCAGATCTGCCCTTTAGGCTTTTCTATCGTAAAACCACTGAGCATTAGGTTCTCCTGATCAAGTTTGATTTCCATCACTGGCATGGTATTGGCTTGGTTTCCCCAATAGTGATGATATCCCCATAAATGGTCGTCAGAACTCCATCTTGCACAAACTTCAAACACTGGTGGAAGGTAGATGCTACTGCTCCGATTTCATGAATCCACGGCCTACCCAATAGCGCTTAGAACGTGACAGGAATGTCGATGACTTGGAACTCTACCGCCATCTCCTTACTCCCAAATAACAGATTCAAAGAGACTATCCCCAACACTTTCCTGGATGTCGAATCGTAGGCCTTTATGGTCTGGTTAGACGGTTTAAGGCTCTGTGCGTCAATGTCTAGCATACTCATCATTTTGACGGGAAGCACGTTCATGGCCGACCCATTGTCCACCAACACATGGGGAATTCGACGCCCCTCCAGTGGCACAGTGATGTGTAGAGACTCATTATGCTTCGCACCGTAAACAGGCATATCAAGGTCGATAAAAGTAATAATGTTTCCATATTGTGCCATTCAGATCAGCTGGCAGGCCTCATCTGGAGTGGCATTGACAGACACTTTGGTTTTGGATAGGGTCTCTTCCAATTTTAGCTTGTGCGGGTAGGAGGATGTGAGCAGAGACCATAAAGAGATATCAGCTTGGGTTCTCTTCAACTGTGTCAAAATCGGGTCCTCGCGGATTTCCTCACTTCCTGCTGATTTGTAGGGATCTTGAGAGGCCTGGGGATTCGAAACTGCAACTCCCTTGCCTTTCCCAGATGGATCATCACTATCCATTCCCAACATTCTTCCAGATCGAGTCAACAAATTAACCTCTTGATCATTCTCAACCACAAAATTCTTACTGGCCTCTTTGAGTTCGGCTAGCGTAATCGGAATAGGACGAGTGTTGTATGGCCATGTCGCCTGTCTTATCTCATTCACGGACAATGGCGCCTCCACATTAGCTGCTATCCTGAGTTCCTCCAAAGAGATTGAGGAATCTCTAGGAACCATAGAGGATATAGTGTTGACAACCAAATGCTCTTCATAATCATCATAATCAGCAGCATTATTCAAATCACACAAATCATCAAGATACAAAACGTAGCAAAAGTTATCTTTCATTTCATTGGAACAGGGAATTACATTAGTCATAACCTCATTACAATCATCACTAACATTTCCATCTACAGACTCTCCAAACTCTATTACATTGACGAAGTAATCTTTACCAAAGTCGATGAGATTCATGTTGTTGCTGGGCAAAGGATTGTTGACGACGTCAGGGCGAGGGGATTTTTCAATCTTCTTTTCATCTACAAGCCCTTGGATAATCCTCTTAAGGGTGAAGCAAGTATTGGTGGTGTGCCCCGGGAACAGATGGAACCGACAATATTTGCTTGTGTCAAGATTGGGATTGGGATTAGCAGGATTGTAGTTCTCCAGCGGCCTTATCATACCGGTTCTGAGCAGTCCATTGTAAACCTCTTCCGTAGTCATGCCCAAGTCATCAAATTTTCGTTGCTGCTTTGGCTGGAATCTCCCATTATTAGGCCCATTATTACCTCCTCCTTGCAGATTGTTGATGATGTTGTCCTTAACCGCTTCTCTTCCCTTCGGTGCCATGGCAGAGACTGGGTTATTTGTCCGGTACCTGAATCCTCCACTTCCGTTACTACCACTAGCATTCACACCCGGAGTTTGATTAAAAAGTGTATTCTCACTGCGAGCGCCCATTTCGACCATTTCCCTGAGATCTGGATACCAACCTTTTCCGATGGCCTCCCTTAACACCGGCTTAACGCATGACAAGAAGATATCCTTCTGATCCTGAAGGGGGATGGGTTCTGATAGCTCATTAAGCTTGGCATTCCACCGCTTATAGAATTATGTGATCGACTCGTCGTTCGTCTGAATGGTCCCCACTAAGTCATCTCGGGTAGTGCGCCACTCTAGATTGCCTCTATACTTTTCCAAGAAAGTCTCTGCGATCTGGCTCCAGGTGGAGCGGCATTCTTGTTTGAGAGCCAAAAACCAAGTGAGCGCAGGTCCTTTCAAAGTTAGATGAAAATGAGAAGCCATAAACTCGGGCGTGCAACCCATCGCCCCCATTGTCATGACATAGGTATCCACATGAGTCTTTGGGCAGGCCGTGCCATCAAAATCCATCTTCGGAATATTGAACTTATGATGCAGGGGCGTTACTTGAGTCGGGTCCACCACCTTTAGACCACAAGAACCCACAGTCAATCTATCGATTTGCTGTTGCATCTGCTTCAATAAAGCTGTCACTTCTGTAGTTAAACCCGGAATTTGGGGAATAGAAGGAGCCACTGTTGAGGACAGCACTGGGAATTCAAGAGCAGGTCTAATGGGTAGGGCAGCCGAGGGAAGACCAAAAGTACTGGGGATATTGATATTGCTATCCAACAAACTAACTGAGCTGGGGATCCTGTTCCCATACATGTCATAACCATTGAACTGAACACTGGGATTCTGGGGACTGAACTGCACTGACTGACCTCCAAACTGACCAAGAGTAGAAAATCCGGTACTGATGCAAGGAGCTGAATACGGGGTGGAACCATACAGATGTTGGGTGAGAGGAGAGCAAACTACGGGCTGAGGAAAGTTGCCTTGGAGCTGAGACTGCGGATACTGTGGAATACTGTCTTGACAAATCTGCTTCCCTGAAAGACGATACTGACCATTCTGCTGCAGATTAGACTGACCATACTGAAAACTGTCGGGGTACATACTGAACTGGGGTTGGGAGTAGCTTGCTTGGAACTGAGATCCATACTGAGCCTGCGGTGCTGGGGCATTGGGAGCTGGAGAGGAAGTAAGATCGAAGAAGTTCGATGGTTGGCTACCACTCTTGCTAACACCCTGCTGAGCAACTTGGTTATACACTTGAGAGGATGGGGGAGGAAACCTTCCTTGGGCATTCACAATCATTCCCGGAGATGGCATTTGATCGGGGCGCGCGGCATAGCTCACGGGAGGAGGCATAGCATTATAGTTGGGCTGAGTAGGCTGAGCAGGAGAAACAGATACAATCTCATTGTTACCCTCTTCAGCGATTTCTTCGTAAGAACCGTCCTCTCGACGAAGTAATGCGATTCCCCGGGCTCTCATAGCCTCAACAAAGCGGTTATGAGCTTCTTCCTCTCGGGCCTTGGCGTTCTGAGCCAACAGGCGGGCCTCACGTTCCCTGACCAAAGCAGCTTCCAAATATCATTCAAACCCGGTTGACCAATCGGACCCGAACCTCCAGCAGACTGAGCAGCGAACATATCACCATTCCCGGCCATATCTGATTCTGCACTGACTAAAGCTTCGGAAACTGCTTGAACTTCTTTGACAACCCGGACCAAACGAGCTCCTAGAACAGATGAGTAGACCCAACTCGCCGTAGCTGCAGGGGTAGATACGGGTTTATAAGGTAGGGAAGGAAGAAGACTTTTGAGGAAATACGGGAGAGGGAAAGGAAAAGAGGGACAGACTCGCGCAAACAATTTATTTATCTTCAAGTATAAATCGGTGATTTAAATCCTAAGTACGGTTGGGAAAGGAGAAGCCTTTATTTACTCAAACTACACCTTGGGGAAGCCTAGGGACGCAACGTTCAAATTACATTAAATGCTTTGTATTTGAAATTAATAATAGGTAATGATCCTAAACAAGACCTAACACTATGTGAGACGGACGAGAGGTCCAAATTTCTGGGGAAATTTGGGCAGCATAACGGGTATTCTCGAAGAAATTCCAAGAAAAATCCGGCATGACCTCTCGTCGGTGCACGGTGACATTGCGGCATGATCTCTCGTTTAGGACACGCCACGGGAGTGACATGTCCCCACGTGAAACCATGTTGCATTGGCAACATGCCCACAAGGTGCAGGGTTTTGGGGAAGGTATATAAGGACCTATTGCAAATTTCAAAAAACAATTCATTTTGGTGTAATTAAAACGTTGTATCAAAAACCAACCGTGGGTAAGGTTTAAGTGTGGCGCCACATATAACGCGCTAGAGGGATGGGTTTGACATTAGGCGCTCAAGCGTAGGCGAAATTCATGGCCGTCCGCGATGCCGTCAATCGCACCCGAGGGTTCTAAATCTATGTGGTATAGTGTGCGGATGACTATATTCTTTTATTTATGAAAAAAACAAAAAAAAAATTATTTTATTATTTACTTTGAAAGAAAGAGAGAAAACTCACACACTCTCACAGAGAGCAAGGGGAACAACAATCAACTGAGCCAACTTTCGATTTAAGGGACTGCCCTCAAACCAGCACGTGAAACATGTTCAGTGACCATTCCTGTCGCGTGACACAGGACAGTAAAGAACAAAGCTGTCGCACGACTGGGACAATCACTGAACCAGAATCTCTGCAAAACTGGAATCAGCCCCTGCCTCTCCTTGGCAAGGAACAAAGCAAACCAATAAAGCATAACAACATAGCCACAAAAAGCAAACAAAAGGCACACAAGTTGTAAAATCTCATAAAAATGCATGTATCGCACAAGATCATCAAGGATGCACATAAGATGAAAATATTGGATGTCTAAGTGAACGAAAGCATGACCCTCTTAGTTTTGAAAACAGGTTTTCAAAAATGTATCCCCACCGGAGTCGCCACTGAATGTGCGCTCGCCGAATGAAAATAAAAAAATAAAGGAGTCGCCACGCCATGCTTTTAGAGGTGCACTTTGAAAAACCTTTTGAAAGAGAATGGGTCCGGGGGTCAGGTTACGTGTTGGGAAGAACTGAGAGTTCACCCAACACGCCTCGTCCGTAGACGAGTCTTTCTAATTTAGACATCCAAATAATTCAAAAAAATGTGTAAACAATGATAATAGGCAAGTGCGATAAACATGAATTTTATTGAATAAATGAGATTATTACAACTTGTAGACCAATTGATCAGGGAGGCCACATCCCATTACAGCAAGGAGAACAGATTACAACTGAAATCAAGTCTTCTGCAAATGACTACTTATGTCGCATGACACAGGACTCCTCATGTCCAAATGTGTCGCGTGACACCAATAGTCACCTTGCAGAGACTTACAACACCAAATTACAGCAAGACCAATGAACACAAAAGCACCATTACAAACTAGGTCTGAACATTAAAACAACATACTCACACCAACTGAATGACAAACTAACTAACTAACGACTTACAACTGAAGGATGATCCCTGCAGATGGGCACGATGTGTAGTGTGACACAGGACTCCTCATGTCCAAGTGTGTCGCGTGACACATGTTTACCATCTGCAGGAACCTTACAACTGAGAAACAGATTCAACAGATGACAAATTAAATCAATCAATTATACTAGAGCCAATCAGAATAACACGAATCAAGTACAGATCAACCAAGGGAGTGTGGATATGGGGGATCCACACTCCCTTGACATCCAAATTGCAATTACAAATAGATAACATCATGAACATGCAATTGGATTCAAGTAACAACGATTTAAACAGAGAGATTGCAGTTGCCACTTGATAATCTGAGGCAGATGGAGCCTGATTATCAAGTGGAGAAAGAGAAATTACAATTGAAACAAATAGATGGAAGAGAGAGAGAGAGAGAGAGAGAGAGAAGAAGATGTTACCCTTGTAGTCCTCAACTTCCACACCAAGTTAGGTGCAAAAGTCTTCGATTCAGCTTCTGAAGTAGAGATTTAGACACGGATGAAGAGCTGAATTGAGGTCTTCAAGGTGTTTGGGGAAGTATGAAGGTAATTGGGTAGGAAAGGTATGAGGGATGAGGGAATTGGAGGGGAATTGGTTGTTTTTGGTGTGGGAGGAGGAGAGAGAGAGGTTCTGGGTTGATTTCTGTAGAGTGACGTTAGGGAGTCGAAATTGGGATCCAGAATTGAGAGGGGTAGGGTCTTATTTATAGCTGCTGATCATGGTCACCTTATGTCGCACGGCGCTCTGTAACCACTTTCCAAGGCTTCGAGTTGTCACGTGACAGGAGGTGCCACCAACCATTTTTGGCGCCAAATCTGGTTCTGGAACATTCTGGGATAATACCCAAAAAGTCCAAAACAGATTTATTCCCTTTAGGTCCCTTGGCATGAGCAAAGTACAAAAAAGTACTTCCTTCGTGAGAAACTTATGAAATGTTTCCGGAAGTCTCGGAATAGACCGGGAATTTACCAAAATGCCCCTTAATGCAATTTTATTACATTAAAATGCATTTAAAAAGGTTGCGAATTGGATTGGCGTACTTACACATGTATACACCCACTTGCCTCCTCAGGAATCCCGAGTGGCAATTCCATCAACTAATGCCCCTCCATATTTGGGTTCCACCCCAGGAATCGGTAATCCAACCCCGCCTAATGATCCCCATGTGGCTTGGTTAGTCGAATAGGTGAAAGAGATGCAAGGAAAGATGGTAAGCTCTGAAAAGATTTGCTCATGCCTACGGATCCAAGCAAGGTAGTGCCTCTTACCTCGAAATTCAGAATGCCAGAGATGGAAAAGTTTGATGGAACGGAGTGTCCAAAGACCCACATCGATACCTACATCTTAGGTATGAGGCCCAAGGGTGCTACCCCTCAACAAATGGCGGATCACTTCAAACATTCCTTGAAATCCACGGCTCTGAGGTGGTTTCTCAACGTGAAGGCAGAAAACCGTTCAACCTAGGAACAAATAAGTGATGTCTTTTTAGAGAAATATAGTGCTATTCTCGAATGGGAGACAACCCGGCATGACCTACAAGCCACCAAGCAGAAAGATGATGAGCCAATAGGGGAATTCTACAAGAGGTGGAATTGGAAGTTAGCGAAATAATGAATCCTCTTTCCAAAGAGGAATAGATGGACATTTTCCACTCTTGCCTTAAACCATCCTTGAGGGCCCTGATCAGTCACCACTTCTATCCTGATCTTTGTGCCATGGTCAACGCCGGGATAAAATACGAAAAAACTCTAAGTGTACAGAAAGCAGTAGCCAGTTCTGCTCCTTCTTACCACTACAGGGCAGCCCCGCCCAATCCAGCATCTGCACTAAACAAAGGGAAAGAGGTAACATGAGCGGTCCATTATGTTTAGAAAGGAATCCAGGGAAGCCATAATCAAGAACCCCCAATAAATAATGGTCCCCCTCGGCTGCAGCGCTTCCAGCATTTTGACAATCTCGAGATGCCCCTAAGCCAAGTCTTCGAGGGGCTGGTGAAATGAAACATGCTCAAGCCTCTTGAGAACTATCAACCAAGGAATCCAAATGCTAACCTGTATATGAGCAAACGATGTGCTTTTCATAACTATCCTGGCCACACAACCGAAAATTGCATAGTACTGAATCAAGTGGTCCAAGGATTGATTGAGGAAGGAAAGTTGGAATGCCCACGTGGTCCTAACACAGTGGAAACCCTTTCCCCAGAAATGACAGGGTGAACATGGGTATGTTTGACAAAACATCATGTATGTTTAAGTGCTCTGCAATTTCCACTTCCGTCAATATGCTGGCCCACGATGATTGGGGGCGTGAAGGCAGAACCAGGTGCTCCCGAATAGGGAATTCAAAAGAGAGAATCTAAGAATGATCGTTCCTCTACAATCCCTACCAGCGTCATGGTACACCAATAGATGGATTGAATGCTCCCCGGAGATAAGACAATTTGAAACAGGTCAAACAAGCGGCAGCGCCAGAAACGTTATAACATTCACAGACGCGAATTTGCCAGATTGCAAAAATAGGCACAACGAATCCCTTCATATAACCATCAGGTTGAATACATTCGATCTCCCAAAAGTGTTAGTTGATAACGGTTCATCAGTCAACATCCTCACTACACGCATGATGTGACGGTTAAGAATCGATTATTCCCAGCTGAGACCTTCTTCCCGAATGCTCCGAGCTCACGACTCCTCATCTCGCACCGTTTTGGGGGTGGTAACCTTTGAACTCCAATTTGATGAGAAAAATGAGTCAGTGGAATTCCAGGTGATGGAAATTGAGTCCGCCTTCACCGCCCTACTGGGATGACCCTGGCTACTCCAGATAAAGGGAGTTGCATCAACCCTGTACCAATACGTAAATTTTGTCAACATAAAGGGAAACATCGAAGTTATCCATGGGAATAGCATGATGGAAAAATCATGGATCAGACTATGACCCAGAGGAAGGTCATGACATGACCTAATACTACTTGGCGAATGAGGCTCCAGATATGATCCAATACGAAAGGGATACCAGCACCAACGCAGTAGGGTTTGATGAATCAGAATTCGAGGAAGCCCTGAGCCAAGAAGGAGAATCGGACCAGAGCTACTGTGAGGAATGTACAAGGGAGGACCAAAAAATGGAGGCCCAAATGTTGCTCGATCGAGGAGAAGATAAAAGCTTCACAGTAAATCTCCCCGAAGTAAGCCTGCCTACCACTAATGCTTTAAAATTCGTCAGCCCCCAAGTGCACGCACTTAGATCCCAGGAAAACGATTTTGACAGGATAATCAAATTTAACGTTCCGTTGATTGATTTGGAGGAAATATGGAGCAATGTTCTTTGGAATTTGGTCAAGAAGGGAAGGATATCCTAACGACTCAGATTTCGTAAATGTGATCCAAGCAAGGACCTTCTCTACAGGAACGGATTTCCTAACAGTGGTTGATGTTAGCAAAAATAGACTCGAACATGAAGAATGTCTCGCTATCCTAGAAGAGGCCCTTCATAACCTTTATCATCAAGGATCCTCAGGATTTGGTAATGGCACCGACGAAAGGATGGAAAGTATGGTTCCCAATGAACAACAAAATATCACTTCAATTTGGCTTGAGGTTAGAGAAGAGCCAAACCTACCCCCTGGGATGGTGTTAATTAGAGAGTGGCTACCAGAACCTTTGCCACGTATAATTGTAAGTACCCAAATCTGGCTCATGCCTTCCGGTTAAATTTCCCGGTAATTTCGGTAAGTTTTCTGGTAATTCCCCAGACCTTCCTAGTGTTCCGGAAACATTCCGGAACTGTTTTTAATTAATTTAGGGCTGAAGGGGATCCTTCCTAATTAAGAAACACGTTTTTCTTAATTAGGAGGGAAGGTTCTAGAATTTGCCACCTTGCATGGTTCTAGAATGCTGAGTCATTGTGGATAATGTCACACGGCTGCATTAGCTTGCTGTCCTTAGCCGCACGGCTTTATTAGCCTTATCCAGACTGCCTATAAATAGAGCCCTCCTCTACCCATTTCTCAACAACAATTTCCAACAACACCACACATAATACGAAGAAATACTCCCAAGAGGCTGTTGAAGATCCAAGAAGGTGAAGAAGAAGGCCAAGAAGCTCCCTCCCTCCTCCTTGAAGATCCAAGACCAACCTCTCCTCCTAGCTCCGCCCGAAGAAGAAGGAAGCCATTGGTAACCTCGCACGCCCTAACCTCGCATCCTAATTGCTTTATAAATTGCTCATTGCATTACTTTTATATTGCTTGGGACTTGGTAGATTAAAGATCATATCTTCATATTCCCCCTTCCCTTTTGCATGCATTAGACATCATTTGTCATAAAAATGTAGTCTTTTCCCATAAAGGTGCATCCTTTGCACCTAAAACCCCCATTTTCAAATAAAAAAGTCATCTTCATGCATCCTTTGCATATAAAAATCAAATCTTTTCAATCAAAATGCATCATTTGCATCTAAAATCACTTTTCCAAGCATCATTTGCTTTAAAGACCATGTCTTTACCATAAACTAGCATCATATGCTTTTCAAAATGCAATCTTTATGCATCATTTGCATAATGAATGCCAATTTCTTCAAAAATGCATCATTTGCATAAAAATCAAATCTTTATGCATCATTTTCAATAAAGATCATTTCTTTAAATTAAGTGCATCATTTGCAACCCAAAAATGTCATCTTTTCATTAAAGTGTCATTTTTACATACATTTCCCCCATTCCCCCATTAGCAACCTAGGAACGGACCGGTGTAAAAGATCCTATCTTTACATCGTTCCTTCCATTAAAGGTTCCATATTTCTTTAGAAAGGGACAACCTTGAACCCTATATCTCCAATTATCGCTTAAGAAAGAGTATGAAGCCTCTATACGAGCTCGACCGTCTTAAAGCGTAGGATTGATGGGCTAAGGACCTTCCTTTTCTAAAGAACCTCATCTTTGACCATAAAGAGAGTCATTATCTCGATCACGCAAGTCCCGAGGGTCCCGAGGTTAAAAATGTGATGATCACAAGTCACAAGATGAGGGCGGGATCATAATCCCGAATACATAAATTCCAAGAAATCCCGAGCGACAACCAACAAATGGTTTGTACGTCCGGAAGACGACTTGGGACATTCCCTCCTTATTTTCAAACACCTGCACACAAGAAAGCACGCAAGCAAGCACGATTAATGAAATCATGGGAGACTTGCTCCGGCAAGGCACCTTGGGTGAACGCCAAACGTTCTTCCCAAGGGGTAACTTAACCTCCGAACCCATAAAACCTTTTTTTCAAAGTTTTGAGGTAATCAAAATGGCGTGGCGACTCCGTTTTTCAAATTAAACCGGATGTCTTCAAACTCGCGTGAATCCAACAAAAACAAAATTTGGGCACACATTCACAATAATGCCTAGAAGGAGTGAGAATCCCGAAGCTGTAGGAGATTCTTGGAGAGCGCACAATGAATACACAAAGACAGACCTGGCTCAACTCGAGTAAGATATGACGGAATTCAAAATCGGCTCTCCCTCTAAATATCTGGAAGCAACTTAAGTCCAGTCTGAATGGAGGAATTTCATGGGGCATAATCCTTCAGAAAATAACCAGAATAAGATGGACGAAGAGGACGATGTAATCCTTTGGAAAGGATCAACTCAAGATCATGACCATTTTTGTTGCATGATAAGTTGGAGCGAACTCCGCAAGGCGACTGTCAACCAAAATGTCGTGAAGCCTCAGCCTTTATCTTGGGAGGATATTAGGACAGTCGTCAAACCCCTAGTAAAAGCGGTAACGGTCAATGAGTTGAGGAATGGTATGTGGCCATATGCTAATCGGAGCCTGTTCGTGACAAAATTGAAAGAAACAAACAAGGGAAGGATAAAGCCCGAAGTAAACGTACTAACCCGTTCCGACCAAATTCCTGCAAATCCCCCAAGGGATGACAAAATGCTTGGACCGAGAAGGGCCCCAACACCAAAGAAATCGAAGTGCTGGACCCCAAAGGAGAAGACCCAATCTTGACCCAGTTGAAGCGTACTCAAGCCAACATCTCCCTCTGGTCCTTGCTCACTTCCTCCTATCCTCATAAACTCAAGTTGGAAGAAAGTCTGGCCGGGACCATGGTTCCAATCAATGTGACCCTGGATGAGGTAATACAAATGTTCGATAACATTCACAATGGGAACATTATCACTTTGACCAACCGATGTTTGGGGCTAATCACAATGAGTCTCTCTACATTACCGTTCAGCTCGATGAGCCTCGCCTCCCTCGGGTCTTGGTAGATGGAGGATCAGCCATGAATGTCCTCCCCACTAAAATGATGAACCTGTTAGGGATCAAGCCGACAGAGTTAAAACCTTCAGCCCAGACTATCAAGGCCTAAGACTCGACGTCTCGTGCAGTTTTGGGGGTAGCTACTTTGAACCTTTTATTTTGAAAGCAGATGATACCCACAAACTTCCAAATCATTGACGTCCCAATCACCTTCACCGCCATCCTAGGCCGGCCTTGGGTACCCCAAATCAATGGAGTGGCATCGACCTTGCACCAATACGTGAAATTCACCCGCCCGGTCATAGAAATCAAGCATGATGATGATGGCATGATGTTGACAAGATTCACTGTTGAAAATCCTAAAGCACAAGTGTTCTGCGTGGACCACCCTCTGTCTTGGGACAGGATTCCCCCTCCTATGAAGATGACGAAACTCATGAACTACATCTCGGGGCTCAGTTTGGGCAAGCACCACCATGGCAGTCATAAGATCATTGAATTTAAAGAACAGACTACTCGTCATGGCTTTGGATACGTTCCCACTCCCAAAGACGCTGAAGAAGATAGGAGGATTACACGCGAGAAATGCTTGGCCATTAGCAAAAGGATCCCATACATAACCTCCAATCTCCGCCCCTACAGCCTCGACATGACCTAGTATTTTGTAAAAAAAGACCAACAATTTTAATGGGGACACATAGAGAAAGGAAGAGATCATCAACGCAAGACATGATTGGTCTGCAACAAAGGACTAATGAGAAAAGCTACATCACAGCCTCAGGAAGTTCATGGGCCTCGAGCCAAATCCCGCTAGAAGAGCATTTCTTGACATGCCGATTCTGCTAGGTCCCACTACCACCATCGTTCAAAATGGATACCAGTTTAAAGAGGCTCCCAATTTAGTCAAGGAATTTTAAAAGCTCTCTTTCATTGAACTTGCCATAAAAAAACTAGATGATCAGTGTTCGAAGTGGTAATGCCCAAGGCTAGTGAAGAAGACTACAGGGAAGACATTTGGGATGGACCTTTGCTTCAGCAACTCTTCAGTGAGGAAACTGAAATGCCAGACTTTATTGATTTTTTTTTCTGATAACTCGATGATAGCCGTAATTGGAGAAAACAACACAGAGCCTTTTGACCCTCGCACCCTTATGAATCAATCAAAAATGCCAATGAGAAATTGGGTTACCTTTTCCGGACCTACAGCCAGCAAAAGGGAAATGGTCGAGCAGCTTGGACTGACCACTCATTTCATAGAGTCTGGCTTCGAAAGGTGTCTAGAGTTTGTTGTATTTAAGTTCGAGTCTCTCAAGTCATCTGACGGCCTTACGCCTGAGGATTACGAGTTTGTAGCAGAAATTGTATTTCCATATGCTTTGAATAAAAAATCGACCTTTCTAAGTATCCCCTCATTGCCACTTTAACAAATATAAATTAACTAATAAACCAAGAACAGTTAATAATGATTTACTTGATAAAGATGCAGACTCAATAAATGAACAATACATTAAAGAAATATTTGAACATGTTGTTGAACGAGTGGAAAATAGGGCCCAAGCTGCCGAGGAAGTTTTAACCAAAGTGAATTTGGGGACTGCTAAAGAGCCTAAAGAGATGCAAGTTAGATATTTCTTCGTCGACACCGAGCGAGAAGCATTGACCGCACTGCTCAAAGAGTTTGTAGATGTGTTCGCTTGGTCCTATCAGGATATGCCCGTCTTGGATCCCGCCATAGTGAAACATCGAATTCCCTTGAATCCCGAGGCCAAGCCCGTCAAGCTGAAGTTACGGAGGATCAAGCCCGAGTGGTCTTTACAAGTCAAGGAAGAAATCGAGAAAATGCTTCGCGTCGGCTTCGTAAGAGTGATCGAGTATCCTACTTGGCTCTCCAACATAGTCACAGTTACCAAGGCTAATGGAAAGGTGCGTTGTTGCGTAGATTTCCGAGATCTCAATAAAGCAAGCCCGAAGGATAACTTCACACTACCAAACATAGATATGCTGGTCGATACCACGACCAATTTTGAAGTAAAATCTTTTGTGGACGGTTTTGCCGACTATAATAAATTCATGATGGCTAAAGAAGATCAAGAGAAAACCGCCTTTACCACTCCACGGGGAACTTTCTATTATATTGTAATGCCCTCCGGATTGAATAATGTCGGGGCTACTTACCAACGGGCAGCGACAACACTTTTTCACGATATGATCCATAAGGAAATCGAGGTGTACATTGACAACATGATCATTCACTCCAAAGAATCAGACGGACAACATCTTGTTTACTTGAGAAAATTCTTCGATCGCCTTCGAAAGCATTCAATGAGGCTGAACTCGGCTAAATGCACATTTAGAGTGATCAGGGGCAAAGTCTTGGGATATATGGTCACAGAATGAGGCATTGAGGCCGATCCCTAGAAGATCAAAGCCATAGTTGAGATGAGACCACCACGAACCCAAACAGAGGTAAAAAGTTTCATGGGTCGCTTGCAATACATCAGCCGCTTCCTGAACCAGCTGATTTTCATCTGTGAGCCGATTTTCCAAAATGAAAAAGAACGCGGATATTGAGTGGAATCCCTAATGCTAAGACGCTTTTGAAAAAATAAAGGCGTACCTTGTGAATCCTCCAATCCTCTGTCCTCCTCACGAAGAGAAGCCGCTTTTGTTGTATATAACTGTAACCGACACCGCAGTTGGGGCCATGCTGGGCCAAGAAAAGAAGGAGTCAAGAATCGAGAATGCCATTTACTTTGAATCCACTATAGCCCTCCTCACCAAATCAGATGATATTCTCTGCAAGGCATTCGCGAGTACCATCTCCGTAACAGCTTTGTCTTGGTTCCGTGAGCAAAAGAAGGGAAGCATTGATAGATGGAAAATCATGAGGAGGAGATTCCTGGATCACTTCGCTATAGCCGGGAAGAGATAGAAAAGACTAACAGATCTTTCTAACATTGAGCTAGGGAAGAATAAAACCACTTTGCGTTATTACAATTGATTCTGAGCCATAGCAGACCAAGTAGAAGAAAGCTTGACAGACCGTGAGGTGATTGTTTGCTTTAATTCCGGATTGAGATCTGGACAGTTGATCTATGAACTTTCTGCCAGAGAGCCTAAGTCAAAATCTAATTTGTACAATGTGGCTTACGCCATAGCGATGGCAGAAGAGAAAAGTAAAGAGAGGTCTGAGAAACAAGAAGCAGAGGAAGCAGGCACCAACCAGGTGTCAAATGGAAGTGGCTATAAGGGGAAGAATAGAACTCGGGCTATTGAAAAAGCCGAGGTTTTTAACCCCCCCCTCACAAAACCTATCACATAAATCATACAGTTGGTGAATCTACCAAATCCCCGACCACTCGATGAAAGAATAAAGTACACTCGTGATAGCTCCAAGTATTGTGCCTTCCACAAAGACCACGGACACAACACGTAAAATTGCATCTCCCTCAAGAGAATGATCCTGATATGGGTAGACGAGGGAAAGCTAGATTGCTACGTTATAAGAAAAGATAGCAAGCGAAAAAGAAAGGATGACGATGAAGATGACAAAGATGTTGAAAGGGAAGACAGACCTCCTAGGGCCAAGGTCCATATTATAAGGGAGGAGAATATCTCTAATAAAAAATTGAAAGACCAGATCCATGAGCTAAGTAAGGTCTATCACATCCCTGTCTAGATTCATAAGGAGGAGGAAGTCATCAGCTTCTCCCCTAATGAACTAGCCGAAAGTCGCGCGGCTCGCGAACAACCATTGGTGATCAAAGGGAGGACTGACAACTGTGAATTCGAGAGACTCCTCATAGACTCTGGGGCCTCCCGAGGTATTATGTATTACTCAACCTTGCATAAGATGAATCTGAAGGATAGCATGCTGGAGCCATACTCTGGAAGACTAGAAGGCTTCACAAATCACAAAGTCAGCGCTATTGGAACAATTGACTTATTATTGGAAGTAGGAGAACATCCCTTCCGAGCAGAGGCCATAGTAACATTCGTGGTCATGGATATGGCAAGTGAATACAACGCCATACTAGGCATTCCAAGTTAAGGCAAACTTGGGTTGGTCGCAACCCTGCCTCACCAACGAGTTAAATTCCCTACTCGTGATAGAGTCGAATGTGTGAGGGCGACCCCCAAAGACTTCTTGGAGCCTATAATGAGGAGCATAAAAACATCCAAAAAGGTGGAGGTAGACACACCAGAAGATAATCTGAAGATCTCTTAGTCTGTAAAGACTACTAGCACCAGCTATTGGCTGAATCTGATTTTTGAAGCAGAGGATGAGGACTACATGATACTAGACATCCACGAAAACAATAACACAGTTCTGTCCATCCCGGATATAACCCCTAAACTCGTCTGCGGAAAGAACTCGGGGGCCAACCCTGACTTGAGACAAGGAGAGCTATCGGACATAGATGAACTAGTAGAGATGGAAGACCTAGACATAAATGGTGAAGAAGGTAGAAGGCTTAGAGAAATAATCATCAAAACATTGCAATTTCGAGATGGTCCATAGATGGAGCCCGTAGACGAATTGGAAGAAATTGTGCTCAACCCTGACTATCCAGAGTAGAAAATAAAAATCGTAGGCCAACTCTCCCCGGAAGAAAGGGAAGAAATCATCACCCTGCTAAAAAATAATTTGAATGTCTTCGCCTGGAAGGTAGAGTATATGAGGGGAATCAAGGAAGAGATAGCTCTCCACAAGTTGGAAGTTGACCCATCTACTAAACCTATCAAGCAAGGTCGAAGGAGTTTTGCCAACGACAAGGATAATGCAATCAAAGAAGAGGTGTAGAAATTACTAAGTGTTGAAATCATTAGAGAAGCAATATACCCTGTTTGGTTGGCCAATGTTGTAATGGTCAAAAAACATAATGGGAAGTGGCGAATGTGTGTAGACTTCACATATCTCAACAAGGCCTACCCGAAAGACAGTTACCCTCTCCGCAGAATTGACAAGCTGGTAGACTCTATTGTTGGACACAAAACTCTCAGCTTTCTAAATGCATACTCTGGTTATCACCAGATAATAATGGTTGAGGAAGACATTGAAAAAACAGCCTTCCAGACAGTCGGAGGAATTTATTGTTACACCATGATGCCCCTCGGGCTCAAGAATGCGGACGCAACCTACCAGCGAATGGTCAACAAAGTCTTTGTGGAGCAGATAGGCCGTAACATGGAAGCCTACATAGATGACATGGTCATCAAGACTAGGAGTGGAAGTCATGCCCCAAACTTGGAAGAAACTTTTGATAACCTACGAGCAAACAGCATGAAACTGAATACAAGCAAATGTGTGTTCGGGGTGACAGCCGTAAAATTTCTAGGCTTTATGGTATCACAAAGAGGAATCGAGGCAAATCCGAAGAAAATCAAAGCCTTGATAGATATGAAAGAACCTACCAACATCAAGGAAGTGCAAAGGCTGAATGGAAGAATAGCTTCCCTTGGAAGGTTCATTGCAAAATTTGCGGAAAAATCGCTGTCTTTTTTCAAAGTATTGAAAGGGACCAAGAGCTTCTCATGTACATCTGAATGCTCAGAATCATTCAAACAGTTGAAGGAGTACTTGGGATCCCCTACTTTGTTGAGCAGCCCAGTTATTTGAGAGATGATATACATCTTCCTAGCAGCAACGGACAACGCTATAGCTGCGGTATTAGTTCGGAATAAAGGAACCACACAAAAACCAATCTATTATGTCTAAAAGGCACTATTAGATGTTGAGAGCAAGTACTTCAACGCAGAAAATATAGCCTACACCCTAGTCATAGCAGCAAGAAAGCTATGAGCATACTTTCTGCACATCCCATCACTGTGTATACTAATGCACCCTTAAAGAAAATCATACATAAGTTGGATTGCTCAGGACATCTCCTTAATTGGTCTATCGAGCTCACTGAGTTTGATATCAGATACGAACCTAGGAAGACACTCCTAGCACAGCCTCTGGTCGATTTTATGGTTGAAACCACCTTTATAGGTGAGCACGATCCCACCTCCCGTAAGCGCAAAAAACCTGCGGGGGAAGAAATGACCATCGAGCTCCCATCCAACTGTTGGATCTTATACATGGACGGTTCAGCCACTAAGGAAGGAATTGGAGCTGGAATTATACTAGCAAGTCCTGATGGAGAGCACACCATCAAAGACATAATCAGGTTCAAGTTTTCTGGCTCCAACAATAAAGCTGAGTACGAGGCCCTAATATTTGGCATAGAGTTGGCATCCTTCTATGGAGCGACTAAAGTCGCCGCCTTCTGTGACTCCCAACACATAGTGAAATAGATAAAGGGGGAGTATAACACTCAACATCCCACACTTACGAAGTACAAAGACCTCGTTCTAGACATGACAAAAAAGCTAGAATTTTTTGAAATAAGTCAGATAGGAAGGGAGGATAATCAAGTAGCAGATGTTCTATCTAAACTAGCAACTATTGATGTGGCAGATCCCGACTTTAACCAACTTATAGTCTTTGTCAAAGAACCTGCCTACGAAAGACTACAAGTAATGCTCCTAGATGGGGAGGAGAAGTGTTGGATAGATGACTACATGGACATCTTCGAAAAAAATCAACTTCCAGATGATGAAGCAAGTGCTAGACTTATCAAGAAGAAGTCAGTAAGGTTCACAGTGATGAACGACATTATCTACAGAAGATCATTCACAAAGCCCCTGTTGAGGTGCGTCTACCCCAAGGAAACATAAAATCTCTTGGAAAAAGTCCACGAAGGCACTTGTGGTGGTCACCCGGGGGCCAGAACCTTAGCTGACAAAATCATCACGCTAGGTTACTATTGGCCAAACCTGAGAGATGACGCGCAAGCCAATGTAAGAAAGCATCACAAGTGTCAAATATACTCTGACATTCCTAGACTTCCAGCAATGGAACAAACTCTCATAATACCTACGTGGCCAATTGACATGTGGGGAATCAACATCATCAGACCCTTCCCCACCCTCCCCCGCCCGAGGTAATTGCAAGTATGTGATCATGGCAGTCGACTACTTCTACAAGTGGGTAGAGGCAAAGACCTTAGCCAAAATAACAGAGGAGAATGCAATAAATTTCATCCTCGACTTCATTTGGTATCACTTTGGGGTTCCACACACTATTATATCAGATCATGGTCTTCAGTTTTCAAAGGCATTTTCAGCAGAGATGAACAGACTTGGAGTCCGACACATCAAGTCATCAGTAAGCAGGCCTCAATGAAACGAATAAGCGGAAGCAGCCAACAAGTTGGTGCTAACAGCCCTGACTAAGAACCTAGAGTGTTGTGATGGTAGATGGTTGGACGAACTTCCCTTAGCCTTATGGGCAGTTCGTACAACCACCTGGGGGCCAATTGGGGAAACCCCATTTGCACTGACCTTCGGTTCTGAGGCCATGGCACCAGCTGAGATGGCTATCCCTACAACAAAAATTCAAACTATGATGAGCAAATCAATAAGGTCAACAGGCCCCTAGACCTAGACCTAGTAGATGAAAGAAGACTAGCTGCTCAGATAAGGATGGTGAACTACAAGCAAAGAACTAAAGCCTATTATGACAAAAGGGTCAACAAGAGAGTATTCCAAGTCGAAGATTGGGTACTTAGAAAAATTGAAGCAACTGGTAGAAAGGCAGAACAAAACAAGCTCTCTCCAAACTGGGAAGGCCCCTACATCATCACTTAAGTTATCAGAGAAGGGACCTACAGAATGAAGACCCAGATGGACAAGAGTTGAAACATCCGTGGCATTCTGATCATCTACGAAAATATTATCACTAGTTTATAGTCTGTCTTTTATGTAATAGATTAAGTCCTTAATAGTCTTTTCTAGTTATTTTCAATAGGATTGCAGTTCAATTTAATCAATTTCAGTTAATGAAGATTTAGTTTTCATCAAGACTAATGACTAGCAAGATAAATTATGAGGAGCTCCTCCTCGGTATCAAGGGATAAACTCACACAAAATTACCTAAAACCTATGACCGAACGACCCTACTCGGCATAGAGAGGTGAAACCTTCAAAAATTGCCTAATACTTATGACCGAACGACCTTGATTGGCATAGAGAGGTAAATCATCAAAAATTACTTAATACCCATGTTGAATGACCTTCCTCGGCATAGAGAGGTAAAACATTAAAAAATTGCCCAAGACCTATGATGGAACCATCCTCGGCATAGAAAGGAAAATCATTCAAAAATTATCTAAGACCTGTGGCCGAGCAACCTTCCTCGACATAGAGAGATAATAAAAAATAACCTAAATGTCATGCCTAGGAACCTCCCTCAGCCTAATGACTAAACTTGCAAATTTTACAAGTATTTAGGACCGCACGAGCTTCCTCGGTTCAAACAATTACCTATGAGTGACGAGGACATCCTCCTCGGCCTCCCAAGTTAGTTTGAGCTTGTACAAATATTCAACAAACATTCAAACAATCGACATAGTTCAAATAAAGGCAGTTCATATCAAAGCGTTAAAGTGAAGACGACGAAGAAATTGATGAAAGGCATTTCATTGATATGAAAGTTGAAGTATAAAAGAAGCCTATTCTATTACATCAAAAAGATATAAAGAACCCTAAGACTGGTCACCCCCCTAAAAAGGTCATCTTGATCAGCAGCGGGAGGGGGAATGATAAATTGATCAGAAAAGGCTTCTTCAGCTTGAGCTCCCTCGGTGGGCTCCCCCGCGGCATTGGCCTCCTCATCTTCACCTGAACTCAGTCCCTCATCCTCGATCTTTTCAATTAAAGTATGTATATTTTGTGGATCAAGATGAGGAGGAACCCAAGCAGGCCGGCCGGCTTGAGCATCTAGAGAGGCAATGACCCTCAGAGCATTGCTGGAAAAAGGAATGAGGTGGTGTATGGACTAGGCTACCTCATCGTAGAAGTCTTGGAAGATAAGCCAGGCAAGTCCCTCTAGGTTTGGACCGAGAGAAGGATCTACCATAGCCCTTCGGGCTAAGCGTAGAAATTCGTCGGAGTACATAGTGACCGTCTTCTCTGCCACGGCCTGTTTAAAGGCCGAGCTAGCCTTATAACGGGATACGGCCTCATACTCCCTAGAGGAAAGGCTAGCCTCCAACTCATGCAGCCCGGTGTGAATGTGGTGCCCAAATTTTTGTTGGATTCACGCGAGTTTGAAGACATCCGGTTTAATTTGAAAAACGGAGTCGCCACGCCATTTTGATTACCTCAAAACTTTGAAAAAAAGGTTTTTACTTGGGTTCGGAGGTTAAGTTACCCCTTGGGAAGAACGTTTGGCGTTCACCCAAAGTGCCTTGCCGGAGCAAGTCTCCCAAGATTTCAGTAATCGTGCTTGCTTGCGTGCTTTCTTGTGTGCATGTGTTTGAGAAAAAGGGGGGGAATGTCCCAAGTTGTCTTCCGGACGTACAAACCATTTGTTGGTTGTCGCTCGGGATTCCTTGGAATTTTATGTATTTGGGATTATGATCCCGTCCTCATCTTATGACTTGTGATCATCGCATTTTAACCTCGGGACCCTCGGGACTTGCGTGATCGAGAGAATGACGCTCTTTTTGTCAAAGATGAGGTTCTTTAGAAAAGGAGGGTCCTTAGCCCATCAATCCTACGCTTTAAGACGGTCGAGCTCATATAGATGCTTCATACTCTTTCTTAAGCGATAATCGGAGATATAGGGTTCAAGGTGTCCCTTTCTAAAGAGATATGGAACCTTTAATGGAAGGAACGATGTAAAGATAGGATCTTTTACTCCGGTCCATTCCTAGGTTGTTAATGGGGGAATGGGGAAATGTATGTAAAAAATGAATCTTTAATGAAAAGATGACATTTTTGGGTTGCAAATGATGCACTTAGTTTAAAGAAATAATCTTTATTGCAAATGATGCATAAAGATTTGATTTTTATGCAAATGATGCATTTTTGTTGAAGAAATTGGCATTCATTATGCAAATGATGCATAAAGATTGCATTTTGAAAAGCATATGATGCTAGTTTATGGTAAAGACATGGTCTTTAAAGCAAATGATGCTTGAACAAGGGATTTTGGATGCAAATGATGCATTTTGATTGAAAAAGATTTGATTTTTATATGCAAAGGATGCATGAAGATGACATTTTTATTTGAAAATGGGGGTTTTAGGTGCAAAGGATGCACCTTTATGGGAAAAGACTACATTTAAATGATGTCTAATGCATGCCAAAGGGGAAAGGGGAATATAAAGATAGGATCTTTAATCTACCAAGTCCCAAGCAATATAAAGACAATGCAATGAGCAAATTATAAAGCAATTAGGATGCAAAGGTAGGGCGTGCGAGGTTACCAATAGCTTCCTTCTTCTTTGGTCGGAGCTAGGAGGAGAGGTTGGTCTTGGATCTTCAAGGAGGAGGGAGGGAGCTTCTTGGCCTTCTTCTTCACCTTCTTGAGCTTCCAGCAGTATTCTTCACGTATTTGGAGTGTTTGTGGGTGACTTGCTATGGATTGTGTGTGTATTGTGTGTGTTGAAATGGGTAGAGGAGGGCTCTATTTATAGGCAGTCTGGATAAGGCTAATGAAGCCGTGCGGCTAGGGACAGCGAGCTAATGCAGCTGTGCGGCATTATCCATTGTGACTCAGCATTTCTAGAACCATGCAAGGTGGCAAATTCTAGAACCCTCTTCCTAATTAAGAAAAACGTGTTTCTTAATTAGGAAGGCTCCTTCAGCCCTTAATTTAATTTGGGACCTGTTCGTAACATTTCCGGAACACTAGGAAGGTTCGGGAATTAGGAAACTTACCGAAATTGCCGGAAATTTAACTTAGGAAGGCATGAGCCAGATTTGGGTACTTACAGGAAGCCCCTGCGGCAGCGTCACTTGCAAGGCGAGTGGGGTTGTCGATAGAAAAGGATCCGATGCGGCGAATGCCGAGACGGATTGGGTGACCAAGGTGGTCGGTGGTGAACCTCGGAAGGCTACCTACGTATCCGGAGGAATCAAGCCCGAGCCGTAGTTCGGAATTAGGATCCATTGGGGGAAGGAAGAAGAGCGGTCTCTTCTTTGGGGAAATAGAAGAGAAAATGACCTAGGAGGTCAAGCAATTGATCTGCGGGGATATGCTAGGAGTGACCAAGGTGGTCGGATATACGAACCTCTATGAGGGGCTGCTTTATCAGCGAGGAGTGACAAAGAAACGGGGTGACCAAAGTGGTCGAATGGTGGACCTTTTATAAAAGGCTACCTACGTATCCCGGAGGAATCAAGCCTTGATCGTAGTTCAAGCATCACTAGATAGTTAGGAACGATGTCTAGGATTCTTGAGATTTTGACAATTAATGGAGTTTGTCACACGATTTGTCACTGATTGAAACTAGAGCTTACGTCAGCTGTCGAGTGGATAGAGGTAGCTAGAGTTTGGTGAACTTGAGCATACGTCTCAATCTCTTTCGAATCGAGAGATATGGGTTGCCAAAGCTAGAATGATTTAAGCATACGTCTCAATCTCTTTCGAATCGGAGATATGGGTTACCCTAGAATGACTTGAGCATACGTCTCAATCTCTTTCGAATCGAGAGATATGGGTTGCCAATGACTTGAGCATACGTCTCAATCTCTTTCGAATCGGAGATATGGGTTGCCAATGACTTGAGCATACGTCAATCTCTTCGGGATAGAGGTAGCTATAAGTTGAGAGAAACTTGAGCGTACGTCTCAATCTCTTTCGAATGAGATAGAGGTAGCTTAAGTTGAGAGAATGACTTAAGCGTACGTCAATCTATTCGGGATAGAGATAGCTTAAGTTGAGAGAAACTTGAGCATACGTCACTATTCGGGATAGAGGTAGCTTAAGTTGAGAGAAACTTGAGCGTACGTCACTATTCGGGATAGAGGTAGCTTAAGTTGAGAGAAACTTGAGCGTACGTCACTATTCGGGATAGAGGTAGCTTAAGTTGAGAGAAACTTGAGCGTACGTCACTATTCGGGATAGAGGTAGCTTAAGTTGAGAGAAACTTGAGGCGTACGTCACTATTCGGGATAGAGGTAGCTTAAGTTAAGAGAAACTCGTACGTCAATTCGGAGGTAGCTTAACGTTATCCCGTTATCCCGTTATTACGAGCAATTTGGGAATAGAGCTTGATTGCTAAAGAGATAAGGGATATTTTACGAAAAGATGTTATCTTGGTTAAAAGATAACGGAAATTACATGCCCAAGTGGAAGGTCCGAGGGCGGGATTGTAATTTACGCTCGGAGCGAATGAGGCCGCCCGGCATGAGATGGAGAAAAAGGAGCCGTACGGCTAGGACTGTTTTCAGTTATTTAAAAGCAGTTTGAACGGGCTATTGGGCATTATTGCCGCCCAAGAAGCTGCCGAGGAAGAGAGAGGAGAAGGAGAGAAATTTTGAAATTCCTTCAATTCCCTTTAGCTTCTGCGATTTGGAATGGATCCGGAGGACCAAGGCAAGCTAGAAGGAACATCTCCGCGGTGCTAGATGGAGGAGGAAGGAGCTTGTTCGGACGGAGAGGAAGTATGACTTCCTTACGCCTCCATCGGAGCTCTATCAGGGGAGAAGGAGCATAAATCAACGAACCCTCGATCGGTTGGGAGTAAGCATTCTCATTTTGCTCAAATCCAATCGATTTTGCTTGATTTTGAATGATTTAGGGCTTGACCCGAATTTTAGGAATTTCCTAGGATTTTTCTTAGGATTTTGAATGATTTTGAGATGCATGAACAACCTATGAGGCTAAGAATATGCATGTGCAATTTATTTGATGAAAATTATGAGAATGACTCACTTTTTCTCGCAAAATGAAGTAAGAATGAGAATTGTCTAAATATGAGACGGAGTTCTTGCCTTGTGCTAGAACTAGGTCAAAATTCTGATTTTCAATGAGAAAACATGATTTTGGAAGATGAAAATGATTCATGCATGCCATTTTATTTGAAAAATAATGCTTATGTGCAAAGAATCGTGAAAATTATGATTTTGTGCCTTAGGAAAGCAACGTGCTTAAAATGACGTGTTTCAAATGATGAAAGTCACGCTTTTGATGCAAATGATGCTAAAAAAACTTTTGTGAATGCTTTTCTTTTGAAAATATGTGCACTTTTGTGACTATATGCATGCTTTTGAAAATGAGATGAAGGGTGACACTTCTTTTTTGATGTGCTTGTCTACGAGGAGAACAAGTCTAGAGGACCATCGAGATAGCGGTCGAGCTTTGGCGAGAGGATGCCGGATTTTGAGAAGAATGGGGTGAACCCCAAGAATTTGAGTGAGGGCTACCGATGCAGATGCGTTTGTGGAGGCCATCGGCACGGGGATTCACATCACGTCGAAGAGCGAGGGCTTGGTCCGGGCTCTTTCGAGTTTTGGTGGGATAGCACCCACATTAGCTTCCACACAGTGGGGAGAGAGCTTACGGTGACTCTGCCGATTTTACGGCTATTGCGCTGCGGTTCACCGGGAGGCCCGTGACTTGGAGAGACCACATTACAGTGAGGAGTTCCAGGGCTTTGGTTGGATTTGGTGATTCCCGAGGGATTGGGTATGGAGACGCGGAACGTCGAGGTGGCGATTCGGACTTGCATGCGAGAACTTTCTTTGCTAATGATGTGGCCCTTGCCAGTGGCTAGAGCATTCATATGGTTGATGCTATCGATCACTATCTTTGCTAATTGCAGGGCTAGCCATGACTTGCCTCCTTGATTCTCACGGAGGATGTGGATGGGATAGGGACGGTCTCTTGGGGAGAGGCCGGATTGGCGGAGTTGTACTTCTCGTTGGACATGTACGGTCGGAACAAAGGCTGCTTCCATGGGCGCTTCTCATTTGCCCTTGAGGTAGTCTCCTTTCTTTTCTCTTTTCTCTTTTCTGTCTTGAGACTTTTATGAGAGAGAGAATGACCTTTTGATGCTTTGAATATGCGAGGCTGGTTTTGCGAGGTGATCGGGTTCTTTCCTTGGAACCGACGAGTGATATCACCATTTTCCTGCGATGGTTATTTGGAGGGAGATGTGAGGGATAGGTTCACGGGGAAGACCCGGATCACTTTCGACTACAAGATGGTGAAGCTGTGCTCAATAAGGATGGACCAGGATGGAGTGGACTTCTACCCACAGGGCGGTATCAGGAGATTTTCTTTGGGAGATGCTATTGAGGTGACAAGGCGAGAGGAGGTGGCTCATTTGGGCTGACTTGCGACATCATATATGCGGGGACCGTTTCTCGAGCGGCATGGTCATGTCCCTCCATTGGACGCCATTACTCCACACGATCCTCCGGCCACGGATCTTTGCGGCCCGAGGGCGCGGGCGGATGAGATTGAGAGGTACCGGGGAGGTATAGGCTGCGGAGGAGTATTTTGACATGGGTACCCCCTACGCCGTGTTTGTGGAGCGGCGCTTTGAGGACGCCACGAAGGCGCGAAGGCGGCGGTCACTCGGGGATATGGGGAGGATGAGCCTGCGGCCCGCCTATCCCTCTGCACACCTCTCATACGTCGTACACGGAGTGCCGAGGAGGATGAGGATTCTGTCCACGACACGAGGAGCCCCGGTATACCACACTTTGATAGCGTGAGTATACTCTTAGGGTCTTATTCCCTTTTTAGCTTTGATTTTACGTTTTTTGCAATTTTCGAGATTTTGAGATTTTACGAGATTTTCTTTTCTTTTCTCGGAGTTCCGGCTCGCACCTATGACGGGTTGGTCGGGCGAACGGGGTTGGAAAGACGTGTGCCGATCCTTGGTCAGAAGGCGCTGCGCTACTAAGCGTCAACAAGCGTGCGAGAGCACGTGCGCAAAGGAGGCATGTCGGGCGCGGCATCCTCTTCCTCGGCTTCGGAGTATTCATCCGGTGCCGAGGCCTCGGGGCGAGGTCCTAATGCTGATATCTTGGAGCGGTGGCGGAGTACGAGCACGACAACATCCCTGCTTTCCGATGCGAGCGACCGGGGAGGACGTGATGAGAGAGCCTAGCGTCTATGAGGCGAGCGGTGATGAGGAAGAAGAAGAATCGGAGGCCTAGGAGGTCTCTAGAGTAGATTTGGAACAAAACAAACAATGAACACTTTTTATGCACAACTTGTTTATTTTTGCTTTATTTTGACGCCGGTGGGGCGAAGACATTGTATTAATGCTTTATTTACTTTTCTAATTTATGCTTTTTCAATTTGCATATTATACGAGCCTTGGGGCGATTTTTGCTTGGAATCGGGGCTGGGGCCAAAATGATTTATAATGGTGTATAAATGCTTGAATGGCTTACGGATATGTTTTTGTACGGGTTTTGGTTGAAAAAGTGGGGTGAAAACTCCCTTGGGCAGCAACTTTGGTTCTTTGCAGAATTTCTGCGAGAGGGCTAATGTAGCCGTGCGGATAGGTCTGCAGGGCAAATGAAGCCGTGCGGCTCACGGTTACGTACGGGCGGATTTATTTTACGAATAAAAGCAAGGCTTGGCCATTTCATTTCATTTTCACTCTAGACTTGTCCCAATTGTTCCCCGAGCACATTTTGGACCTAAAGCACCACCTTTGATCACTTTTGCGATGGAGAGGCCCGTTAGACTACAAAGGGGAAGAGAGACCATTTTACATCCGGTCTTCAATCTTGGGCGAGACATAACTTCCAAAATCACAAGGGGCTGCTTGATTCTTCCTTCAAGATCAAGTCTTTATGGCATTTGAGGGATCTCCCGCCCGATTGGGACACTGTTGAGAGCCGCGGCAAAGTTGCAGGACGTCAGGAGACATGTTTCTTGCTTTTCTTACAACGAAATCGTCCCAACGCACGAAGACTTGAGCCTTGATTGGGGGTCCCGAGATTGAGGCTATATCTATTCCGATGATCGGAGAGCGTGCCGGTGGCGGTAAAGCTTGCATCTTTTACGCGAGATTCCTCTGGGAGAGGTGAGGAGATGATGGTAGCCGGATAGGATTGACCTTTCGATATCCCGGGCGAGTTTGGGTCTCCGGCTATGGCTGCGACCACGGTGGCTATGGACGCATTTATCCTTTGCGTCTTTTACGTTGCATTCTTCTTTGAGTCCGTGGGGATTTGTCACGGTGGTCTCTGGACATGGTCGAGAGGCTGCGGGGCTGGGAAGGATATCGTCCCACTTGGTTTTGGGGAGACTTTGCATGGGATCGACGGGATGGCTCGGGAGACCATTTCATGAGGTCCGGGAGTCCGGCTATGTTGACTTTGTGGCTGCGGGGAGAGGCTCGGGGCTTTGCACGGGGCTTTGCCGACTCGGTGCCCTTGGGTGATTTCTCGGAGAGGTGCACCTAGGCGACGAGGACGGGAGTAGGCTGGGAGGGCGATGATGGCTAGGCTATCCACTTCGGACATCCGTTGGTGGATACCTCATTGGAGGTTGCGGACCCGGGAGGATATTTCGGGAGTCTTATCTTTGTGAGGGTTCCGGGATTCTGCTGGTCATCCTTCTACATACAGCTTGGTATCCGGGCGGTTTGGGGCTTTACGGGAGCCTTTGAGTGATTGGGAGGACATCAGGACCATGGAGGTGATGTCATTGGACATGAGGGACCCGGCCCGGCTTCACATTCTTCTCGAGGGCTTGGACATACCTTACTTGCTTTCCCACCCGGGGCTATCTTCGGGAGCGGGGAAGAGCACCATCTTGACCCTTTGTCTACTTGGGTAGTACGAGAGGGAGATGGGAGCGACTCGGGTTATCTTGGAGGATAGACGTCGAGCTTTATTGGGGGATGACCACGACTCGAGTAGGACTACGAGGGAGACCGAGGCTAAGGCGAGTTGCCATAACCAATCGAGGTGACTTGGTCGGGGACATGGAGGCTCGGTACAAGAGGTTGTCAGAGGTTGCTCATTTGGCGAGTCTCGGAGGGAGGAGATACGGACTCGTGCTCGTATAGAGAGAGCGCTTATTGACACGGGGTTGGTAGAGGCTCCGGTGAGGATACCGAGAGGTCGGGATGAGGGATACCGAGCATTATTGAGAAGAAAAGGAAGAAGACTCGACGAGGCCGAGGAAAAGGGAAGAAAGGCGAAGAAGACTTAGCGAATGACGACAAGTCTTTTCTCAAGATCCTCTTATTGCCATTTGCAAACACATTAGTTTATTTAGGCATTTTATTGTATTTTAGATCTTTTTAGCGGGTTAGCGAGTCGAGGTAGACCGTGCTTGAACTCATCAAGAAATTTTTGACTTGTAATGAACAAGAAATATTATTTTAGAAATTAATCAAGACATGTTTCATGGAAATTCAAATGTCTTATTACTTGGGACCCGTTTTATGAAAAACCTGAAATACCACTTTTATTTATTGCTAAGGACGCACTTTATGGAAGCTTTATTGCCCTTTTTTTTATTGTTTAGACCCGAACCATATATGGTACGCCTACGTTCCCCTTTTACAAGAAAGGCTAAGGGGCTCGGGTCTTCGTAGTTCATTACGGTGAACTAACAAAACTAAGTCTCTTTTTTTTTTACGTGCACCCTGTTTTTTGCCTAGACCGCCCTTTTTGGGGTTTTCGGCCCTATTTGGGTATTACTCTTTTTGCACTAAGATTTTTTTTTATATATATTTTTTTTTTTTTATTTATTTTTTTTTTCGTGCAACCTTGTTTTTGCCTAGACCGCCCTTTTTGGGGTTTTTCGGCCCTAGTTTGGGTATTACTCTTTTTGCACTCTTTTTTTTTTTTTTTTTTTTTTTATTAGACATAGTATCTTCGGAGTTTATCACCGTTATTTGGGTGGACAAAGGGATTGCCATCCAAGTGCAAGCTTCATTGCTCCTCTGACGGTATCTTACGCACTACATAAGGGCCGATCCAAAACGGGTTCCCATTTTCCCGGGGTTGTCTACGGTAGGGGGCTTTACTTTCGGCACTAAGTCACCCTCTTTGATGTTTCGGCTTTGACTTTCTTATCAAACGCTCGGCCATTCGCCTCTGGTAGGCTCGGGTGTGCTCCATGGCTTTGAGCCTTCTCTCATCGAGCAAGGCCAATTCATCATGCCGGCTTCGTAGCCATTCTACTTCGTTGACCTTTGTTTTCCGGGAGGACCCTTAATGACGGGATTTCCAACTCATTTGGTAACTTTGCTTCCATCTCGTAAGTTAGGGCAAAAGGAGTTTCTCTGTGGGTACATTCGACAGACGTTACGTAGCCCCGAGTGCTAGGTGCGGCTTTTCGGGCCAATCACGACCACGGGTGGCCATCTTCCGGATGATCCGCTCGAGTGTCTTATTAGCGGCTTCCGCGGCTCCGTTGGTGCGAGGTGCATGCGGGGACGACTTGTGGCGAGTAACTGCGGAATTCGACGGCGGTCTATCGCGGTCTCCTTCGAAGTGTGACCCATTATCGAAATGATCTCGTTGGGCACCCCATATACTGCACATTATGTTTTCTTTGATGAAGCTGGGCCACTTTTACGGAAGTGAGGACCTTGTAGGACTTGGCCTCTACCCACTTGGTGAAGTAGTCGATGGCTACCAACACGAACTCGTGCCCATTGCTTCTGTCGGGGCTATTTTCCCTATCACGTCAATGCCCCAAGTTGCAAACGGCCAAGGAGTCGTCATGCGGTACAGGTCATGAGGTGGGAGATGGTTGAGGTTAGCCTGGCGGCACTTGTCGCGAGGTTCGGACGTCTTCGGGCCTTGATGCTGTCTCCATGGAGATCCGGTAGTAACCCATTCGAGGATCACTTGCATCGGGGCTCTGGCATTCATGTGAGGACCGCAAGGACCATTGTGGACTTCGGTCATCAACTCTCAGGCTCTTTCTTGAGTGACACATAAGAGGAGTGGTCCTTGATAGCGTTTCTTGTACGGGTTGCCTCCTAGGATGACATAATGGGAGGCCAACCTTTTCGGGGCTCGCAAGCTTTTGGCTACGACACCTTCTTTTGGTCTACCTTCTTCGTCTCACGAAAGGCGACTCTCCGTCTTTGAGGAATTGGTAAATCTGATTGTACCAAGGTTCCTTTATAGGCTCGGGTCCCAGGTCCACTTCACAATAGAAGGCTGGGGCTTCTCTTCTACCCACTCTGAAGGGCTTTATGGCTTTTCCCTCGGGGATCTCTACCAGTGAGGCTAGAGTAGCTAGGGCATCTGCGAATCTGTTCTTTTCCCTCGGCAAGTAGTGGAAAGTCACTTCTCTGAAGCTGTCCAGGTCAACTCCTCCATATGGGCATGATACCGTTGCGGATTAGGGTCCACAGTCTTCCACTTGTTGGAGACTTGGTTGATGATCGGGGCCGAGTCTCAGTAAACTTCGAGCTCCTTGACATTTCTTTCTAAGGCGGCCTCCAACCCGGCAATGCGAGGCTTCATACTCGGCGACATTGTTCGTGGCGGGAAAGTTCAACTTGAGGGCTATGGGGGTATGCTCATCTTTCGGATCGACCAATAGCATTCCTACACCATTTCCTCTTTTGTTAGCGGCTCAGTCAAAGAACAATTGCCATCTATTCTCGAGGCTCAAGCTGCAAAGATCCCTTCATGCAGGAATTGGGGTTCGGGCCCTCTGTCTTCATTCTTGGGAAGTTCGCCGGGTGATCGACAATGCTTGACCCTTGATGGCCTTTACGGTCACATAGTTGATGTCGTATTACGCCCAGAAGAAGGACCACTTCGCTAAACGCATCGAGAGGGAAGGCTTGTCAAAGATGTACTTGATGGGGTCCATTTTCGAGACCAAATTTACAGGGTGGGCTTGCATATAATGCTTCAATTTGCCGACTACCCGGACGATCCTGCGCGAGTCTTTTCACATCTTTGAGTAATTGAGCTCACTCCCCTGTAGCTTCCGGTGACAAAGTAAATGGCGTTTTCTACCGAGAGTCTTTCTTTTCTGAGCAAGCATAGCCCCATTGCCGTGTACGTGACGGTGAGATAGAGCGAAGAGGCTTACGTCTATGTGGGGGCATAGTACGGGGATGTACTAAGTATGCCTTGATCTGGTCAAAGGCATCTTGGCATTCTTCGGTCCATTCTGTGTCCACATTCTTCTTCATGAGCTTGAAGATGGGCTCGCACATAGTGGTCAGGCGATGTGACAAGCGGTGATGTCTTGCAATTTACCCATGAAGCTCTTGACTTAATGCAGGTTTGAGGTGGCCTCATATCCATGATGGCTTTGATCTTTCGGGGTCAACTTCTATACCTCGCTCTGTGACCATATACCCAAGCACTTTTCCCCTTGTCACTCCGAAGGTGCATTTGGCGGGGTTTAGTCTCATGGAATCTTTGTCTCAACCTCTCAAAGAATTTTCGTAGGTCAACAAAGTGCTGCCCACCCTCTCCTTTGGAGTGGATTATCATATCATCTACGTAGACCTCAATCTCCTTGTGGATCATGTCATGAAAAAGCGCGGTGTTGCCCTTTGGTAAGTAGCCGGCATTCTTGAGCCCGAATGGCATTCTTGTATAACAGTAGGTTCCCCATGGTGTGGTGAAGGATGTCTTTTCTTGGTCTTCCTCGGCCATCTTGATCTGGTTGTAGCTGCCAAAACCATCAACGAAGGATTTGACTTCGTAGTTGGCGGTGGAGTCCACCGGGATGTCTATGTTTGGCGAGAGGGTAGTCGTCTTTGGGGCTGGCCTTGTTCGGATCTCGGAAATCCACACGGCGGCGCACCTTCCCATTGGCCTTGGTTACGGTCACGATGTTGGACAACCATGTCGGGTATTCAATGACTACGATGAACCCTACCCATGATAGCTTCTCAATTTCTTCTTTGACTGTAGAGACCATTCGGCTTAATCTTTCTCGGTTTACGCTTTGCGGCTTAGCATGCGGGTGCTAGAGGGATTACTGTGTTCTACTATCGAGTGTCTAGCCCCGGCATATCCTTGTATGACCATGCAAACACGTCGACGTATTCTACGAGCGGCTCGATCAATCTGTCCCTTTCAACCCCCTGGAAGAAGCTTCCAATCTGTGTCTCTTTAGGTTCCTCAATAGTACCCAAGTTCACACTTATCAAAACCTCCTCGGCGGCTTGGGCCCGGTTTTCCTCTTTTACGAAACACCTTAAAGATTTCTTTAATGTATTGTTCGTTTAGTGTGTTTGCATCTTGTTCAAATGATTCATTATTAAGCTTGTTGTTAAGTTTTGAGTTAATTTATCATTTGTTAAGTTGGCAATAAGAGGATAATCGGAGAAAGATTTGTCATTTCATTCAAAATAAGGGGAAAGATGACATCGATTACATTTTCATAATCCTCGGGCGTGAGGCCTTCGGATGACTACGAGGGCCGGAATTCAAAGATTCTGACTCGGCGAATAGACGCTGCGACTCTGGACCCTACGCTACTTATTGACTCGAGGGGACTTGACAAGGGTTGGACCGGGATCTCACTCCTTCTTGCTTTGTTGCCACAGGGAGTAGCGGTCTTGCCGGCGTTCTTGAAAGTTGGAGACTTCGAGCGATCAAAAGCTTGCCGGAAATCATTGACGGCCGGTGCTTTGTGGAAAGATGGTGAGGGGAACTAAAGTAACTTGTTGCAATCTTTCGGCTAGCTCTTCCGTATATTGGACTCATTATTTGAAGTGTCGGCTCATTTTGTCGGCCTTGCTGGCGATAGGTCATCTTTTCCTTGCCAATCTTTGATACCACCACCTTGTCGGTATAGCCAATAGGAGGGTTGGCTTGAATGATCTTGATAAAGTCTTCTTCGGGAGAGACTTTGATCCTTCCACTGATTGGCCAAATACTCTATAGGCTTTACGTATTCGTCTTCTAGATCTGCTAGCTTTTTGTTGAATCTTACAATGGCAACAAACTCGGAATTTTCTACTTCAAGAGGATCATGATCATAGGGATATCGAGTGGTGTGCTTGGGGTGACGGGTTCCTTGACGGGTTCCTTGGCATAAGCCCCGACATAGTAGTCGAACTTGCTGAAGGCTCTCCCAAAGTTCCTACGCTCTTGTCCCCGACTTCGTATCTTTCCTTAAGCCTGCTTGTGTGGACTTTCTCTTCTTCTTCTTCCTTGAAGGAGCGTCCTCATTGATCCATTCTTGATACTCATACTCTAAGCGAGTCTTCACAATCACATACATCATACCGGATGTGAGGCTTGGGTTGAGCCAGGATAGCCCCTCCAAGCTGCTTGGTCATTACCGTTGTGGATTACCATGTTGGCCATTTTGACGAAAGGTGACAAAGCGAGGATTACAGCGGCTGTGCGAGGATTACAGTGCTAACAAGTCGGTGGCCGGTGTTCTCACCCACTTCTTTCTCGGCTGCGGGAAAGGGATAGGAAAGGTTTAGACTCGGGGTAGGTGTTTGAGAGTGAAGGCTCGGGCAATATGCAAATTAGAATCTTCAAGTTTACTTAAAAGCAGTGTCTTTTATTAATATCTATTTGGTTGGAAAAGGGATTACGCCCTTCTTTTTCACAACTACTCTAGATCTGGATCGGTGGGTTCCGTCACTACGTCTATAAGCCCCTCGTATTCCACTGTATTTCGACCTCCCGGGGTGGACGGCCCGGGCGAGGGTCCTATAGGGCACGCGGATCCCACCGGCCAGAGTAAGAAACGCTCCTATCGGGTCTAGCGGGTCATAGGACCTTTCAACGCACGAGCGATGCGGATTATAGTCAAGGCAATGCAGGGAAAGTCTCGTCTCTACGCCTTGACGGATCTTTGGCGAGTTTCGCTTGAGCGAATGACGGTTTTTGACTTTCGGTAATGTCAGAGAATAATAGGCATGGGTCGGGCGGTAAAAGCCGGATGACACGGTGTCACATTGAACTTCGTTGCATACACGGTGCGTTGGTCGGAATCGAAGTCAATGCCGGTCAAGATCTTGCCAATTTTTCCTTGTCGGAATTTTGGCGAGCTTCGCTTGAGCGAAAGATCTTTTGATTTTTGGCAAAGACTCGATCTTGACTCTTACGCATTCCGTGCGGGTCAAGGTCAATAGTCAATGTCGGAGTCAAGATCCCACTGATTTTTCCTTGTCGGAATTTCGGCAGAATTTCGCTTGAGCGAAAATCTTGGCTTCCGTTATGAGCTAAGGCTTGACCTTTACGTGGGTATGAAACTGGGCTATATGACACGGACTAGACCAAAAACCAACCAAAAGTCACGGTTTTTGAAACGTGTGACACGGGCTGTGCATTGGTCGACCTTTGTTTGCCATGGGGAGGTTGGGATGATTCCGTGCGCGCCGGGAGCATCGTAAGAATTTGTCCGTGGCTGCATTGGAACCACCCTCGGGTTTGAAGGACGTGCGTGCAAAGTGTACAGGATATATGAGGTGCGCGTAGTGTGCGGTCTCCTAAAAATGTTCCTTTTTGAGTTAAAACAGAGATTTTCATAATGTGTTTTAAAGGAATGATTTTCGGGACCGGGGAAAATGCAACACATAAGCACGTAAATTTTAAGGAGCCCTAGTCGATCATGAAGTGAGTAGCCCCAAGCTGCTAGGGCTTTGCCCGGATTAACCTTGATTTTCTGGTGGAATTGCCCTTTGAGGTCGCCCGGTCGAGAATCCAAGGAGGATTGAGCCGTACGGCTGCATGGATCAATTTTCCGGGTTCCACTCCTTTGCTATTTTTCGGGTTGTTTCCCGTTTCAAAGTATGCACTGATTCCAAGATGCAAATGATGCAATGCATGGTAAAGAAAGCAAGCACGATTAATGAAATCGGCGATGGGAGTCTAACCGCTCAAAGGGAAAAGCTTTCTTTTATTTTTTCAAAATTGTTTTTTTTTTTTTTTTTCGAAAAGGGATGCGAGTACGTGGATTGTTAAACCACCGGTTATCCCAACTCCCACGTCGGGGAGTGTACGGGGAAGGGTAAGTGGTTTCCACCTATATACCGAGTATCGATTTTTTGTTTTGAAAATAAAAGCTTTTCTCCTTTGGGATTGTCCCCAGCGGAGTCGCCAAACTGTGAATGTGGTGCCCAAATTTTTGTTGGATTCACGCGAGTTTGAAGACATCCGAGTTTAGTTTGAAAAACGGAGTCGCCACGCCATTTTGATTACCTCAAAACTTTGAAAAAAAGGTTTTTACTTGGGTTCGGAGGTTAAGTTACCCCTTGGGAAGAACGTTTGGCGTTCACCCAAAGTGCCTTGCCGGAGCAAGTCTCCCAAGATTTCAGTAATCGTGCTTGCTTGCGTGCTTTCTTGTGTGCATGTGTTTGAGAAAAAGGGGGGAATGTCCCAAGTTGTCTTCCGGACGTACAAACCATTTGTTGGTTGTCGCTCGGGATTCCTTGGAATTTTATGTATTTGGGATTATGATCCCGTCCTCATCTTATGACTTGTGATCATCGCATTTTAACCTCGGGACCCTCGGGACTTGCGTGATCGAGAGAATGACTCTCTTTTGGTCAAAGATGAGGTTCTTTAGAAAAGGAGGGTCCTTAGCCCATCAATCCTACGCTTTAAGACGGTCGAGCTCGTATAGAGGCTTCATACTCTTTCTTAAGCGATAATCGGAGATATAGGGTTCAAGGTGTCCCTTTCTAAAGAGATATGGAACCTTTAATGGAAGGAACGATGTAAAGATAGGATCTTTTACACCGGTCCGTTCCAAGGTTGGGGAATAGGGGAAATGCATGATGAAAAATGACTCTTTAATGAAAAGATGACATTTTTGGTTTTAGCAAATGATGCTTTTTGATTGAAAGAAATGATCTTTATGCAAGTGATGCGTAAAGATAGGATTTTTATGCAAATGATGCATGAAAAAGGTTTTTTGAATGCAAAGGATGCATTTTTATTGAAAAGATTGGATTTTTATGTGCAAATGATGCATAAAGATGACATTTTATTTAAAAATGGGGGTTTTAGGTGCAAAGGATGCACCTTTATGAAAAAGACTACATTTTTATGACAAATGAGGTCTTAATGCATGCAAAAGGGAAAGGGGGTGATAAAGATGTGATCTTTATGAATAAATGCCAAGTCCCAAGCAAGATATATGAATGCAATGAGCAAGTATATCAATTAAAATCAAGGTTAGGGCGTGCGAGGTTACCAATTGCTTCCTTTGCTTCTTTGGTCGGAGCTAGGAGGAGAGGTTGGTCTTGGGTCTTCAAGGAGGAGGGAGGGAGCTTCTTGGCCTTCTTCTTCACCTTCTTGAGCCTTCACCAATATTCTTCACGTCTTGGGAGTGTTTGTAGGTGACTTGCTATGGATTGTGTGTGTTGAAATGGGTAGAGGAGGGCTCTATTTATAGGCAGTCTGGATAAGGCTAATGAAGCCGTGCGGCTAGGGACAGCGAGCTAATGCAGCCGTGCGGCATTATCCATTGTGACTCAGCATTTCTAGAACCATGCAAGGTGGCAAATTCTAGAACCCTCTTCCTAATTAAGAAAAACGTGTTTCTTAATTAGGAAGGCTCCCTTCAGCCCTTAATTTAATTTGGGACTGTTCCAGAACATTTCCGGAACACTAGGAAGGTCCGGGGAATTACCGGGAAACTTACCGAAATTGCCGGGGAATTTAACCGGAAGGCATGAGCCAGATTTGGGTACTTACAGCCGTCGCCGGTAAGCTTGCTTTCTCTCTCTCAATCGCTTTCTCTCTCTCACTCGATTTCTCTCTCTCACTTTCTCTCTCTCTCATTAGTCACAGCCGTTCAGAACAACGCCGTTGCCGCCGAGCCTTTCCATTCGCCGTTCGCCGTCGCCATCGCCGGTAAGCTCGCTTTCTCTCTCTCAATAGTTTTCTCTCTCTCACTTGATTTCTCTCTTTCACTTTATCTCTCTCTCATTGGTCACAGCCGTTCAGAGTCGCCGTTCGCCGCCGTTGCCGCCGATTCCTTCCTAATTTCTGCAGGTACTTTCTGAACTGTGTAGTGTTAGGGTTTAGTTTTTTGAGTTTATCCCTCTGTCAATTAGAGATTGACTGCTCTTATCGTCTCGAAATTGTTGGTTTGTATTGTCTTCACCATAACATGTATTGTTCATGTTTGAATTTTGTTATGATAGAAAGTTTCTTATGTGGTATATATTATTTTGTATTCCTTCTGAGTTTTGTGTGATATGTGTACAGTAGCATTTTATTCTTTTATTCTTATTTTGCAAATACAGTAGGGTAACTGATAAAAATAATTAGAATTTTGGAAATCAAATTAAACCCATGAAATTGAGTTGAAGTATGATGGATTCTTTGTTATAGTTTCATAATTTAAGTGATGTTGTTATTCTATGTGTGTGTGTGTGTGTTGTGGGTATATAAGTATGTGGGTTTGTATGTGTGTGTGGGTTTTGAGTTTCAATCAAATTATTGATGCTTATGAATGTTATATGAAGTTAGAATTGATAAAATATGTTATATATGTTCAAATTTCATATGTGAGAATCTATAACTTAGTATGTGTAATTTGTTTTTTCATGGCTGCCATGTTTATGTATGTGGGTATATGTAGATTTATGAAGTTGGGGCTAATTTGATGAAAATGTTATTTTGGATTAGAATTATTGGGTTATGTATAATCTTCCGCACACTACCTCACTGGTTCTAGATCCCATTTTGGGGCGATTGACGGCATCGCGGATGGTGATGTATGTCGCCTATGTTTGAGCGCCTGATATCAATCCTGGCACCCTAGATGCACCTTAGGCCGGATCACACTTTTTGATCAAGCAGTCAACTATTTACTCTTAATTTGTATTAGATGGCTTGTGTAAAGTCAAAGGGGGAGGGAGGGGGGTGAATGTCTAAAATTAGGAAGACTTGGATGGAAGTATTGTTAAGGAATTAGACTCCTAATCATTGTCTAAAATTAGGAAGAAAACTCTTAGTGGCACTGCTTATAAGGTATTGTCGTTGGTGTTTAACATCTTAAAATATAAATAAGATGAGAGCCTTTCTCACCCACAGCTATCAAAATTCGTCCATCTTTGATCAAGAAAGATAGAGCAAATAAGTTCTCCACTGTTTGAGCAAAGGATTTTCTGTTTAATAAGAGTTTTCCGGTTTCACTTTGTCCTCTTCTCTCTAAGAATCTCAAACATCACGGCCATGTTTGTGATAGTGTCTGTTTTCTCTTCACTTTGGTGTTATCTTTGTTACCTTGTTTTTACTTGTGACCGTATAACACCGGTGAAGAGTAAAAGCACCGTCACAAACATGTTATGTTTGAGATCCTTAGAGAGGAGAACGATGGCTGGAAAAAATTCTTATTAAACAGAAAATCCTTTGCTCAAACAGTCGAGAACTTGTTTGCTCTGTCTTTCTTGGTCTAAGATGAGATAGGGTTTTGATAGTTATGGATGAGAACGACTCTCATCTTGTTTATAAATGTTAATTTAATTCATCATTGTAAAATTATATATTTTACAACAAAGAATTAATATTTAAAATTATTCACAATATTAATAATTCATCATTGGTAAGGCTCACTTCCCAAACTATGTCTACATTGTATGCTTACAATGTAGACATCATATACATCATGCATTTTTAAAAAAGCACATACACACACACACAACTTTTAAAGAAAGAGGGGTACCGAAAGACTCATTTATACGAGGCGACTCGGGTGAGCTCTGCTATTCTCTTCCCGAGGTGTAACCTGACCTCCGAACTCAAAATCTCATCACACAACAACTGTTTTTTAAACAAGCTTTTTTTCAATATTTTGGGCTAATTCAAAACGGCGTGGCGACTCCTCCAAACAAACGCAGCGTAACCTCCCGACGACGCGAGATGTCGAGGCCCACGCGAGCGGATCCGGGTAATTTCAATTGGCGACTCCGCTGGGGACATTTTGTTTTAAAAACTTTTAAACAAAAAAAAAAGATTTTTAAAACAATGATGAGGGTCAAACTTTCATTTTACCCCTTTCTTTAACTGTTGTGTGTGTGTGCATGTGCTTTAAATTTTTATTTACAAAAAAATAAAAATACAAAAAAATGCATCATAATACATCTGTGTACATACATATAAAAATTCTGCAAAAATTTCTGTTTTACTCAGAAAAAGAATTTTAGTGACCGCACACTACACGCACTCTTATTATGTACACTGCACACTACAACCCTCAACTCGGAGTGGTCTCAGTTGCAGTTCGATTGGTCTTCCTGATGCCTTTCAGACACGCACGGGATCATTCCAAACATCCCATCCTAGCCAGTGTCAACCATGTACGCTTGCATCACACTTTGTCCCGACTCGGCTGGTTTTTACCCAGTCCGTATCATAAAGCTTGGATGTATATCCCATGTCGGCCATTTTCTGAGTCGAAGCTCGGAACTCAAGATCCCTTGTGAAAGGAAGATGATGAAAGGTCATGCTAAAATCTTGACCTGATCTGGATTTCCAAAGCTACACCCGGACAATGCTCCGTCCCGGATATACATCCATCCCACATGACACCATGTCATCAAGCCTTTAATACGTCAGCCATGACAATATGACCTAGCCAACGCCTAACATCACAGATCCCTTGCGCAGGCATGGTAAAGAGAGGTCATGCCGAACTCTCGACTCGATCTTGACTCAGGTGCCGGCTCTGCTCACTATTCACATGGCCAACGCGTTAAAACGAACATGACAGGCTCGGTCCTTAGGTTCGGATTTTTCTTTTAGGCCGATGGAAACCGCTTGCCCTATTGGACCCTCGCCCGGGGCTACCCACCCCGGGATGTCAAAATACAGGTGCAAAACGAGGGGCTTATAGCCGCACTGATGGTCTCTACTGGCCCAGGATCTAGCATAGTTGCGAAAAAGAAGAGCAATATTTTCCAACCAACTTAGGATTCTGAGAAAACACGTTTTAAGTAAATTAAAACAACAAAAAAAAGAGCATAAAAAAAATGGAAATTGCATGTCGCGTGAGTTTTCCCCCTTTATCCAAAAAAGGTCTTCCTATGTCTAAACCTTACCCGTCACCCCCTCCAGCGAACCGAGAGTCGTTGAGAGTACCCGGGAGCCGCCTTTTCAGTATCGAAGTTATAAGGTCCGACAGCCCTTCCGGTTCAGCAGTCCGAACAGTCCGCTACTCCCCTATGGCGGGATCAACAGATAACAGTGAGGGAAACGGAACCCCGCCACTAAGAAACCTCCAAACAATGGAGGAGGAGCTGCAAGCCTTCAAAACTCTCAAGAAGCGCCAAAAAGAATAACAAGCCTGGATCATAGACACCATGCGCCGTCGCGGAACCGTCGATGTTCCCCAAACTGATGGGACCTTCGTTATCATAAAAGATGAAGAAATACCTGCTCCCCCGGTTTCTCAAAGTTATCAGCATGTCCAACCTCCACCAAGCTACGAGAACCAAGCAACGCAAAGCAGTTCCCACTCAAAAATTCACTCAGGCATCAGTCAAGCAACTCCGATCTGCCTGCCTCAGCACAATCAATTTCCCGGCCCTGTGTCACAAGCTCAATATCTCCAGCACACATATAGGTCTGTTCTTCCAGATCCCAATGTATCTCGGTATCCCCCGGGATTCAACCCTTTGCCTCTATATGAGCCTCGCAGCCATAACCTGAAATCCCAATGTTTACCAGGGACAGACATCCCAAGCAGATATCCCGACATTTCAAACCTACCACTCGCGGGTCTGCCACTTGGGGCTAATGAAGCATTTCCTCAATTTCCAAACACAGCTCTTAGCGGTTCGGGCAATCACGCCCTCAATTGCAACAAACAGGGATACGGGATGGTATACACTCAACTACCTCCCCAAGACTCCCGAATGGCGACCCCATCAAATGGAGCTCAAGTAAACCTCTATCAAGCACCCTTGAGGAACAACAATCCTCCTCGCCCACAACAATTTCAGCATTTTGACAACCTCGAAATGCCCCTGGGCCAAGTGTTTGAAGCATTGGTGAAGCGGAATCTCCTCAAACCTCTCGAGAATTTCCAGCCAAAGACTCTCAAACCTAACATGGATATGAGCAAGCACTGCACCTTCCACAACTACCCCTGTCATACCACCGATAATTGCTTCGTGCTGAAGCAAGTGGTCCAGGGGCTAATCGAAGAAGGAAAGTTGGAACGCCCCCGTGGCCCCAACACAGTCGGAAATCCGTTCCCCCGAAACAACAGGGTGAACATGATAGCCTTCAGCGAGACTCCCTGCAAGAGTTATCCCCTGCAATCTCCAAGACTGTCAACATGCTATCCCGCTACGTCTGGGAATGCGAAACCAGAGTCAAACGCTCCCGTGACCGGGAATCCAGACACAGGAAAATTCGAGGATGACTGTCTCCCTACGATCTCTGCCACAATCGAGACACACCCATGGATGGATCAAACACTCCCCGGAGGAGACTGAAGTAAACAGCAACACCAAAAGCGGTCTAACCTTCACAGATACAGACTTGTCGACATGTGAAAACAGACACAACGAGGCCCTCCTCATCCTCATAACGATAGAGAGGTTCTACCTCCCGAACGTCTTGGTCAACAATGGCTCAGAAGTCAACATCATTGCCCTGCGTATGATAAAACGACTCTGTGTCAATCGCTCCCTGATGAGACCTTCGCCTCGAGTAATCCGAGCTTACGACTCCACTCCGTGCCCTATCTTAGGAGTAATCGATCTGAGGATCCAATTCAACGAACAAATGGAGTCGATAGAATGCCAAGTCGTGGAAATCAACTCCACTTTGTCCGCCCTGCTAGGACGACCTTGGCTGCACCCGATAAAAACAGTATCATCTACTCTCCACCAATGTGTGAAATTCATCAACGCCAATGGAAACCTCGAAGTAATCCGCGGAAGCACCACGATGGAGAGTGCTTGGCCAGTAAGCTATGACCCAGAAGAAGGTCCTGATATGACCGAATATTCCTCTGCAGACGAGTCTCCACTCATGATCCGCTACGAAAGAGATCCCTACATCCACGCGCTAAGCCGTGGCGAGCCAAAAATTTAAGAACTCATGGGCCAGGATGACAACTCTGAAATATGCGACTGCGAAGAGTGCATGAAAGAAGATCAAGAAATGGATGCCTAAATGGAACTTGACCAAGAAGTAGACTCATACTTCGCCAGAAGCCCTCCTGAAGAATGTTGGCCCATCACCAACATGATGGAACAGGTCAACCCTCATGCCGACACACTCGGGTCTCAAGGGGACAACCACCATAGCATATCCAATTCAACATCCCGGTATCTGACCTGGAAGAACAATGGCGCGACCTCCTTAAAGCCTAATCAGAGAAGGAGAAATAGCATGCCCCCTCGATTCAGATATCGTGAATGTCATCCAAGCAAAGATCTCAGATAAGGAAGCAGATTCTATGAAGATAATCAACATCAACAAGAATCAACTCCGAATCAGCGAATGCTTCGCCCTCCTGGAAGAAGCTCTCCATGACTTCTATTGTTAAGAGTCCCCGAGATCTGGTAGCAACACCAATGGAGGGATACCCTCAAAGGAGCATCCTAAAACCTCCGCGATCTGGTTTGAAGTCGAACCGAGAGCAAGCCATCTTCCGGGAATGACATCGACTGAAGAGTGGCCACCAAAGCCTTCACCACCCTCTCTAGACCTACATCCTGCAAAGAGCAATGAAGCCTGGTCCAATCCCTCGTCGCCTAGAGTCTAGCTTCGAGTCATGTTGTCTGTGAATTCAAGTCTTTCGAGTCATCTGATGGCTCTACGCCGGAAGATTGTGAGTCCATAATCAACAATGTATCTTCTCTACGCTTTTAAAAAAAGGTCCTACCTTTCTAGATATCCTTCCATTGCATCTTTAACGAATGATGAGTTAACTAAATCACAAACAGTTAATAAAAATTCATCTAATAAAGAAGCAGACACATTAATTGAACAATGCATTAAACAAACCCTTTAAGCATATTGTCAAACGAGAGAAAAACCTGGCCCAAGCAGCCGAGAAGGTTTTAATCACCGTGAATTTGGGAACTGCTGAAGAGCCTAAGAGACGCAAATCAGAAGCCTCTTTACCGGCACAGTCCGTGAACCAGAAGTCAATCAAGGGACGGGTACTGGTCGAACAACTGGCCGGCTTCCCAACCGACGAGGCCCAAGGTCCCGAACCACAATTTCCAGATGAAGGATCTTTGCACTTGAAGGCAAAAATTGATGGCAGCTGTTCTTCATTGGAGCAGCCAACAAAAGAGGAAACGGCATTGGTATGCTCTTGGTTGACCCAAAGGACGAGCACACCCAATTGCCATAAAGCTAAACTTCGAGGTAACCAACAATGTCGCCGAATACGAAGCTTGCGCCGCCGGACTAGAGGCCGCACTCGAAAGGAACGTCAAGAAGCTAGAGGTCTACGGGGACTCAGCCCTAATAATCAATTAATTTTCCAACAAATGGAAAACAATAGACCCAGGCTTGCAAAGATACCATGCCTGCATGGAAGACCTCATCACGCAATTCAAAGAGGTTACCTTATACTATTTTCCAAGAGACCGGAACAGGTTTGCAGACGCCCTAGCCACCTTGGCTTCACTTGTAGAAATCCCTGAAGGGAAGGCAATCAAGCCATTCAAAGTAGGAAGAACAGAAATTCCTGCCTACTGCTACAAGATCGAACCAGAACCCGAGCCCATCAATGATCCGTGGTACAACCGAATCTTCCAATACCTCAAGAACGGGGAAGCCACCTTCATAAACGAGGATAGCCAACGCAAAGAAGGAATCAAAGCTAAAAGCATCGTGGCCCTAAAATGCCTTGCCTCTCACTTTGTCATCCTTGGGGACATGCTATACAAAAAACGCTACCAAGGACCGCTCCTACGTTGCATCAGCAAAGAAAAAGCAAACAAGGTCATGAATGAAGTCCACAATGGGGCTTGCGACCCCCACATGAACGCCAGAGCCCTGATGCAGATCATTCTTCGAATGGGCTACTACTGGATCTCCTCACGATCTTTACTGCATGACTACTACCTGGCCCTTCGCCACTTGGGGAATCGACGTCATCGGGAAAATCGCTCCGCCCGGAAGCAACGGCCACGAGTTCGTCTTGGTCGCCATCAACTACTTCACAAAATGGGTCGAAGCCAAGTCATACAAAGTGCTAACTTCCAAGAAGGTCGCACATTTCCTCAAGGAAAACATCATATACCGATACGGCATCCCGAACAAGGTCATATCAGACAATGAGTCCCACTTCGAAGGAGAATACGACAGACTGCTGACCGAATTCAAAATCACACGCCACAAGTCCTCTCCCTACAGGCCGTAAACAAACAGCGCAGTAGAAGCAGCAAACAAGACCATCAAAAGGATCATCCAAAAAATGACCACACGAGGACGAGATTGGCCCGAAACTCCATTCGCCCTAACATACGGGATGGAGGCAGTACTGCCCGTTGAATTAGAAATTCCCTCACTTCGAGTGTTGCTGGAAAACGAGATCAACAAGTCGAATGGCTCCGAAGTCGACACGACGAACTGGCCCTGCTGGACGAACGCCGACTAAAGGCCATGGAACACATTCGAGCCTACCAAAGCAGAATGGCTAGAGTTTTCGACAAGAAAGTCAAATCCCGATACATCAGGGAAGGCGATCTAGTACTGAAAGAAAAGCCTCCTACCCGAACCAACCCGCTTAGAAAATGGGAACCAACATGGATTGGCCCGTTCGTAGTCCACAAGATCTTCTCCGAAGGTGCCATGAAGCTGACAGACCTAGACGGCAATCCCTTCATGAATCCATTCAACGAAAGCAAACTTCGCAGATACTTCGCCTAAAGAAGATCAACTTTTCATCTCCCGTTACTCATTGTAGCATCGAACTATGCAGACCTGAGCCCCTCAGTCAGGGGGGAACGTAGGCAGCCTTAATTGATTCGGTCTAAAAACACACAAAAAAAAACAAAAAATTTGGATGCCACCAAAAGGTCCAAAGCTGGACGCCGCCAAGGCTCAAACAAAAAGCAAACAAGAGATCTTGCGTCTCAACAAAGCTTTAAAAGTAAATCACAAATCACTAACGGTTACAACATTTCTTGATGAGTACAAGCATGGTCTACTCTCAAGCTCACAACATGCTAAAAGACAGCTTAATACATTTAACAAATAATGTGTCTGCAATGCAATGGATGGATACTTAGGAGGTCATTCCGCGCCACTCGCTCTTGTCCCCTCGCCATTCCTTTCCTTTCTTCCCTCATCCCCGGCGAGTCTTCTTTCGTTCCACGCGAGCCAATTCTGTCTCTCTCATTCCGAGATCAGGGGTCCTCCCCGTCGAGTCAAACAATCCAGCAGCTCGCAGAGCTTCATTCGCCTGTGCCTCGGCCCGAATCTCCTCCCTGTGAGTCTGTAAGAGAGGACCTCTCTCCGTCAGTCGGTCAACTCGGGTCTCATAGTCAAATAAAGCGTCTCCCATCACATTCTGAGGGTTAGACCAGGCTTCTGCACTTCTAAGGCTGTAGCTGAGACGATAACCTTGCCCCAGAATCTCTTCAAGCTTGCTCCCCAAAATCACTTGGGACCGCCCGACATGCTGCTCATACCAATCCAGGTACTCGGTGCTCAACACAACACTCTCCCGACGTCGGAGGAGTACCACAGGAGGGAAAGTGGAATACTTCCATACTCTCAGAAAATACAGAAGAACATCTGAATCTGCGATGCAGAGAGAAGCTACCTCCACAGTGGCAATATCATCCCAGCCTAGCAAAGGCTCCTGTCTCATCGCAAACTGCCGGAAACAAGCGACAAAATATAGAAGGAGGTCCAAGACAACCCTGGAACTCTGACAACATAGGAACCTTCCTGAAAGGCCCTCCTGGTCTCGATCCCCCAATGGGAAACCCACCAATGGATCTGATGCGTACCAAGCCATGCCATCCATCTCTCCCAAGCAGACTGATCCATGTCCAAGACAAGAGGTCGCCGAGCAAACGTCCACGGACTAAGGTGGATGATCAAGACATGAAACATGATGAGTGAATTTTTTTGGGTGAAACACCTGAGATGTCAGGTAGGATGGCCAAATGGTCAGTACAACTGAGTACTTATGACATAAGTATGAAGTTAGGACTGCAATCAAGTCAACAACTTTGGCAGATTTCAGTCCCAATTCACAGCCTGAGGTTGAAATTGAAGTCCAACAACTTGAAGGCATTGGCTCTCCTAGGTATTGGACGCTGTACACTGATGGAGCTTCAAATACTAGGGGTATAAGTCTAGGAATAGTCCTGAAATCACCCACAAAGACTTAATCCCTCAAGCTGTAGCTTGTGAGTTCAAGGCGACGAATAATGAGGCTGAGTATGAAGCCCTCATCATGGGTTTGAATACTGCTTTAGATCTAAATATTAAGCATATTAATGTGTTTAGTGATTCCTTATTGCTGATTAACCACTTTAATGGGTCTTATACAGCTAAGCAAGCTAGAATGACAAATTATCTCCAACATGTTAAGATATTAGCTAGACAGTTTGCAACTTTCACTTTTGAACAGATTCCACAAGAAAAGAATGCTGAAGAAGATGCATTGGCCAACCTGGGTTCGAGTTGCAAAAGCATGCTGAACAATACCATCCCAATCATTCATTTCATGCATCTAACCATAAATCAGCCTGAATTATGCCAAGTTGATGATCATCCTGATACAATAATCGGCCCTATTAGTAATTTTGCATCTTGGACACTGCCCATAATTAAATTCTTGCAGGATGGGACAGTGCCAACAGATGTGAAAAATCCAAGGTCATTCAGAATAAATGTATCAAGATTTATTTTAATAGATAATGTTTTGTTTAGAAAGTCTTTATCAGGAATATACATGAGATGCTTAGAACCAGAGCAAGCTGAAGAAGTCCTAAGGGAACTACATGATGGTGAATGTGGCAACCATGCTGGGGGCAAGTCACTGTCATCTAAGGCATTGAGAACAGGTTACTATTGGCCAACTATGCATCAAGATGCAGTCAAGTATGTCCAGAAGTGTGATGCATGCCAAAGACACAGTAACATCTTACACCAACCTGTTGAACCACTACATCCTATTCTATCACCTTGGCCCTTTATGCAGTAGGGGATGGATATAGTTGGCAAGCTATCAAAAGCACCCGGAGGCAAAGTATTCATGCTGGCATTAATAGATTATTTTTCAAAGTGGATTGAAGCTGAAGCTTTTGTGCAAATTAGAGACAAAGAAGTAATATCATTCCTGAAAAGGAACATTATTAGCAGGTTTGGAGTTCCATCCGAGATTATATGTGACAATGGCTCTCAGTTCATCAGCAAGAAGACACAAGACTTCTACACAAGATGGGAGATCAAGTTGATAATGGCTACACCGGTACATCCTCAAGACAACGGTCAAGCTGAGTCCAGTAACAAGTTGATAATAAACAACCTGAAGAAACGTCTTGGTCGAAAGAAAGGAAGATGGGCTGAAGAGTTGCCATTAGTACTTTAGGCGGACAAAAATACTCCAAAGACTACAACTGGACAGACACCTTACTCCTTGGTATTCGGTGCTGAAGTTGTTATCCCTGTAGAGTTCGGAATCCCAACAGCCAGATATGGTCTAAAAACTCCAGAGGACAACCAACTTGTTCTTGCCGAAGACCTGGATACCGATGACGAACTAAGAGACATGGCAAAAATCAGGATGGCAACCTACCAGCAAAGGATCGCTAAATCTTACAACAAAAATGTCCGTATTAGGAGATTTTAAGTTGGAGACATGGTCCAAGGGAAATTTTTTCAGAACACAAGGGAATTAAATGCAGGTAAGCTTGCAGCCAAATGGGAAGGCCCCTATCTGGTTGATGCAGAAGCTGAGAAGGGGGCATCTAATTTGTTAACCTTAGATGGCATAAGGATCCCAAGAAGTTGGAATGCAATCCACCTCAAGTTGTACTTCATGTAAGTCGTAGCTTGTCCATTCAATTACCAAAACTCAATTACAATCTACATTACTTTATTTTCAATTTATGTTATTTCCTTTTGATTTATATTTTTCCAAACTCTTACTGACTTAAGCATCGATGGGATGTTAGCTAAGCTAACACCCACCCCTAACATGTTCCTATTTTTGCGAGATAAACTTAAGGCAAGTATCCAAAGGTAACATGATCAACATGTTCAATTCAAGTTGTAAAGTGACTAAGGATAAAACCAGGCAGAGCTTCATGTTGCTGTGAGACCAAGTTGTTAGAACATTTTTGCAATTAATCTTCAAAATTCCCGCATGCTGAATCAGATTCACACAAACAGTTCAAGGCTACGTTCGGAATGTAAGGTACACACCTTTCTAAGGTTTAAAAATCTTGCATATTTCTTAAGTTATTAAGGTTATTTTACACCTTCGTCAGGGCACACGTTTTTGATGTTTTAATTAAGTTGTAGGTGGGCCAATGTGTCATGTACATATTGATTACCTTCATGCGCTTAATTAAAATTATGAACTCAAATTGAAACAACAGGCATTAACATGTTACCAAATGAACACAAGGTTTATAGATCAAAAACATCTGTTCATTCCTTTCATTTTATAGCTTCCACTTGCTACACATTCCTATTCTATTACATTCCCAAAATATTTCTAGGTTGTAACATCAACATGTTACACCTAGAAATCCAACTGTTTCTTACAATCAAAATACCAAATAGTCTGATCCTATTACTTACGATTAAAACATCCAAAAATTTCCACCATGCTATCACAAGTCATGGGGAACAACAAGTGCACCAAAAGCATGTCCAAACAGACATGCAAAATCTTTACATCCTAAGGAAATCCATTATCTGAATGAGGACAAACCCCTCGGCAAAAATAACAAGTTACAAACCATAAATTGTTTTTGAGGACACCCCCTCAATTAATATTTAAAAGCAGCAAAATATAAATTTAAAATTGTTTTCAAACACCCAGACAAATTAAGATATTTTTTTCAAACATGTACTTTCTTACCCTCTTCTTTCTTCTCTTCTTCTTGAGTTTCACCAACTTGTTCAGCCTTCTCTGCATCTTGAACCTTGGAATTTACCTCATCAGTTTCCTCACCAGCAATCTTCCTCAAAGCTGCATACTCTTCATCAAGGTCCCATTCAGAGTGTTTGCCAGCTTGATATTCTTTGATCATCTCGATCCTAGCATCAAAAACGGACTTGGCAGCTTCAGCCATCAGATCATTGCGGATGATCTCCACCTCCTTACTGTGCTTCCTGCTGGATTCAGCCACTCTAACCACCCACTGTGTTAGCTCGCTGTCTTTTGCTTCAATTTCTTCATTCTTCTTCTTTAGCATATCTAGGGCAACCTTGAGATTCTCTTCTGCCTCCATCCTGGCCTTGAATGAAGACTCATCCTTGTCCTTCCAACTTGATCTCACTTGCCATCAAGCCAGCCGCAGCCACAACCTATCATAAGAAACAAACAGCTTTAGTCAAAACAAAAAGTAAAAGTAAATTCATAAAGAATGGTATATTACATCTTCTCAAGATCTCTGCTCCGCTATTTCCACATTAACCACTTCTTGCACTCTCTTCCTCTTGACCATCACCTTATCTCCAACTTCTAACTTAGGCACCTGGGGCACGCTGCTTCCCTCAGCCTTCACTTTACCTTTATACTTTGCCACCAGTTCACTTGCTGCAAATCCAGATTGAGAACGAGTCACTGCAAAATGAGAGATCAATATGTTAGCACAACATGAGTTACAAGCACAAATTCAAATTGAGAAAAGGCTTATCGGAAGACATTTTGTGGCTACACTCCTCTGGCAACTTGATTGATTCAACAACATGTTTCTCAACACTCAACACAGCAGACAGTGGAACAAATTTTTGAAGGTTCTCCGGCAGGGCTCTGGTCTGCTTGACAATTTCCAAAGAGTCTGGGTGACCTGGAAACAGCTTGGCCAACTTGGGAACTGCAAAATAGCCAAAGAGAGTCAGTAACAAGTTAAAATCATAAAAGAGCAGTTAAGCAAAGTAGCAAGGCTACCTTTCTTCCTCCACTCAAACACCATTTTTTCACCACCAGCCAAACTGCTCCGCCTCATATAGAAAAATCTGTTTTTCCAGCCTCTATCTTTATGATTTAACCCTAAAACCATACCTAGAAGACCCATGTGACCTTATGTCATAGCAACAGGATAATTCCTCCATTTCAACCCTCAAACCAGTCAAAGCACTCAATCTATCCAACATCTCTAAAATTCTCCAACCTACAGGCATCAGTTGAGTGTAGGCGAGTTTGGTGACCTCAAAGAAACGCATGATTAAAGGGGAGAATGGGAATTTTAAGCCTATTACGAAAGGATATTCTAAAAAACACACCCATTCAGAAGAAACACAATCCGAAGCCAGACTAGGGTTAGGGTTCATAAACACTACACCCTCCGAAAAAGCTTTCATCAAGATTGTAATATCTGATAGAGTAAGCTCACAATGCTCCTCATGAGGTTTATCAAGCAAACTCATAGAAGAAAAACCCTCAGGCAAAACAGCATTTTGACCTTCCATTTTTACAAGAAAGAAAGAGAAAAGATGGAGAAAAAGTAAGAGGAACTCACCGTACCTGCAGAAATCCTCTCTCTTCCTTTGTGGTAGATAAACCACCAGGTTCAGTATCCTGGTTTAATAAGAAGAAGTCTAGACGGTTCAAAGACTCCCATCATGACTCCAGTGCCTAGAGCCACGCAACCGCCAGGTGTCACTACCCCGTTCGAACTTAAATGCCCAGTGGGTGACATCGATTAAAAGTGGAATTTTCAAATTTAAAAACTCTATTTTTACTTTAAAAAATTCAGGGGCAATTGTTTGGGATAAGAAAATCAGCATCCTGGCATGACATCTTGAGCTCGCAACTTGACGGTACAACTTGACCAAAAGCACGTAATTGCAGGACTGTTACGGAACCTATTTTCCAGGAGCCAATATCAGAAGCACGAAGCTGTTATGGACCAAATCAAGCACGTGAAGAATCAGTTATCCAACACACTTCAACGTCAACAAAGAATTCCAAACAAACTGATCCGAAATTCTAGGGATCCTTGAAGTTGTTATCTCTTTTTATTTTTCATATTTAAAAATATAGTAGGCACATGAATACACACACGCTCACGGATGAATATTCTCTGTACTCTGGCATACGTATCATCCATCATATTCAATAAAACATCATCTTCCGAGGTTTTATGTCGATGAACAAGTTGTTCAAGGGCTTTCATCGTTAAATACCTTGTCTATCACATTTTTAATCTTGAAGTGTTATATTCCATTGTGCCCAATTTCATTCCTTGAAGTTGAATTGCATAAATTTGACCAAAACAATAGTTAAAAACATAATGTCCTGTGATGGTGCAGGAATGTGTTTGGGCTCAGTTATTGTGTCCAACAAATGATTGAGCTGACTTCGGATCTGCACAACACAAGAAAGCAATCGTGAAACTGCGCCGGGGGTTTTCCGGCAAGCCCCTCCGGCGTGAGAATCAGTGTATGGACAGGAAAATGATAATAGGAAGGTGGGTGTGTGTTTACGTGAATATGCAAAAAGGCATTACCTTTGTCCATGATTCTGCTCTCATATTTATAGTGGATGAAGTCGTATTATGGTTTTCATCTGAACCGTTGGATTGGGTTGCTGCCAACTGTTGGATCATCTTGGTTCCCTAGGCGTACACGTGTCACGCCATGATTGCTCCGCCTATGTAAGGACACTGTTGTGTCTGACACGGATAAGTGGTTTGCCTTATAAAGGAAAGTCAACCTGCACACCTTTTGGCGTTATTACTGCTTCCATGATTGCATGCACAGAATGTCCCAGTGTCATGTCTAACTTTACCCCAATATAAATTAATCAAGCTTATTGAGGAAGCTAAGTGAAGGGACGACCTGGAGCTGTATGTCTAGGAGGATCGTCGCCTTATCAAGACTCGATGAACGAGTGGACGAGCGAGTCGGATCGCTCAATGGCGACGACCATCATTCTATGTTGAAATGGATTCTGGCTTGTGAAGGGAAGGCTCGTCGTTAGATGGGCTTGGTCGCTCATTGGCGACGACCTCCATCTTCCGTATCGACGGGCCATGTCTCCAAACCTTGATGGGCTTGCTCCCTTAGTGGGCTTGATAACCCACATCTCGTAGGTATGTATTGGGCCTGGCCCATCATGAAATATCCAGTTCAGTGGCCCCCAACTCATGGGTCGTCTTGACGGGCCAGGAGTTTGCGCTTTATCTTAGGGTTATCCGTACGACCGTCAGTTTGAAATTTGAATTGTGATGACGTGGATGGCCAGGATTCCTTCATTTATTGACACGCGTCCCATGATGGGACATTCTCCTCGGAAATCACAGAGAGTATTTAATGCCCCCATCATTTCGCCGTTTGGGTTCCCCAGGTATAAACCCTTCATCTCCCCCAAGTATAAAAGCTTTCTCCCTCCTCCATTTCAAACTTTTCGCGACCTTGATTATTGAGAGCAAGCAGTAAAGGCGATTTCCGGCAACCAGTAAGAGGAATTCCGGCGAGCAAGAAACACCGTCTCCGGTGACCTGATTTGTTCTAGCTACTCCATTCGTAAGGCATTTGGGAGCTTGGATAAGGGACTTCTTTGATCTCCCACCGGAAAACTCATCGGAAAATTCACCGGCAAACCCCTCACCAGGTATTACCCTTTGTTTGTTCTTCATTTTCTGGGTTTTTCTTGGGGTTTAAGACTTTTCTTAATGGGACCCAGAACGGTAAGCTTTGAGAGAGGAGTTAAGTTTGGTTTTGGGTTAAATCAAAGAGTATATAAATGTGCTAGGGGTATTTGGAGGGAAATCCCATTGATTGAGTGTTCTTCAATTCTGGCAAAATTTGACTTTGAAGATGAGAGCCTTGGGTTTCCCACTGATGAGGTCCTTGGAGATTTTGAGGAAGATGACCTAAGGATAACACCTTTCAGGTCAATGAACGACCTACCCAACCACGTCCAGACTCACTACTCATTGTCCCGTCGTGATTCACTTAGGGATTTGGTTTTAGGGGAATCTAGGTTGCCCTTAGATAGGTCGTCTCCTACGGATGTTAGGACTGATTCCCCTTCTCTTTCTCCTTGTTTTGTAGACATGGATCACGATGGCCGCCCTAGTCAACCAGCCCAAGAAGCAAACGAGGCTAGTACAAGTGATGGGGACGTTCGAATAGTTGACGCTTTTCATACCGCTGTACGATCTGGGAGGAATGAACGAGGCTTTGGAGCCGAGGCACAAGGGGACTGGGCCATTACCAAGGTCAGCACGAGGAAGGGTGACACCGGGAAGCTGATGATTGACTCCCTACGTGACTCTTTCAGGGTCCATGCTGCAACATATAGGCTTGAGTACCTCAGCCAGAAAGAATACGAGCCTCGTAGATAAACCCTCCTTTCCAGCAAAGAGAAAGTTGCCTTCTTTTACAAACAATTCGAGCTTGGCCTGAGGTTGCCCCTAGACCCTTTTATCAACGAGTTCCTTGAGGATTCAGGTTGTGTGCCCATGGCGCTAAGTGGCAACGCAGTTAGGATCTTGTCTTGTTTCATTGTGGTCTGCAGATTTCTTGGCTACGAGCCATGTAATAAAGTTTTTCGCCAATTCTATCGGACGATCTGAACCACTGTGAAAGGAAAGTCTGTAGTGAGTGTGTCTTCAATTAGAAACGTACAAGGCTTGTTTTTGGATACTCAGAATAAGGTGTATGGCTGGGATAGCCACATGATCTTGGTGGAGAGCAGGGTAGGTTGGCAATTTCCCTTTCCAGAGAGTCAAAGTATGGTTGCCGACGAGCATGTGTGGCCGGCGCCTTGGGCCGATGAGTTGAAGAAGAAAATTGAGGATTTTCTGAGTCTTGGTTGGGTATCGTGGAAGGACATAGAAGCTTCACACTGGAGATACATAAGGGTCGGCATAATGTCCAAGCCGTCAAAAGGCCCCGATCCCTTGGTGAAGATTGACCTTGACGCTCGTTACCCAGTCTGGGTCGTTCACGACGACTTGACTTGGGAAGAAAATTGTATAAACTGTGCCGATGCCCGCTTCGATCATCCTGAAGAACGTTGCGCCAACCTTGAAATGACTGGGGGTTGGGTTCTTAATACTTGTCTATTTAATCTGATAATCTATCTTTTTGTCTCGTCGCTAATGACTTAACCTTTCTCCGTTTTATTTGGCAGTTCTTTCTGCAAAGGATATTGACCACATTGAACGCGACATCATGAGCGGAGCAGTTAGAGCCAACGATCGAAGCAAATCGAAGAAGGACAGAGCGGCGTCCAACGCTATCTACGATCGGCAGGAGAATATGATGAAGAGGAATGAACAGCTGCCCAAGGACAACACTATTGGTGCCATCCCCTTTATTGAAAGGGAGCCCGTTGCTGAAAGTTTGAATACTGGGGGTCGTCAATCACGAGTTGACGTGCTTGAGAGGGAGGTTGGAGTTGAGACAAGTGCGGCAGCTGCCAATGCTGATGCCCAACTGATCGTCGTCACGGAGGGTGAGCATGTTAACCCTGAGGCCGTTGGGAGCTCAGACTCTAACCCGGAGGCCAACAGACAAGCCCCTAGGAAGAGGAAGGATCACCCCTTGGGATATGGGGGAGAAAAGGAGAGAAATAAGAAGGCCAACTACGAGCCCGTCAGTTCCTCCGACCCTTCTACTCCACAGGCCGAAACCCCTGGCTCGTCCTCTGGAGCCTTGACCAAGAAACAGGCCATGGAAATGGCAACCAAGTACGCCAAAGCTCCTCAGATATCTGGGACTCCTTACTTGGCAAGAAGTGGTATCCCTCTCATCCTGGGGGCGGCCTTGACAAAACGGGGTAGGGACGTTGATCTCGTCCGCCAGATGAGGGAGGCCAAGTTCAAGCCTGAGACCTACCATGCTCGCTTAGGGCTGATCCAGACTGAGGTAATTCAGTCTTACGCTCTTCATGCATCTCTCGTCGTTTTACACTTGTAATAATAATGACCCTGTTGTTGCAGATGACGACGATGATGGATGCCATGACGGCAGATTTCAAGGCATGCCTTGACGCCGAGCAAAGGGATAGCGAGCAGCTGATCCAATCGGTTGGAGCCAAGGAGGTCGCAGAGCAGAAGCTGAAGGAAGCTGAGAACAATGTCGCCCAGCTGACTATTGCCTATGAGTCCCTCATGGCTCAGAAGAATGAGGTTTTGAAGGAGGTGGAGACTCTGAAAGCTGCTAAGGCCAAGATGGAGAAGGAAGGAGGGATCTTGACCACCGGCCTTCGTGCCGTCGAGGCTAAAGTTGAAAAGTTGTCATCTGACTACGAGGCTACTCGGGGTCAGATCGAAGCGATGAGGGTTGATCACCAGACTGCTTTGGTCGAGGCAAAATTGGATGTCGTTGAAGAGTTTAAAGGAGGTACTGAATATCTTCAGGTCGTCACTGAGAAGGACATAGGCTTCTTCAAGGATGGGGCTAAGCATTTGGCAAGGCGGATCCTTGCGGATCCAGAGACCAAGGATTTAATGTCTACGAGGAAGCTGGCTGACCTTTGCACAGAACAGTCGCATGACCAAGAGGCTCGTTCAGTCCATCCTCTCGTTCCCTTCAATGACAACGACCTACTTATTATCAAAGAAGATGACGAGAAGGAAGGGAAGGACGAGTGGCCATTCTCAGCTGTTGATCCAAGGAATTTTGATGCCTATTACGACCACTTTCTTGGAGACGGTCCTGATCCTGACGAGGCTCCATTCAACGCCGGTGATCCCCAGTGATTTACCTTTCTGAAATGATTTGTAATGTCTCAAACAATGTTTCACCCTGATTTTGTGGTTTTTCAAACAATGCTTCAAACAATTTTTAATTTTTGTTATGTAAAGGACCCGTTTCCTCGTAGTTGAGAGGGGGTTGCATAGTTTGTTTGATGTTTTTGTTATTTAATGCCCTTGTTTTCTGTTTGTTAATCTGTATGTTAACGTAGATAGCATGTGATAACTTTGTTAAATGAGTAAGTTTGAGGACAAGTATGTACAGTCGTAGTAAGTGATGACCAGAACATGGGTCGTTCTAAAATGGCCGACCCTTGTTCATACTTGTGTTTTCTCAACTTCTCAATGGCTCGTAGGAATAGTACAAAGGTTCGTAGGTATTTTCTCGTAGGCAAGATTCTAAAGACGAGTCGTCTTATTCCTTTACAGCAGTCGACGAGGTCTGGCTTCGTCTAACCTTTATACTTGGCTAAAGTGGGAGTAAGTGTCGAAGTCTTGGCTTCGACTGATCTTTATACTTGATCAAAGTGGTTATAGGGGTCGAAGTTTTGGCAACCGATCTAAGTTTCTTGAGTTTGTAGAGAATGTTCAATAAAGCGACGAGTTTTCATTGATAACTTTTAGGTATGACCTTACATTGCCTTTGCTTCTAATCGCTTTTTAAACTACTGGGATTTATAGTCTATCCCTTACAAACTTCCAAAAACTTTAAAAATTTCTTTTGACAGAGGTAAATAAAGAACCACAAGTAGGGTGCCCTGAGGGCGCTGAGGGGTTACGACGATCTCAGAAATAATACTTCATGAGATGATTGGTGTGCCACGGATGTTTGAGTTGTTCACCATTTGGCCTAGCAAGACGATATGTTCCTTCTCTAACCACACTGGTGACAACGTAAGGTCCTTCCCAGTTGGGGGAGAGTTTGTTCTGACGGGCATTGAGTCCCGTTGCTTCAATTTTTCTAAGGACATGATCTCTGACTTTGAAAATTCTTTTCTTTACTTTCTTATCGTGGTACGCCTTGGTTCTTTTCTTGTAATTCTCCATCCTCAATTGAGCGTCCAATCGTCGCTCGTCCACAAGGTCAAGGTCGACCTATCTATTGTGGATATTCTTCTCAATGTCGTAGAGTGCCACTCGATCAGTCGGAACTGTAAGTACCCCAATCTGGATCGCTCTCCATCCAAGCATACGACAAAACCAGGGGCAAACTTCCGGAGGTCATAACTCCTTCATACGAACTCCGATTGAGACGTGCCATATATGGTTGGAAAACTCTCGACGAGAACTAGCTTGCCATCACAATTACAAAATGTGGAAAAGCATGGAAGTCCGTACGGACCTCTTTGCATCATAATTGCAAAATCCGCTTAAAGTCCACGAGATTCCCTCAAATCCCGGAGAAATCATTACCCCCCATGCATGGTTGGTCCGTACGGACCTATTTGCATGCCAAGATGGTCCGTACGGACCTCTTTGCACAGGGGACACCATCATTCCAGAATATTCACAATTATCACATATTCCCTCAAATCGAGGAAAACTAAAATTCTGGATAACCTAGGAGGTCCGTACGGACCTCTTTGCATTTTTCTGGCACTATAAATAGAGGGCTCCCCCTCCCTCATTTTCACAGATTTTCCTCTTCTCTCTTCTTACCTTAGCCTTCAGGCTCCCCTCTAAGACCCTTTGGGGCAATCCCGGCCCCTTTCGGATCCTTCCGAGGCCTTCCGAGCCCCCTCGTGGTGCTCCGAAGCCTCCCCGAGCGCTCCCGCGACGCTCCCGCGCTGCCCCGAGGCACTCTCGAGGTACTCTGAGGCCCCTCGTGGTACTCCAAGGCCTTGCCTGGTCTTTCCAAGGCGTCCCGGCTCTTTCCGAGTCAAACCGGTAGCTTGAACGCACGCCGAAACTCTGCCCGAGTGACTCCTGCCATCCCAACGCACGCCGAAACTCTGCCCGAGTGACTCCTGCCATCCCAACGCACGCCGAAACTCTGCCCGAGTGATCCCTGCGATCCCAACGCACGCCGAAACTCTGCCCGAACGCAGCCTACAATCTCAACTCACGCCGAAACTCTGTCCGCAGACAACCGGCCCCTCCCGAAGCAATTCCGGTCCGTACTGGAACACTATTCCATCCTTAAACACTATTCCCCAGCGGAAGACAGACACGAACCAACATTGGTAAGGCTTCCTTCCATTACTATTTCAATACATTTTAATACATAATGTACAATGTAGACATCCGATATCGTATGCATTTTTAAAAGCACACACACACACAACAGTTAAAGAATATTAGGGGTATCCGAAAGACTCGTTTTTACGAGGCGACTCGGGTGAGCTCTAAGATTCTAATATTCTCTTCCCGAGGAGTCATCTGACCTCCGAACTCAAAATCTCATCATACAAAAACAGTTTATTTCTAAACTGATGCCCTTTTTCAATGCTTTGGGCTTAATAAAAACGGCGTGGCGACTCTACAATTGCGAAAACAACGGCGAGACACCTCCAACTAAAACGCTGCAAAGCGGGAATAAAGCCAGATGCCGGGGCGCGAACGCGCTGCCTCTCGGATCCGAGCGAACATTCCCCGAACAGCGACGCGAATGCGAGATGCGCGGGGCCTTTCCTCCGCGCTCCAAGGAGCCGGATCCCGGGTAATTTCAGTTGGCGACTCCGCTGGGGACTTTTTGTTTTAAAATCTTTTTAAACAAAACAAAAGATTTTTAAAACGATGATGAGGGTCAAACTTTCATTTTACCCCCTTCTTTAACTGTTGTGTGTGTGTGCACGTGCTTTACTTTTTATTTTACAAAAAAAATAAAAATACAAAAAAAATACATCAATATACATCTGTGCATACATTTAAAATTCTTCAAAAACTTCTGTTTTACTCAGAAAAAGAATTTTAGAGACCGCACACTACGCGCACTGCTGCCTCGGTTACACCGCACACTACACACACTGTTACCTCGATTACACCGCACGCTACGCGCATTGCTGCCTCGGATACACTGCACACTACAACCCTCAATCCGGAGTGGTCTCAGTTGCAGTCCGTTTGGTCTTCCTAGGCCTCTCGGATGCACACGGGATCATTTCAAACATCCCATCCTAGCCAAGCGTCAACCCTGCACGTTTGAGTCTTGAGTCACACTCTGTCCAGACTCGGTTGGTTTTTACCCAGTCCGTGTCATACGGCACTCGGATACATATACCATGCCGGCCATTTTCGAGTCAAGGCTCGGAACTCAAGATCCCTTACGCAAGCAAAGCGATGAAAGGTCATGCTAAAATCTTGACACGATCTTGATTTCCGGCTACACCCAGACGATGTTCCGTACCGGATATACATCCATGCTCACATGACACCATCTCATCACGCCTTTGATACGTCAGCCATGACAATATGACCCAGCCAACGCCTAACGTCACAGATCCCTTGCGCAAGCAAGGTAAAGAGAGGTCATGCCAAACTCTTGACCTGATCTTGACTCAGTGGCCGGCTCAGTTCACTATTCACATGGCTAACGCATCAAAATGAACATGACAGGCTCGGTCCTTAGGTTCGATTTTTCTTTTAGGCCGGTGGAAACCGCTTGCCCTATAGGACCCTCGCCCGGGGCTGTCCACCCTGGGATGTCGAAATACAGGTGCAAAATGAGGGGCTTATAGCTTCACAAATGGTCTCCACTGACCCAGGATCTAGCATAGTTGCAAAAAAGAAGAGCAATCTTTTCCAACCTACCTAGGACTCTGAGAAAACATGTTTTAAGTAAATTAAAACAACAAAAAAAAATATATAAAAGAAACGGAAACCGCATGCCACGTGAGCTTTCCCCCTTTTATCCCGTGAGGCCATTCTTGCGTCTAAACCTTGCCCGTCACCCCCTTCAGCGAACCGAGAGTGGTTGAGAGTACCCGGGAGCCGCCTTTTCAGTATCGAGGTCACAAGGTCTGACAGCCCTTCCGGTTCAGCGGTCAGAACACTCCGCTATTCCCCCATAGCGGGATCAACAGATAACAGTAAGGGAAACGGAAACCCACCACTGAGAAACCTCCAGACAATGGAGGAGGTGCTGCGAGCCTTCAAAACTCTCAAGAAGCGCCAGGAAGAGCAGCAAGCCTGGATCGTAGACACTATGCACCGCCGCGGAGCCGTGGCCGTTCCCCAAACAGATGGGACCTTCATTCTCATAGAAGACGAAGAAATACCTGCTCCCCCGGGTCCTCAAAGCTATCAACAGGTCCCGCCTCCGCCAAGCTATGAGATCCCAGCAACACAAAGCATCTCTCGCTCAAAGCTTCACTCAGGCATCAGTCATGCAACTCCGATATGCCCGCCTCAGCACAGTCAATTTCCCGGCCCTGCGCCCCAAGCTCAATATCAACAGCACACATATGTGCCTGCTCCACCAGATCCCAATGCATCTCGACATCCCCCTGGATTCAATCATTTGCCTCTATACGAGCCTCGCAGCCACAATCTGAAATCTCAATGCACCGCCGAGACGGACATCCCCTGCGGATATCCTGACATCTCAAACCTTCCACCCGCTGGACTACCACTTGGGGCTAACAAAACATTTCCCCAGTTCCCAAACAAAACCCTTGGCGGTCCGAGCAATCACGCCCTAGGCTCCAATTTCAATAACCCAGGGTACGGGATGGTATACACTCAACTACCTCCCCAAGATTCCCGAATGGCGATCTCATCAGCCAATCCACCTCCATCCTCGATTTCCATCCCGGAAAACGGTAGCCTGCCTCCGCCTACTGACCCTCACGTGGTTTGGTTGGTTGAACAGATAAAAGATATGCAAGGGAAAATGGCCAACTCTCGGAAAGACCCGCTGACGCCCACAGATCCGAGCAAGGTGATTCCTCTCCCCCCAAAGTTCAAAATGCCGGAAATGGAGAAGTTCGATGGGACAGAATGCCCGAGGACCCATATCAATACCTATGTCTTAGGTATGAAGACCAAAGGGGCCACACCTCAACAAATGGCAGATCACTTTCAACGCTCCCTAAAATACACGGCCTTGACGTGGTTTCTTAAAGTAAAAGCAGAAAACCACTCCACTTGGGAGCAAGTAAGTGATATCTTCCTGGAAAAATACCGTGCTAACCTCAAGTGGAAAACAAACCGGCATGACCTGCAGGCCACTGAGCAGAAAGATGATGAGTCGGTGGAGGAATTTTACAAAAGATGGAATTGGAAGTTAAGCGAGATAGTGGACCTCCTATCCAAGGAAGAACAGATGAACATCTTCCACTCCTGTCTCAAACCAACGTTGAGGACATTGATCAGCCACCACCCCTATCCTGATCTTCACGCTATGGTTAACGCCGGTACCAAGTTTGAAAAAGCTTTGAGCACACAGGAAATGGTAGCGCCCCTGCTTCTTCCTGCTCGCAAGGCGATCCCGCCTAATGGGCATCGCCCCAAACAAAGGAAAAAGGGCTACCGAGGCATTCCACTACATTCAGAATGAAATCCAAAGAAGATGCGACCAAGCACTACCGAGGAATAAACGGCAGCGTTTTCAACACTTTGAAAACCTCGAAATGCCTCTAAGCCAAGTGTTTGAGGCATTGGTAAAGCAGAACATGCTCAATCCCCTTGAGAATTATCAGCCCAAATTCCCCAATGCCAACTGGGATGTAACCAAGTATTGTGCTTTTCACAAATACCACGGTCATACAACCGACAACTGCACAGTTTTGAGGAAAGCAATTCAAGGATTGATTAAAGAAGGAAAGTTGGAGCGCCCCTGCGGCCCCAATAAAGACGGAAATCCGTTCCCCCTGAACAATGAGGTGAACAAGGGGAACACAGCCCAACGAAGCAACAAACCTCCTCGCATACCACAGTTCCAACATTTCGATAACCTTGGGATGCCCTTGAGCCAAGTCCTCGAGACACTAATAAAGAGGAACATTCTCAAACCCCTCGAGAATTTCCAACCAAAGGCTCTCAAGACCAACATGGATATGAGCAAGCACTGCGCCTTCCACAACTACCCCGGTCACACCACCGACAATTGCTTCGTGCTGAAGCAAGTGGTCCAGGGGCTAATCGAAGAAGGAAAGTTGGAACGCCCCCGCGGTCCTAACACGATCGGAAATCCTTTCCCTAGAAATGAGGAGGTAAGCATGGTGGATAAGTCCTCTGCAAATTCCCATGATGAATGGGGACGTGAAGACGTAACCTGGGGCTTCCGCAATGAAGAATTCGAGAGAAAGAATCCAAGAACGGTTATTCCCCAACAATCCTTTCTGGAATCGGGGCACACCAAGAGATGGATCGAGCCCTCCCCGGAGATAAGGCATTTCGAGACAGGCCGAGCAAGTGGCAGCATAAAAAACGGCGTAACTTTCACAAACGCGGACCCACAGCCAGCAAGAATAGACAGGACGAGAAGCTTGGACTAACCCCCCGTCTCCTAGAGTCTATCTTCAAAAATAAAAGACCTCGAGTCTGTCGTATTTATGTTCGAGTCTCTCGAGTCGTCTGACGGCCTTACGCCTAAAGATTATGCATTTGTAACATAAACCGCGCTTCCTTATGCTTTGAATAAAAGATCGACCTTTCTGAGTATCCCCTCATTGCCACTTTAACAAATGTTAAATTAACTAATCAAAACAGTTAATAATGATTCACTTGATAAAGACGCAGACACATTAATGAACAATGCATTAAACAAATCTTTAAGCATGTTGTCAAACGAGAGGAAAATCAGGCCCAAGCTGCCGAGAAGGTTCTAACCAAAATGAATTTGGGAACTGCTGAAGGGCCTACAGAGACGCAAATCGGAGAATTCTCCGTCGATACTTCGCCCAAAGAATATCGAGTCTTCTTCTCCTTCTACACTCAAAAAAAAAAAAAAAAAAAAAAAAAAAAACACAAAAAGAATCATATAGTCCACCTCGTAGGTTCTAGTATTGTTCTCATTCAATCAAGTCCTCATCGGACATTGTAATTAAGTCTTCAATTTTCCATACAGAAGTCTTCTTTCTTTTCTAGCTAGACTTGAGACATTATTTTGCACCCCACATTACATTTAATGAAATGGTTTTGTTCTATGTGATCACTTGCATTGCTCAACAAGTAATTCCACAAATGATTAATGCTTTGATTAATTGGTGTGAGAAAGTCATTCGATAGCTCCCCATACACCTTACCATACCCCACACAAAGGCCTCCATCAAGCCATACACTTTCCAAAACATGTCCCCACCACCACCTTGACCAAGTCAACAACGGCAGGAACATCAAAGGACAACAAAAGGTCACTCATCATCAAAAGATTGACCCCATGTCGACAACAATCTAGGGGCTTGCCTTCGCCCTCGTGCGCATCAAGAAAGTTCAAGCAGGGGCTTGCCTTCGCCCTCAAATGCTTCAAAAAAAAACTCAAGCAGAAGCTACAAAAAAAAAAAAGCTCAAGCAGATGCTACAAAAAAAAGAGCTCAAGAAGAAGCTTCACAAAAATAAATGAGGACAAAGACCCAGAGCCAACAATCAAGAAGCAAGGGAGTCACTGAAAAGACCGTCAAATACGACTTGTCAAGGAATCACCTCAAGGCTCGTGCCTCATCATTCAGCTTTCCGAGCCTTTTCGTCAAAGGCCGCACAAATATTCATGCCCTGGCCCCAAAGCCAAACACAGTTCAAACCCGAACTACGTCGACCTGAGCTCCTTGTTTCAAGGGGAACGTAGGCAACCAGAAATGGTCCGGTCATAAACACATACAAATCCACAAACCCGGTCTCATCAATGACCTCTCCTATACACAAACCTTCTTTCACACCAGACCAACTCGATCCTTGATACCGGTTGACTTTCTCCTCATGATTAATCAAGCATATCAAGTTTTATTGTTGAATAACCCGAACATCAACAAAGGGTTTTAAGCCAACAAGTGATCATTGTGAACAAATCAAGTTTTCAAATGTCTCGACAAGTCTTCTTTTTCTACAAAATAGGACAATAGAGCTAAACGCGATTTTACGTCAAGAAGGGCTTCCATACACTTTTGCAAGCTTTTCAGTACTCATACTCTCTCAAAAGAGTCAAACCCAAAAGCAAGTTTTTTTTGCCTACGTCAAATAAGGCATTCACACAAAAGGGGACCCGTCTCCACATTTTCAAAAAATAAATACGCCCTTGCAAGTGTACATTACGAGGCATTTCTCCCACAAAAGAGGGTCGAACTACGCAGACCTGAGCCTCTCAGTCCGAGGGGAACGTAGGCAGCCTTCATTGGTTCGGTCTAAGGAATACACAAAATTCCAAAAATTGACGCCACCAAGGCTCAGAAAAGAAGCAAACAAGAGATTTTGCGTCTCGACAAAGCTTTAAAAGTAAATCACAAATCATCACAGTTAAAACACTTTTTGATGAGTTCAAGCACGGTCTACTCTCGATTCACAACATGCTAAAAGACAACTTAAAACATTTAACAATCAATGTATATGCCGCAATGACGATGAATGGATACTCAGTGTTTCAGAAGGTCATTCCATGCTACTCGCATTTGGCCCTTCATCACTCTTTCCTTTCTTCCCTCGTCCCCAACGAGTCTTCTTTCATTCCACATGAGCGAGTTCTGCCTCCCTCATTCCGAGATCAGGAGTCCTCCTAATCGTGTCAAACGAACCCGTCGCTCTCAGAGCATCGTTCACCCGTGCCTTGGCTCGGATCTCCTCCCTACGAGTCTGCAAAAAGGGACCTCTCCCCGCCAGTTTGTCAACTCGAGTCCCGTAGTCAAATAAAGCGTCTCCCGTGACACCACGAGGGTTAACCCAAGCACGCACTCCTAAGGTCGCAGCTGAAATGGCAATCTTGCCCCAGAACCGCTTTGCGCCTGCTCCCCAAAACCAATTGGGTCGGCCCGACATGCTGCTCATCTATGTATTCGGTGGTCAACACAACACTCTCCCGACGTCGAAGGAGTACCACATGAGGGAAAGCGGAATACTTCCATACCCTCAGAAAATACAGAAAGGCATATGGATCTGTCATACAGAAAGAAGCTACCTCCACATTGGCAATGTCATCCCAGCCTAGCAAAGGCTCCTGCCTCATCCCGAACTGCCGGGAAACCAGCAACGGAACATAGAAAGAGGACCAAGGCAAACACGGAACTCGACAACATAGGAACCTTCTGAAAGGCCCTCCTAGTCTCGATCCCCAATGCGGAACCCACCAACGGATCTGATGCGTACCAAGATGTGCCATCCATCTCTCCCAAGCAGATTGATCCATGTCCAAGACAAGAGGTCGCCAAGCAAACGTCCACGGACTAAGAGACGCCGGAGACTCAGGTATGGTTTGAAGCCTCTCTCGCGACCATAATGCAAGCAAAGCAGGGGCTTCCCCCGCATGAATCGGTTCTCATCACCAGACGATCCACACCGTGGAAGGTTTCCCGGAACGAAGGAATGATATCCTCGCCCGCCCGAAAATGGTCTGCCACATCCAACAGAGCACCGTCACATATCCTGAGGTAGCCAACCCCGAAAAGAGTGGCTATCAAGCACAAAGCGAACGCGTCCCAGGAGACATCATTCTCGCCACCGCTCATGAAGCTGTCAAAGCTGCCATTATTTGCTCGAGAAAACTTGCCAAAGTGCCTCGGCCTCCACTAACCACAAATGCATTCCCAGCTCATGTGACATGCACAAAAATAATAATAAGCTAGCAACAATTCCTAGGTCAATCCTGGGAATCACAAATACTTCATTACATCTTAAAATAAAATACTTTGTTGTGCAAATAAAAGTGTTTTATTACGGGTACAAAATGTCTGTTGCTCTACAAAAAAAAAAAAAAAAAACGGAAAGAGGGAAAGCAAAAGAGCCCTAATCCGACTCATCATCATCATCCTCCACAAATGAGAAATGCGGCATCTCGGAAGACTCGACGAGTCACATCCTCGTCATCGGGATACGGCACCCCCTCCTTGTGCGGGTACTCAAAGTACTACGAAGGGTCAAAACCCGGTGAAAGGATCAAAGAAGGGATGCGAGGATGAACCCTCGCCTGTGCCTCCGGCGGAGGAAAGAAGCGATGAAGGGTCTGCGGCCTCTAAGCCCCAGAAGGCGTCCCCACATCAAAGCCGTCTTTGTTCTCGAACCGGCACCTCAGTGTGGCCACAGCTCGACCCTCGAAGAAGGAGTATCCACGAGACCTCCTCAAAGGCGGCTCGAACGCCGCCGCGTGCCGCGAGACTGAAGACGGCTTCCCGCGAACTTCCTTGCAAAAGGCCGCATCGCCACATAACGGCGGGTCAACGTGTCAAAGGATCTCCCCGAGGCCTGCACAAGCAAACAACCAAAGAAACGCTCAGCAAAATAGATACGGTCATGCCCAACAAAAAAGAGAAAAATACAGAAAAGATGCCAAGATGGAAAAGAGTAAGCACACTCACCGGCGCATCCGGGTCAACCCGATAGGCGGCGGGAGCACTTGCTCGGGGACGAATGCAGAGCACCCTCCGCCTCGACGAATCCCCGCGAACATACGTGAAGTCCGGCGAGGCACCGGAACATCTAGAGGACGTGACGAGCCGGTCTGTCTTTCCCTCGCAACACCTATGGCGTCCTCGGCTTTTGCACGACCGAAGGCCCCGTACTCCTCGCCTTCCAGGACGAACTCCTCGGCACTCAAGCCGGATCGGTACCTCTCATACTCCAGCACGTCCATATCAAGAGGACTCATCATATGGAAGGGCGGATCCCTCAACGCCATAGGAGCGCGCACGTGCCATCTTGCCCGAGATAACCTCTCCCCCAGTACACGGAGTCACAAGTAAGACCCCGCGAGAAGCCTCCACTTGCCGCGTCACCCGGGGGGCACCCTCAGGCTCATCCTCATCATACCGAGTCCAAGTATACGGCGGAAACCCCTCCAAACTATCCCTCTCCCGTCCTCCTCTTCCTCGAAAGGATGAGCCCGGCCACATCATGGCGGGATAACCGAACATGGCCTCATCCTCCCGAGTCCCACGGGCGCAGCGGAAGATCTCATAGCACCCCGCACGCAACAAAAAAGCGAGATAGTGCACGGAATAGAAAAAGGGAGTCCTACTCTAAGTCATCGGCACCACCGCACAGTAAAGACTCCTGCATCTCGGCGCCTCCGCCAGCCACCTCATCATCCTCTGTGAACCCAGCACCTTCCTCGACCGGATAGTCCAAGAAGTCCGTAGGAGTAAGAACGAAGAAGGAAAGAGAAGACGAGCCATCCCTCCTCTCCTTGTCCAGCACCTGAGGCGTCCCACGTCCTAAACACCTCAACAACTCGGTCAGAGGTGCCCCACGGCCTCAAACATTTCAACAAGTTCAAACAAAGGCGCTACCTCGCCCTCACCAAGTTCAGACAGAGGCGCTACCTCGCCCTCACCAAGTTCAGACAGAGGCACCACCACGTCCTCACAACAAGTTCAAACAAAGGTGCTACCTCGCCCTCACCAAGTTCGAGACGGGCGCCACCTCACCCTCACCATACGTTCAGACAGAGGCACCACCACGTCCTCACAACAAGTTCAAACAAAGGCGCTACCTCGCCCTCACCAAGTTCAGACAGAGGCACCACCTCACCCTCAGCAAGTTCAGACAGAGGCGCTACCTCGCCCTCACCAAGTTCAGACAGAGGCACCACCACGTCCTCACAACAAGTTCAAACAAAGGCGCTACCTCGCCCTCACCAAGTTCAGACAGAGGCGCCACCTCACCCTCACCATACGTTCAGACAGAGGCACCACCACGTCCTTACAACAAGTTCAAACAAAGGGCTACCTCTCCCTCACCAAGTTCAGACAGAGGCACCCCCTCGCCCTCACCATAAGTTCAGACAGAGGCGCCACCTCACCCTCACCGTATGTTCAGACAGAGGCACCACCACGTCCTCACAACAAGTTCAAACAAAGGCACTACCTCGCCCTCACCAAGTTCAGACAGAGGCGCCACCTCACCCTCACCATACGTTCAGACATAGGCACCACCACGTCCTCATAACAAGTTCAAACAAAGGAGCTACCTCGCCCTCACCAAGTTCAGACAGAGGCACCACCTCGCCCTCACCATAAGTTCAGACAGAGGCGCCACCTCACCCTCACCGTAAGTTCAGATAGAGGCACCACCACGTCCTCACAACAAGTTCAAACAAAGGCGCTACCTCGCCCTCACCAAGTTCAGACAGAGGCACCACCTCGCCCTCACTGCAAGTTCAGACAGAGGCGCCTCCTCGCCCTCACCGCAAGTTCAGACATAGGCACCACCTCGCCCTCACTGCAAGTTCAAACAAAGGCGCCATACCGTTCTCATCATTTCAGCAACTTCGTTCAAAAAAATGCCGGCGCGTCCTCAGCATTTCAGTGACTTCGGTCACAAGCACCTCCTCCTGCAGGTAAACACAGCGAAGCTATGTCAATAAACTTCAAATGCGAGACATATCTGTAATAAATGCTACATAAAAGAGGAATCCCAGCACGGCATGATGCCTTTCTAAAAAATTCCCACAAACAAAAGTTCTTACATGACTCATAAAATGCGCCATCAAACTCAACTTAGGTCCAGACGCCTTAGAATAGTCTCAACCTAGGGTCATACTCCTAAACTAGGTCTCAACACAGGGTAAACACCCCCAAATCAGTCTCACTTAGGGTAGAGACACATTCAAAGAAAATCAACTTATATGCTCCTCGCCTTTTCCGGCCATAAAAGTAAGCCCGAAGTCACCTTCTCAGCAGAAAAAAGTCCCTACAAGGCCACATATCCCCAGCAGATGAACACCGGCAATCATCGTAAGTCCAACCTTCTCTCCAGCAGGCAAAGCGCAAGGCATTCACACCTCTCGCAATCAAAGCACAAGGCAGCCATGCCTCCACAACCCGCAGTCAGAAGACGAATCAAGTCCTCATACATGACACGCCCGCAGTCAGAAGACGAATCAAGTCCTCATACATGACACGCCCACAGCCAGAAGAAGATTCAAGTCCTCACGCATGGCAAACCGCAGCCAGAAGACGATTCAAGTCCTCACGCATGGCAAACCGCAGCCAGAAGACGATTCAAGTCCTCACACATGGCAAACCGCAGCCAGAAGACGATTTAAGTCCTCACGCATGGCAAACCGCAGCCAGAAGGCGATTCAAGTCCTCACGCATGGCAAACCGCAGCCAGAAGACGATTCAAGTCTCGCATGGCAAACCGCGGCCCGAGAAGACGATTCAAGTCCTCACGCATGGCAAGCCGCGACGGAAGACGATTGAAGTCCTCACGCATGGCAAACCGCAGCCAGAAGACGATTGAAGTCCTCACGCATGGCAAACCGCAGCCAGAAGACGATTCAAGTCCTCACGCATGGCAAACTGCAACCAGAAGATGATTCAAGTCCCACATCACTATCTCCAGCCCGGAAGGCTTTAAACCACTCGGTCCGAAAGACCGTATAAACCTCCCACACTACTACCTCCAGCCCGGAAGGCTTTAAACCACTCGGTCCGAAAGACCGTATAAACCTCCCACACTACTACCTCCAGCCCGAAAGGCTTTAAATCACTCGGTCCGCAAGACCGTATAAACCTCCCCCATCACTATCTCCAGCTCGGAAGGCTTTAAACCACTCGGTTCGAAAGACCGTATAAACCTCCCAAACTACCTCCAGCCCGGAAGGCTTTAAACCACTCGGTCCAGAAGACCGTATAAACCTCCTCCATCACTATCTCCAGCCCGGAAGGCTTTAAACCACTCGGTCCGGAAGACCCTATAAACCTCCCAAATCACTATCTCCGGCCCGGAAGGCCTTAAACCACCCGATTAGGAAAATCATAAAATTTCCATCCCAGGACACCACCACGTCCTCACAATTGACCTCAGTTAGAGGACAGCTCACGTCCTCGTACACAACACTCACCCCACATGCGAACTACGATTGGCTTGATTCCCACTCAGGGATACGTAGGAATCCTATCAAAGGGTCCAGCCGTCCGACCAACCTGGTCACCTTCTCTCTCAGCACGCGATCCAGATCAGGACCCTTATCTTATCGACGACCCCACTTCTTTCATAAGTGACGTCGCCGAGGGGCTTCTGTAAGTACCCCAATCTGGATCGCTCTCCATCCAAGCATACGACAAAACCAGGGGCAAACTTCCGGAGGTCATAACTCCTTCATACGAACTCCGATTGAGACGTGTCATATATGGTTGGAAAGCTATCGACGAGAACTAGCTTGCCATCACAATTACAAAATGTGGAAAAGCATGGAAGTCCGTACGGACCTCTTTGCATCATATTTGCAAAATCCGCTTAAAGTCCACGAGATTCCCTCAAATCTCGGAGAAATCATTACCCCCCATGCATGGTTGGTCCGTACGGACCTATTTGCATGCCAAGATGGTCCGTACGGACCTCTTTGCACAGGGGACACCATCATTCCAGAATATTCACAATTATCACATATTCCCTCAAATCGAGGAAAACTAAAATTCTGGATAACCTAGGAGGTCCGTACGGACCTCTTTGCATTTTTCTGGCACTATAAATAGAGGGCTCCCCCTCCCTCATTTTCACAGATTTTCCTCTTCTCTCTTCTTACCTTAGCCTTCAGGCTCCCCTCTAAGACCCTTTGGGGCAATCCCAGCCCCTTTCGGATCCTTCCGAGGCCTTAGAGCCCCTCGTGGTGCTGCGAAGCCTCCCAGCGCTCCGCGACGCTCCCGCGCTGCCAGAGGCACTCTCGAGGTACTTGAGGCCCCTCGTGGTACTGCGAGGCCTTGCTGGTCTTTCCAAGGCGTCCGGCTCTTCCGAGTCAAACCGGTAGCTTGAACGCACGCGAAACTACGCAGTGACTCCTGCCATCCCAACGCACGCCGAAACTACGCCCGAGTGACTCACCGCCATCCCAACGCACGCCGAAACTCTGCCGAGTGATCCACTGCGATCCCAACGCACGAGAAACTCTGCCCGCGGCCTACAATCTCAACTCACGCCGAAACTCGTCGCATGACAACCGGCCCCTCAGAAGCAATCCGGTCCGTCTGCAGGAACACTATTCCATCCTCAAACACTATTCCCCAGCGGAAGACAGACACAAACCAACATTGGTAAGGCTTCCTTCCATTACTATTTCAATACATTTTAATACATAGTGTACAATGTAGACATCCGATATCGCATGCATTTTTAAAAGCACACACACACACACACACAACAGTTAAAGAATATTAGGGGTATTCGAAAGACTCGTTTTTACGAGGCGACTCGGGTGAGCTCTAAGATTCTAATATTCTCTTCCTGAGGAGTCATCTGACCTCCGAACTCAAAATCTCATCACACAAAAACAGTTTATTTCTAAACTGATGCCCTTTTTCAATGTTTTGGGCTTAATAAAAACGGTGTGGCGACTCTACAATTGCGAAAACAATGGCGAGACACCTCCAACTAAAACGCTGCAAAGCGGGAATAAAGCCAGATGTCGGGGCGCGAACGCGCTGCCTCTCAGATCCGGGCAAACATTCCCCGAACAGCGACGCGAATGCGAGATGCGCGGGGCCTTTCCTCCGCGCTCCAAGGAGCCGGATCCCGGGTAATTTCAGGAAGCTGGAGCTCGGCGGGAGCCATGGCCTCAGAGCCGTAGGCTAAAGCAAATGGGGTTTCCCCCGTAGGCCCCCGGGTGGTTGTGCGGACTGCCCAGAGCGCTGAAGGGAGTTCGTCCAACCATCTTGTGTCTCGTCCCTCAAGATTTTTACATAGAGCTGACAAGACGAGCTTGTTTGCTGCTTTCGCTTGTCCATTGCCTTGTGGATAGGCAACAGACGACTTGGAATGCTTGACGCCCATTCTGTTCAACTCTTGTTCAAACTTTCGTGAAAACTGTAGGCCGTTGTCAGAAACAATTACCCTTGGGATTCCAAAGCGGCACCATATTGAATTATGGATAAAGCTTAGGGCATTGTTTTCTGTAATTTTGTTCAGGGCTGTGGCCTCCAGCCACTTGGAAAAATAATCAACTGCCACAATCACATACTTCACTCCTCCCTTGGCCTGTGGGAATGGCCCAATCAAGTTAACACCCCACATGTCAAATGGCCAGGCTGCCATGACTGGGGTTTGCTCTGTCATTGGTAGTTTTGGGAGGTCAGCGAACCGTTGGCAAGTGTCACATTTCCTTACAAATTGCTTGGCATCCTCTCGGAGATGGGGCCAGTAGTATCCCATGGTGATTAACTTGTTAGCCAATGTACGGGCCCCAGGATGGCCCCCACATTCTCCTTGATGCACTTCAAAAAGCAGCTTAACCACTTTATCAGGGTTGACGCACTTCAACAGTGGCCTGGTGATGGATCGTCTATAGAGTTCGCCCTCTACGACCGAGAATCGGGCGGCCTTCCTCTTGACTTGCCGTGTCAATACTTCATCAGTTGGTAGCTCGTCTTTTTCAATAAAAGCCTTCAGCTCGTCAATCCAACACCTTGGGCCGTCTCCCATGCACATAACCTTCACACGATCATAGGCCGGCTGTTCGAGGTAGGCCAGGTGGTGGCCATGTTCATCCTCTGGCAACTGATCAGTGGCTAACTTAGAGAGTAGGTTGGCATGTTCATTGTCTTCACGGGCAATTCTCTGGATGGCCCAAAATTCTAGCCCTTGAATTAGCTCGCCGACCAAGGAATGGTACTTCTGTAGGGTGGAGTCGATAACCTGGTAGTCTCCACGAACTTGGTTCACAATTAGTTGAGAATCACAGAAAGCTGCAATCTTAGTAGCCCCAATACACTTAGCGTACTCAATCTCCGCTACAAGTGCTTCATACTCTGCTTGGTTGTTTGACGCCTGAAATTTGAACCTCAACACTTCTTCAAAAACCGTGTTACTTTCTGGCTCGACGAGCACAATCCCCGCCCCACTGAGATCTCTTGTTGCCGATCCGTCTGAAAAAACCTTCCAACATCCGACGGGCAAAACCAATTCCTCCGGTTGGTCGTCGACCTGTTTGCCCTTGTTCACCTTTTGTGGCGGCCTTTGATCGTCGTCAATGCTGAACGACGTCTCAACCAGGAAATTGGCCAAAGCCTGGGCTTGTAAAGTCTTCCTTGCCATATATCGGATGTCAAATTCCGTCAGTTCAATGCTCCAATTCAGTAGACGATCGGAGCTTTCTGGGCGGTGCAAGATCTTGCGCAGTGGGGCATTTGTGTATACAACAATGGGGTGGGCTGAGAAATAAGCTCGTAGCTTTCGTGCTGTTATGACGAGAGCATAAGCTATTTTCTCAGCGTTAAAGTAACGTGTTTCTACATCCGATAAAGCCTTGCTTACGTAGTATACTGGCCTCTGTATCCCACCTTCCTCTCTAACCATCACGGCAGCGACGGCCTTGTCACTCGCCGAGAGGTATACATAAAGGTCTTCTCCCACAACGGGACTGCTGAGGAGTGGTGGGGAGCCAAGGTACTCTTTAAGCTGGCTAAACGACTCAGAACATTCCTCTGTCCATTCAAAATTTTTGGCACCACGGAGAGCTTTGAAAAATGGGAGTGATCTCTCGGCGAATTTGGAAATGAAACGACCCAAGGCCACCACTCGTCCATTCAACCGTTAGACTTCCTTGATGCTCATTGGTTCTGCCATATCAATCAATGCCTTGATTTTCTCGGGGTTGGCTTCAATTCCCGGCTGTGAAAGCATGAATCCCAAGAATTTTCCGGCGGCAACTCCAAATACACACTTGGCCGGGTTGAGAACCATATCATTTGCTCGAAGGTTGGTGAAGGTTTGCTGGAGGTCGTCTACATTTTTCCTCTTTTTCGACTTGACGACCATGTCGTCGATGTATGCCTCCAAGTTGTCACCGAGCTGTCCTTTGAAGACCTTATTGATCATCCTTTGGTACGTCACCCCGGCATTTTTGAGCCCAAAGGGCATCTTTGTATAGCAATATGTTCCCCCTGCGGCCTGAAAGGCCATCTTTGGAATGTCTTCTTCGGCCATCTTGATTTGGTGATAGCCAGAATACGCGTCCAAAAAGCTTAAGGTCATATGACCAGCAACAGAGTCGACGAGCTTATCGATTCTGGGCAGGGGGTAACTGTCTTTTGGGCATGCCAAATTCAGGTCGGTGAAATCAACGCACAGCCTCCACTTTCCATTGGGTTTTTTTTTACCAGAACCACATTAGCCAACCACGTTGTGAACCCAGCGTCCACAATAATTCAAGCACTCAATAGCTTCTCAATTTCTTGCTTTATAGCGACCTCCTTCTCAGTTGAAAAAATTATGTACCTTTGCTCCTTGAATTTCATCGTGGGATTCACTCCGAGCCTATGAACGGCCACATCTTCTCTAATACCCTTCATGTCTTCAACTCTCCAGGCAAAAACGTCGAGGTTTTGTTTAAGTAGGGAGATTATCTCTTCCCTCTCCTCAGTAGATAACTGAGACCCCAGTTTAATTTTTTGCTCTGGATAGTTTGGGTTAATGATTAACTCCATCAGCTCGTCGGCCGGCTTCATTTCAGGAGCATCGTCTCTAAAATCCATGGATTCAATAACAATTTCTTTGATTTTCTTTCTTGCCTCGGGGGTGAGGTCTGGAACCTCGTCTTCAATCAGCTTATCTAGCTCGGCCCCTGATCCATGGGTGACCAAAAGTTGCGGTTCTGCAGCTTGGTCGTCCATGAATTTTTCAGCAAAGGCTTCTGGGTTATCTACACACTTGATGGTGGAAACATTGGAATAGGAGTTCGTCGTTTGTTTGATTGACTTAGAGAGCTTCACGATTTGATCTGGGTCGTCTATTTCGACAGACCGCTTTGCCTTCAGCACATACTCCAAGAATTCTGGGGCTGTTCCCAACACACATCCAATTCCCAAGCGTGTAGGAAATTTAACTCGTTGATGAGGGACTGAAGCGACGATCCCTAAGGCAGCTTGACCAGGTTAGCCGAGAATCGCGTGGTAGTCACTGATGACATCAATCACAATAAAAGTCACTGTTTTAATGGTTCTCAACGGGTGTTCTCCAATGTCGACGGGAAGATCAATCTGACCCTTTGCGTCTACCCTGTGGTTGGTGAATCCCTCTAGACGACCCAAGTAGGGACTTAGGCGGCTATCGGGTAGACCCATCCGCTGGTAGACATTATAAAACAAGATATATTTGGCCGCCCCAGTATCAATCAAAATTCGTCTCGACTCACAATTGTCGATAAAGCCAGGGATGACCAATATCTGTTGACGAGCCAAAGGATTGGCTGGTAGCTCGTAGGGGTAGAAACTTATCACATCATTTGGGATTTCAGACTTCTGGGGAACATGAGGGGCTTTTTTCAAGTGATAAATGGCGCTTTTGATTTGATTTTTACTGGCTTCCTCAGAGATGACCAAGACCATCATTGGTTGTCTCTCTGGAGGGTCGTTGTTAGCAGCTCGAGTGTTGGCTGCTTGACGATCCCTCCTCACGTACTGCTCAAGACGACCATCATCAATCCACCTTTGAATAATTTTCTTCAAACTGAAGCACTCCTCAGTGTCATGTCCCTTATCCCGATGGTACTCACAATATTTATTCATATTTTTCTTCCCCTTTCAATTGGGGTTCATCTTTGGCGCCGGGCCAAAATCTACATTGCTCAAAATTTCAGCTCGCGATACCGTCAGTGGAGTGTATAACTCTGGAACCTTTTCAGCTTTTACTTGCTTGTTCTTCCCTTTCTCTCCAGCCTTATCCTTTTTTGACTTTGCCGTCTCAACCTCGTCGATGGCCTTTCCTTCTCTTTGCAATTTTCTTTCCTCAACCTCGGCTACAGCATATGCCTTGGCGTAAAGATCCTTTCTGGATTTGGCTGGATGGACTTGCAGCTCGTAGTCCAACGTTGGAGAAACAATGCCATGCCTAAAGCAGTTGATAATTTCTCTATCAGTCAGATCCTCATCAATCTGATCCACTAACTTTTTAAATCATTTGAAGTAACTCATGGAGCTTTCGTTGGCCCCCTGAGATATGTTGCTGAGGTCGTTGACAGTTTTACGACGGTCTCCTGCCGTTGCAAATCTTCCCAAGAATTTTTTCCTCATCTGTTTCCACGACTCAATGTTCCCCTTAGGAAGGCCTCTAAACCATCGTAAAGCAGCGCAAGTTATCGTGCTTGTAAGGGCCTTACACATAACGTCGTCGTGTCCTGATGCTCTAGCCACCACATATATCTGAGCTTCAAGATGCTGTATGTGATCTATTGCGCTTGTCGAGCCGTCATATTGTTTTAAATCAGAAAGTTTAAAACCTGGTTCGGGAGGTCCCGTCTCTAGCATCCATGGTGCCAAGGGATTCATAGTACCACCATCATCTTCCGAATCGTCGATATCCACCTTGTTTCTTTTGGTCGTCAACTCCTCTACCTGACGCTTGAGTCTTAAAAATTCTCTCATATCGACTTCTCCTGCTGGGCCGGCGGGAGGGATCCCATCTCTACGAGGCCCCCGGGTAACGGTATTAGACCGTTGCCTCTCGGTGGGAGCGGGTCGTCGAGAGATGGATCTTTCTCTCCTGTAGCTAGGTGGTGGAGGCGGCCTATAGGATCTTGATAGCTCTCGTTCACGACGCTGGGGAGTTCGCGTTCTTTCCCTATAACTTGGGGCTCGTTCATTTCTCAGCGACGGGGTCATTTGACGACCGCGAACAACTTGGCTCTGGAAAGGATTTTCATTGGCTAAAGATCGACGAGGCTCACCTTCTGCCTCCTCCCGTCGTTGCTGCGATGGGACTCCCTCACTTCGTCTTTGGTTGAGATGCTCTCTGAGATCAAGTTGTGGCACAATTCGTTCGTTTTCAGCGGCGGTTCCTTCACGACGACCATTGTTCTCCCTCTGGTTTCTTCTTCTTCTCCCCGACGAGACAGTGTTATGAGATGCCTGTGGGGGTTGGTCCTCAGCCAACTGTATGAGCTCATTCCGGATTCTTAGGAGTTCGTGGAGAGCGTTGGCTCTTTCTACGAGGAAAGCCGCTCTATCGAGGGGTGGGTTGGATGGACCTCCCATGTTTCGTGCAGCAGCTCCCTCAGGTCTCCTTTCCAGTGGGGGTCGTCGTTGTCTCTCTGTAGCTTGCCTTTTATCCCTTCTCCTCGCAGTAGGAAGGCCAGTGTCATCTACCACACCATGTGACCTGGTAACCCTCTGGTTAGGGTTCCTAGGTTGAGGTGAGGGAGGTCTGGGCTCCTCTTGTTGGCATTGCTGAGGGGAAGGTGGTCGGCCTGCGTCTCCGGTGGATTTGCTAGCGGTGTGTCCGTCTGACACCATTTTCCAGGTTTTTTCCGGCTGTTATTCTGTGGTTGAAGATCACTAACAAACAGTTCCCGGCAATGGAACCAATCTGATGGTGCAGGAATGTGTTTGGGCTCAGTTATTGTGTCCAGCAAATGATTGAGCTGACTTCGGATCTGCACAACACAAGAAAGCAACCGTGAAACTGCGTCGAGGTTTTTCCGGCAAGCCCCTCCGGCGTGAGAATCAGTGTATGGACTGGAAAATGATAATAGGAAGGTGGGTGTGTGTTTACGTGAATATGCAAAAAGGCATTACCTTTGTCCATGATTCTGCTCTCATATTTATAGTGGATGAAGTGGTATTAGGGTTTTCATCTGAACCGTTGGATTGGGTTGCTGCCAACCATTGGATCATCTTGGTTCCCTAGGCGTACACGTGTCACGCCATGATTGCTTCGCCTATGTAAGGACACTGTTGTGTCTGACACGGATAAGTGGTTTGCCTTATAAAGGAAAGTCAACCTGCACACCTTTTGGCGTTATTACTGCTTCCATGATTGCACGCACAGAATGTCCCAGTGTCAGGTCTGACTTTACCCCAATATAGCTAATTAATCAAGCTTATTGAGGAAGCTAAGTGAAGGGACGACCTGGAGCTGTATGTCCAGGAGGATCGTCGCCTTATCAAGACTCGACGAACAAGTGGACGAGCGAGTCGGATCGCTCAATGGCGACGACCGTCATTCTATGTTGGAATGGATTCTGGCTTGTGAAGGGAAGGCTCGTCGTTAGATGAGCTTGATCGCTCATTGTCAATGACCTCCATCTTCCGTATCGACGGGCCATGTCTCCAAACCTTGATGGGCTTGCTCCCTTAGTGGGCTTGATAACCCACAGTTCATAGAGATGTATTGGGTCCGGCCCATCACAAAATATCCCGTTCATCCTTAATAATATTTTTTTCAAAAATAAGCATTGACAATCGCATTTCTTTAATTTTCCAAATTTACATCATATTAAAACTTTTTTTCACGAAATATCCCGTTCATCCTGAATAATATTTTTTTTCAAAAATAAGCATTGACAATCGCATTTCTTTAATTTTCCAAATTTACTTCATATTAAAACTTTTTTTTTTTGAAGAAATTAAACAATTTTTTTTAAACTCGCGGATGTGAACCACGATTCTTCAAACTACCCAGCACCGCAGTTGGACAAAGTACCTGACAGTTCCTTTCTTTTGTCTGTTGGCTTTCATTCCTCTTGAATCCTTTTATCCTATCGTTTATCAAGCAATAAGAAGAGTAAAGGTGCAGAGATCTCTTCTACGTGAGTATTGAATGAAGCGAAAAGAGGGAAAGGGGTAGTTTTTTAAGAAAGTTAGAGGGTGTTTGGTTCGACGGAATTGGCCGAATGGAATGGTCAATTCCGTTGACTTCATTCCTTCCGTCTGTTTGGTTCGTTGGAATGCTTTTTTTTTCATTCCCTACGGAATGAAAATTCATTCCTTGGAATGAAAATTCATTCCTTCCAATATTGGAAGGAATGACGAATTCCCTTGGTGATGGAAAAAAAAAAAAATTTTTTTGACAAAAATACCCCTACCTAACCCCCCCCAATCAGCCCCCACCCCACCCCCACTCCCATACCCCCCCCACCGCCTCACCCCTCACCCCCCCCCCACCGCCTCACCCTCCCACGATTTTTTTTTTTTTGCCCTACCCCCCATCCAGCCCCCACCCCCCACCACCCACCCCCCACCAACCCCCTACCCCCCACCCCCACCCCCCGACAACTTTTTTTTTTTGCCCTACCCCCATCCATTCCCCCACCCCCCACCCCACCCCCAACAATTTTTATTTTTTGCCCTACCCCATCCATTGCCCCCCCACCCCACCACCACCCACCCCCACCCCCACCACCCAACAATTTTTATTTTTTTTGCCCTACCCCCATCCGGCCCACCCACCACCCACCCCCTACCCCACAAAAAAAAAAAATTTGCATACCCCCTGCCCTACCCATCCCCCCCCCCAAAAAATTTTTTTTAAAGAAGGGTAAATTGGTCATTTTATATGTTTTCATTCCATTCCTATAATTTGTATTTTCAAACCAAACATGATTTGGCAAGGAATTGAATGACAATTTCATTCCATTCCGTGTCAACCAAATGGAAGGTTTGATCATTTTTTTTCCATTCCAATTCCTTCATGAATTCCATTCCATTGAACATTTCATTCCTTCACTTTTTTTCCACCGAACCAAACGGCCCCTTAAGGTTTTGTGAGATTTGGGTGTGGGGGAGAAATCATGGGGTTTGGGTTTAGTGTTGGAATGATTGACAAGATTGAATGGTTTATTTGGCTTTGAATTTGGTAGGCAGCAGCAGCAAATATTTTCATTTCCAGAGGAGACTTTTCATTGCCAATGGATAACGGGAGAAAACAACTTAGGCAAGCAGCGTGTTATGAACCAACTAGTAAATTTGATAAAAATTTTGAGAGAAAATTGCATTGTGTGTCCCAAAGTTTAGGGGTTAGGCCCTATATCCCTATTTACAATTTAGGCCCCAAAGTTGTCATTTTGTTTGCATGTTAGGATTTTAAATTAATTTTGTTAGAAAATCCCGTTAAATGATCACGTGTCACTTAACAGAACATATTTTCGATGTTTCTTTTTGGTTTTTATCTTTTCACATTGTTAATAATGATATCTTATTATCAATATTTTTTATTAAAAATTGTATAAATATGATTATGTTAAAAATTATTTATATGTGATGCTGTTTAACTAATATAAAGGGTTTAATTTTGTATTTTTTTTAACTCACAATTCGAAAATATTAAACCACCCCAACACTAATCTAACCTACTCCCAATTTTACGATATCCCTCTTCTTCCCTATTTTACGATCTCTCCCCCTTCCTTATTCTCCACCATCGACACTCCTAACCCATCTGTCCTCCATTCATCAATCTGGCACCCTCCCTTGTCTGGCCCCTCCCAGCACCCTCTACCGGCATCTCTATGCCGCTAAGATCTGCCCCCTCCCTCTCTATCTAACTTTATCACTTCTTTCGTCTTCACTCTACTCTCTCCCTATAAATTTCTTAGGTTGGGCATCAAATAATTCTTTGAAATTTCTTAGTTTGTGTGGGTTTGTTGTTTCTTTTTATTTTCAAATTTCTTCTCAATTCAGTTTTCGAATTAAATTTTGTTTTAATCTTATATGGTACATGCTCATTGATATTGGTAATGAATTGAATCAAATTTGGCATATTGGCGGCTAAACTTGAAATTTTGACTTTTTGGTAGCCTGGTAGGTGTTTTGGTGTTGGTGGTGCTAGTAACGACAGTGAAATGGTAGTGTTCGGATGGCGATAGGAGGGAAACTTTGGTTGGATATTTGTTTTCTTAAAACTTTTTTAATGGTTCATTAAAAAAAAAAAAAGAGTTATGTTAAGATGTTTTTTTTAACTGTAAAAGAGATTATTCAAGTAAAAAACTGTAAAAGAGGTTCATTCAAAATAACATAAAATAAAATAGAGATATGGAATTATATTTTTTTTGGCTAAAAACAATAGTATTTGATTAAAATTTTCTATTTTGGTTATTCATTTTCATTTAGTTTGCATTAAAACAACAATGAAATAGTTTTTGTTCAAAAGCATCCATCGTTTAATGACACATGGATTGCACGTCATCATTTAACAAGTTTTTCTAGCAAAACATGTTAAAACCCCTAATATGCAAACATAATGACAACTTTGGGATCTAAATTGTAAATAATGATAGAATAGGGCCTAACTTGAGAACACCCCCTAAACTTTGGGGCCCAAAATGCAATTTCCTCAATTTTTGATTAAGAAGAGAAGATAGAATTTGGACTTGGTGAGGAAGAAAAGAAATTTGGGAGAGAATTAGGCCCCGTTTGTTTTCAGGAAAATGGGAGGAAAACGTTTTTCGGAAAACGTTTTCCCCATTTTTCGGTGTTTGTTAATTTTCCGGAAAACGTTTTCCCCATTTTTCGGAAAACATGTTTGTTTTCCGGAAAACGTTTTCCCCATTTTCCGGTGTTTGGTAGTTTTTCGGAAAATGGAGAAAATGGTTTTCGGAAAACATTTTCCGCCGTTTCTAAGGAAAACGTTTTCCGAATTTTTCCTAAGGAAGTTGTTTTCCGGAAAATGGTGTAAAAAAAGTGGATGGATAATATTTTAATAATAATAATAATAATAATAATAATAATAATAATAATAATAATAATAATAATAATAATAATAATAATAATAAAATAATAATAATAAAATAATAATAATAATAACAAAAAAAAAAAATATTAAAAAATAATAAAATAATAATAAAATAATAATAATAGTAATAATAAAATAATAATAAAATAATAATAATAATAAAAATAAAATAATAAAAAATAATAATAATAATAATAATAAAAAAATAAAAAAATAAAAAAATAAAAAAATAAATAATAATAATAATAATAATAATAATAATAAAATAATAATAAAAATAATAATAATAAAATAATAATAAAAATAATAATAAAATAATAATAATAATAATAATAAAAAAAAACTAAAAAAATAATAAAATAATAATAATAAGATTAAAATAATAATAAAAAAAAAATTAAAATAATAATAAAATAATAATAAAATAATAATAATAATAATAAAATAATAATAATAAAATAATAATAAAATAATAATAATAATAATAATAATAAAATAATAATAAAATAATAATAATAAAATAATAGTAATAATAATAATAATAATAATAATAATAATAATAATAATAATAATAATAATAATAATAATAATAATAATAATAATAATTTTCCGAAAAACATCTTCATTTTTCGAAAAACGTTTTCCCCATTTTCCTAAGGAAGTTGTTTTCCAGGAAAACATCTTCCTCATTTTCCGGAAAACGTTTTCCACATTTTCGAAAAACATTTTCCTTTTCCGGAAAACATTTTCCAGGAAATCATTTTCCGGAAGTTATTTTTCCCGAAACAAACGGAGCCTTAGAGTGATAATATAGAGAGATAGAAGAATTTTGGGGATGAATCTTTGTTAATTTTTCATTGATGATTTCTCACACCATTTGTGCCTTCAAACACCGCTATAAATCACAAAAGTGGAAATAATAAATCGGCTAACCACTAACTCAGTCTAAAGTAACCAACTCATACTAAACAAATCGAACACAATGACACTAACGAAAATATTAACCAACTTCTAATGTTCATCCCCTTATTTATCCCTATATCATTACATTCCCTACTCCTTCAAACAATCCTTGTCCTCATGGATTATTTTAAACAACTCCCTTGGATAACTTGGAAATTTTGGAGCAACACATGACATCAAACTTAGCATGAGATAAGCTAGAGTTGGCCCAATATTTCTGTACTTGGGAAGCACTCGATTCACCCAAGATCCTCACAGTGGCATTTAAGAAATATAAAACCCCTTGAACATCAACATCTTTCTAAGGCACTAGAACAATAATTACTTGTGTTACTGCAACTTTTGGAGGCATGAGAAAGCCTTTACCATCTTCATGAATCATCACCATCACTCCAATCGTTCCAGTCAATATGACCTTAAAATGAAACAGAGAACTACATTCAAAAGTTTCCTCATTGCTGCGGAACGCTCGTCTGCATCCTTGAAACTCGTTATAGTAGCTGAGCATTTATCGAAAGTATATGTGATGCTACATCGAAAAAATGTTGCACAGGGACTGATCGGGGTAGCGGCGGCGGCCGGACCGGAAAAACATGCTCCGACGGATCCGATCTCAAATGGGACCTACAACACAAAACACCGTTAGGGGTGGGGGGGTTTTCCCCCCACAAACCCTCCGGCGTGAGAATCATCAATCCGATTCATAACATATATTGACATAATTTTTAACATTTCTAGAGAGAGAGAGGAGAGAGAAAGCTTGAATTTTAGACATACCTTTGAGAATGAAGGGAGGGAGTATTTATATGACCCATGACTCATCATTATCATCTTATCCTTACTTTACACGTGTCAACCATTCAATGGGGGGAAAATCTATCAAAAGATTTCATTTGGATAAGGTCAAGGCCAAAATCTTGACACGTGGCACGTTCCGTACCTGGAGACATCAACTTGCTGCAAGACTCAACATCAGACATGCGGGAAGACATGCGGGAAGACCATGCAAGGCACACGCGGGACATGCGGGAAGACATGCGGGAAGACCATGTAAGGCACACGCGGGACATGCGGGAAGGCATGCGGGAAGACCATGCAAGGCACACGCGGGACATGCGGGAAGGCATGCGGGAAGACCATGCAAGGCACACGCGGGACATGCGGGAAGGCATGCGGGAAGGCCATACAAGGCACATGCGGGACATGCGGGACAATTCACTTCCTGTCATGCGACAAGCCACTTGCTGCATGACGACAAACCAGCCCTAGGCGGGAATCAGGCCTTAACCATATCTAAAAACATGACTTAGACCAATCATATAATAATCAACTTTGACGATATCCTCACGACATATGGGCCCCTATAGTCCATATTTGGACTTGGGCCGGGTAAACATTTATCGGGCATATTTTGTTATGGCACATCAAAAGCCCCCGACTCCTTAGCTCGATTATTCATGATCGAGTTGAGGAGTAGAATAGTATACATAACAAAATATAGCTTATCTCATCGAGTCAATTTTTCCTGGTACAAAACATAGGTCCACTCCTCGATCTCTCCCTTACTTCTATTGCTGACTTTTCCCTTTATTTTGACTTTTGCATTTTCTCTTTCCCATTTCATTTCATGACTTTCCAATTCAACTATTTCTATAAATTTTGGCTGGTAAAATATGCGGGAACTAATCATATGATAGCCAACATTATACGCTACACATCCATAAATGCCGGCGACACGCAACCTGGTCGGTGGACTTTCGGATAGCTTTACTTTTCATACAATTTGTTTTGACAATTCCGCAAAAAACCTTTCGATCCTTCTTGAACTTGACGCCTTTTATACACTTTAATCTGATTTTGGTCTATACTAAATTAATTTTACTTTCTGTCTTTTAACTTTGCTTTTTGTACTTTGGCTTGACTGCCTTACTTTACTTTCTTTAACTTGCTTTGAATTTTCGTTTTTTTACGCTTATTATCATTCTACCTTTAACTTTCACTTTATACGCTGCCTGTTGCATTTTGCTTCAATAGTTCATCGAAGATTCACTTTACGACTTTTATCTCTATATACACACTACTCCCTTCGAAAAAGTGAGACTTGTCTTTAGGCAGCCTCACTCCCTAGTCATGCTACTCGCCATTCCGCCTTACTTAGCTTCGCTGCGACTCACTCGTACGCCACGGTAAAAACCTTACTTGGCCTAAACCTCGCTGCCAAACCTCGCATGGCCACACTTGGCCGAAATACTACACTGAGGCCACACTTGGCCAAACCGCACTGATCAAAGCCTAAAAAATGCGCCAATCACAAAGCGCTAACTAAAAACGCGGCCAACGCAAACGCGCTAACCAAAAACGCGGCAATCACAAATGCACTAATCGAAACGCAACAATCTCAACCAAACACGACAAACGAAACCGCGCTAATCGAAACGCGACAATCTCAACCAAACACGACAAATGAAACCGCGCTAATCGAAACGCGACAATTTCAACCAAACACGACAAATGAAACTGCGCTAATCGAAACGCGACAATCTCAACCAAACACGACAAACACAACCGCGCTCATCACTAGCGTGCTAGCTAAAAACGCGACAATCATAAGCGCGCTAAACGAAACCGCACTAAGCAAAACCGCACTACTCAAAACTGAGCTACTCAAACCGTGCTAATCAAATCTCCGTCAACCACGCGCAACTCAACACTAACCAAACCTGCGCCAGCAATGCGCTAACCAAACCTGCGACAACAATGCGCTACCCAATGCTAACTAAACCTGCGCCAATAATGCGCTAACTAAACTTGCGCCAACAATGCGCTACCCAACCCAATGCTAACTTTCTTTGCCTGGCCTCTCCCAGGACTTTCTAGGCGCCTGGGTCCCTCCCCAGGTCACAGAAGCTTCGCCACTCAGGCTAGGCTAGGTCACAGGAGCTTCGCCACTCAGGCTAGGCCCCCATCCAGATGCCTGGGTCACGACCCAGGTCACCGCTAGGCTTCGCCAAATTTGGCTAGGCCCCTGGAGCTTCGCCACTCAGGCTAGGCCCCCATCCAGATGCCTGAGTCTCGACCCAGGTCACCGCTAGGCTTCGCCAAATTTGGCTAGGCCCCTGGAGCTTCGCCACTCAGGCTAGGCCCCCATCCAGATGCCTGAGTCTCGACCCAGGTCACCGCTAGGCTTCGCCAAATTTGGCTAGGCCCCTGGAGCTTCACCACTGTGCAGGCCCCCATCCGCATGCCCGAGTCTCGACCTGTGTCACCGCTAGGCTTCGCCAAATTTGGCTAGGCCCCGGAGCTTCACCACTCGTGCTAGGCCCCCAAAGGTTTGGCCCACGAGCCTCGTATATCCCTGGTGTGGCCGCCCTTCATCCCGGGAGAAAGCTGTGTCTTAAGGTTTGGCTCCTGAGCCTCGTATATCCCCAGGTGGCCGCCCCTCATGCAGCTAGGGATGCGAGCCCATATCTCAGACAGTTAGGGATGCGAGCCCATATCTCAGACAGTTAGGGATGCGAGCCCATATCTCAAACAGTTAGGGATGCGAGCCCATATCTCAGACAGTTAGGGATGCGAGCCCTACAGTGCGGGATGTAAGCCCATCAGGCAGTTCGGGATGCGAGCCCCTCATGCAGTTCGGGATACGAGCCCCTCATATCAGCAACATCATATCAGCAACTCAAGCCCTATCAACATTGTCGCAGCTTTCTCTATTATCCGGCAAAATAACTTGGCCGACTTTGTCATACGCAACAGAGTACCTGACTTAATTTGGCCGGTACCCACGGTCACCGGCGGCTTCATCTCTTCCCTTCGACCTCTAAGGTTGTAACACCCACACCATTCCTCTCTCACCACGACCCTCATACTCTCCGAAAAGAAACGGCGACATCCCAGGTCGAAATAACTCGCGACGACACCAACCTCTTTCCGGCGACATCAAGCACCGGCAACTTCTACCGCCTGCAACCTCTTCCTCCTGCCGAGCGACATCTGAATGACCATTGGCTCGTCTTTCTTGCTTCAAAAACTCGCTGCCCAGTGACATCACTGGTGGCTACCTCCGTTTCCCACGACATCCATCTTATCCGGCGACCTCCGCTCCGAATTCCGAGAACCCAGGGGTCAGTTAGACTTTGGAAACAAATTTTTCACGATTCCAATCGAGCGATAATTGTCTATTTCAGAACTCCATGGTTTCCGGCGAGATCCTCGCCGACAAAAACAAAACGGCGACAAAAACGAAATGGCGACATGAGTCGACCAATTGCCTCTTCCGGCTACTTTCTGAATGGTGGCTTACAAGGTACCCCGATCTCTTTCAAGCGTCATTGATGTCGCGTCTTCATTTTTCCCGCTTCATCCCATCTCAATCCGCAAACTGCAAGTATCATTTCTTTCCTACTTCTGTTTTTTCAATTTCCACTATTCCCCTTCTTACTACGATTTGGGCTTTTGCGATTTCCAATTTCAATTTCTGCATCTGCCCCGTTAATCCCGCTCTCTGTCCGGCGACATCTCATCAGCAACATAAACCTCTTGATTCCATTTGATTTCACTTTGCTGTTTCTTGCTTTTCTTCTTCTCGTCCCATCATTCTCAACATTTTCGCCTTGCTTCTATCTATTTCGCATCTCCACCAACTGCCCCGACGAATCTCCTTCCTCTGATTACTATTCCGATGAGCCTTTCCAACCTAAAAACTGCCCGTCTCTCCATTTCTACACTGTTGCTCTAGTTCAATTCCATATTCCGCTCTTACCCATTCTGTTGAGGGAGCAAATAAACTGGAATTTGTTGGATTCCACTTAATCGTTCCAGATCTGAGTCTGATCCTAACTGGATCTGTTTACATCTGCCCAAAAAAAAATGAAAACCTTTGACTTCCCTATTCCGGCTAATTCCGATATGTTCCGACTCGCTGCTACCCCCACTGTAGTCTAGATTGATACCTTCGGCTCCTCTATTCCGGCCTAACTTCGCCGGAAAATGTCAGTCCCGGCAACGGAACCATCTGATGCTACATCGAAAAAATGTTGCACAGGGACTGACCGGGGTAGTGGCGGCGGCCGGACCGAAAAAACATGCTCCGACGGATCCGATCTCAAATGGGACCTACAACACAAAACACCGTTAGGGGTGGGGGGTTTTCCCCCCACAAACCCTCCGGCGTGAGAATCATCAATCCTATTCATAACATATATTGACATAATTTTTAACATTTCTAGAGAGAGAGAGGAGAGAGAAAGCTTGAATTTTAGACATACCTTTGAGAATGAAGGGAGGGAGTATTTATATGACCCATGACTCATCATTATCATCTTATCCTTACTTTACACGTGTCAACCATTCAATGGGGGGAAAATCTATCAAAAGATTTCATTTGGATAAGGTCAAGGCCAAAATCTTGACACGTGGCACGTTCCGTACCTGGAGACATCAACTTGCTGCAAGACTCAACATCAGACATGCGGGAAGACATGCGGGAAGACCATGCAAGGCACACGTGGGACATGCGGGAAGCGGGAAGACCATGCAAGGCACACGCGGGACATGCGGGAAGGCATGCGGGAAGACCATGCAAGGCACACGCGGGACATGCGGGAAGGCATGCGGGAAGACCATGCAAGGCACACGCGGGACATGCGGGAAGGCATGCGGGAAGGCCATACAAGGCACATGCGGGACAATCCACTTCCTGTCATGCGACAAGCCACTTGCTGCATGACGACAAACCAGCCCTAGGCGGGAATCAGGCCTTAACCATATCTAAAAACATGACTTAGACCAATCATATAATAATCAACTTTGACGATATCCTCACGACATATGGGCCCCTATAGTCCATATTTGGACTTGGGCCGGGTAAACATTTATCGGGCATATTTTGTTATGGCACATCAATATGTAAGTACCCCAATCAGGCTCGCAACTTCTCCAAACGCACCAAAAGGAATTCCAATGACTGCTCAGTGATAACAGCATGTTCAATGGCCTTCCAGGCATTGATTAGATCATTTTAAGTGAGGAAGGACCATTTTGGCGTAGGAAATCTCAAAAGGACCTCGCTGGAATGCCAAAAAAGGTGAAAAAATCTTATCCTGACAACTTCTAAAAACAGTTGCGGCGGCTAGGAGAGCCGTCCGCGCGGTGCCTTCAGCCACTTGAAGGGTTGTCCGCGCGGCCTCTTTTGGTAGCTGACAGAAACTATAAATAGAACCCTTCTCTACCCATTTTAAGGATAATTTTTACACACCTTGTGGAAACTCTGTTCAATTTCAGACTCACTCTCTCTCTCATCCAATCATACACAAAATACCCAATCTCTCTCCTACCCAAATCAAATCACATGGATGCATATGGATGAAAGCTTAGCTCAAACTACTAAACAAAGAAGATAGAAATGAACCTTGATAGCTAAGTTATTGGTAAACTCTCCTTCTCCCTTTTACTCTCTTTACTTTAATGTCATTACCTACTTGATCATGTTATATGAAATTTCTCCGATGTAAACTTTTTTATTGCTATCTACTATTTACCTCTTCTTATGAAATCATACATGACACCGCTAGTTCTCTCCCCATGAGAGTATACAACGATTAATTTGGTGATTAAGTATGCTTTAGGGATTGAGGTTGATATGATTAGTTCCTAAAAGCTCTCTTATTGAATCTCTTAGTTCATTATTGTTCCTTTACCCCATCTTTGATTTACATATGATATCAATTGAATCTTACTCCCCATGAGAACATACAACCAAGATTTACTTGGAAAATAGGTATGTTTTAGGGAAAGGTCATGAGATTGATGCGATTCACTTACAGTTTATTGGGATAATCTGAACATGACATTTATCTGCTTATTTTTTGTTATCTATTCTGATGTTGGCATATTTTATCTGAGAGGCATAACGAGCCGCGCGTCTCCTTTAGGTCAACGTTGTTGGTGATTTTAGTGTCATCAACTTGTTTTATTGTAATGGTGATTTACTAAGAGATCAATGTGATTCGTATTAGACTCGGATACGAGTAAGGGAAAGTGTGGAGTACACACTCGTTTGAGCTAAAACGAAGTCAACCTCGATATAGAAGTAAAAGTTAAAGGGTAGCTCTTTTTGCGATCGGTATGAACAAGCACGGCCGTGCGGTTCATATGACACGGCCGTGCAAGTATGAACAACACGGCTGCGGTTCATAAGACACAGCTGTGCGGTTCTGTACGAGATGCCTTTTCAAAATGAAGAGACACATTGCTTGGCTAAAGTCATGTCTTTTGATTGTACCCTTTAACTAATACCTCCCCATCTGTATATATACAGAGATTGATCTCAGTTGTACATATATGAAAAACACAAGAGTGAATTACAACAATATAACGAAAGCAAACAATTCTCAAGGTTTTGATTTGTTCTCTTTGTCTAGAAAACAAATTGCGTGATTGTCTTATCCCAATAAGGATTTCGTGTAACCCAGGCAATAAGGGTCGAAATACTTTATTCGGAAAGTGGATTATACACGATTCAATCATATATCCGGCCTCAGTATCAAGATCAAGACCCTATATTTCCCCTACAAACGAATAAAGTATTTGGTGATACTCATGGCTACTGTGAAGGAGATGACAACAAAGTTTGGAAAGCTAGACAAGTTTGAAGGGCAAGATTTCAGACGTTGGCAAAAGAAGATGCACTTCCTTTTGACAACATTAAAGGTGGTGTATGTTCTATCTACTCCAATTCCAGAATTGCTTGAAGAGGATAACTTGGAGGCCGTCAGACGTAGATCGAAGTGGGAGAACGATGACTACATCTGCAGAGGACACATATTGAACGGTATGTCTGATCCTTTATTTGACATTTATCAAAATGAAGAGTACCGCTAAAGAGTTATGGGATTCTCTTGAATCCAAGTACATGGCAGAGGATGCTTCTAGTAAGAAGTTCCTTGTGAGTAATTTTAACAATTACAAGATGGTCGATGCTAGACCTATCATGGAACAATTCAATGAACTCCTTAGAATCCTTGGACAATATACTCAACATGGGTTGAAGATGGATGAGTCAATATCAGTTTCAAGTGTGATTGATAAGTTGCCTCCCTCCTGGAAGGATTTCAAACACACTTTGAAACATGGTAAAGATGATCTGTCTTTGGTTCAACTTGGTAGTCACTTGCGCATAGAGGAATCTCTAAGGGCACAAGAGAATGACAAAGGCAAAGGAAAGGAAGTTGGTGGACCATCGGTCAATATGATTGATGATGGTAGAAACAAAAACAAAGGAAAGAAACGCAGTTTCAATGACAATGGTTACGGTCCCAACAAGAAGCCTAAATTGGCTTGTTGGAAGTGTGGCAAATCTGGTCACTTTAAGAAGGATTGTCGTGTTGGAAACAACAAGAACGGCGCAAGCACAAGTGGTTCGGGAAAGGGGTCTAAGGACCATTCTCAAAACCAAGGTCGAATTTAATTCATAGTTGGAGCATTTATTAAAAATTCTCGTTTCAATAATTTCGAGGCATTTTATGTGCGGGATGATGCTATTGCGTGGTGGATTGATTCCGGTGCCACGCTCATGTTTGTAAGGATCGTTGTTGGTTTAAGACATACGAACCAATGGAAGACGGATCTGTCCTTTACATGGGTGATGACCATTCCGCTCCTATTCAAGGAAGAGGAAGTGTGGTATTGGAATTTAGTTCGGGAAAAACGATTTCTTTGTTTAATGTTTTATATGTACCTAAACTTCGTAAGAATTTAATTTCGGTCCCGTCTTGAACAAGTGTGGTTATAAACAAGTTTATGAATCCGATAAGTATATCTTATCGAAGTCGGGTGTATTTGTAGGATTTGGTTATTATAACAATGGGATGTTTATGTTGAATTTGAATAAAATTCCGGTTAACTCTAGTTCTGTTTATATGACTTCCTCTCGTTGTTGTTAATTCCTCATTATGGCATGCTCGGTTAGGACATGTGCACTATAAAAGAATGCTTGAAATGTCCAAAGATGGTTTGATTCTGTTATTGATAATAATACGGAAAGGTGTAATACTTGCATGTTAACAAAAATCACTAGGAAACCTTTTAAAAGTGTTACAAGGAATTCTCAGAAACTTGAATTGATACATAGTGATTTATGTGATTTTCATGCAACTCCATCTTTAGGCAATAAAAAGTATATTGTCACTTTTATAGATGATGCCTCTAGGTTTTGCTATATTTATTTGCATGCAAAAGATGAAGCCCTAGATAAATTTAAAATTTATAAAACCGAAGTTGAACTTCAACTTAATGGCTTGATTAAAACCTTACGTACGGATAGAGGTGGTGAATATTATGATCCTAAATATTTCCAATCCGTAGGGATAATTCATGAGACTACGGCTCCTTATGTACCACAACAAAATGGTGTGGCTGAAAGGAAGAATAGAACTCTTGAAGAAATGGTTAACGCCATGCCGTCTTACTCGCTTGAGTGACGGGTTTTGGGGTGAAGCCATGTTAACGGCTTGTCATCTATTGAATAGAGTTCCTAATAAAAGGAACAAGATTACCCCATATGAGCTTTGGTATAAGAAAAGACCAAACTTGACATTTTTGCGAAGTTTGGGGATGTAGGGCCGTGGTTAGACTTCCGGACCCTAAAAGGAAAAAGTTGAGAGAAAAAGGTGTTGATTGCATCTTTGTTGGATATGCCGAGCATTCCAAGGCATATAGGTTTTATGTTATAGAACCTAATGAATTCATTTCTATAAACACAATTATAGAATCAAGAGATGCAATCTTTGATGAGAATCGTTTCTCTTCTATACCTAGACCCAAGGATATTATACCAATGCTCTACTGAATCTCAAATGGATGATCATTCAATTGATCTACCAAGTGAGACACCCGAACCTCGTAAGAGTACAAGAGTAAGGAAAGCTAAATCATATGGTTCTGATTTTCAACTATATTTAGTTATGGGATCAAGAGATCAAATTGAATCTCAATACTCTTACTGTTATAGTATAGAGGAGGATCCAAGAACCTATGATGAAGCAATAAAATCTCGAGACGCTGGTTTTTTGGAAAGAAGCCATCGATGATGAGATTGGTTCTATTGTGGAAAATAATACATGGGTCTTGTCGATTTACCACCAGCCGTAAACCTTTGGGGTGCAAATGGATCTTCAAAAAGTTAAGATGAAAGTCGATGGAACTATTGACAAGTTTAAAGCTCGATTGGTAATCCAAGGCTTTAGACAAAAGGAAGGGATCGATTACTTCGATAGCCTATGCACCGGTTGCTCGTATCACTACTATTAGATTTCGATAGCTTTGGCCTATTCGAGAATCTATTGATCCATCAAATGGATGTCAAAACAGAATTCTTAAATGGTGATTTGGAAGAAGAAGTGTATATGAAGCAACCTGAAGGATTTGTTATGCCAGGTAATGAGCATAAGGTATGTAAGTTAATTAAGTCATTGTATGGGCTAAAGCAAGCACCTAAACAGTGGCATCAAAAGTTTGATGAGGTTGTTTTGTCGAATGGTTTTGTATTAAATCAATCCGACAAATGTGTATATAGCAGATTTGATGAATCCGGTAAAGGTGTAATCATCTGCCTATATGTAGATGACATGTTAATTTTTGGCACAGACCAAAATGTAGTTGATAAAACTAAAAAGTTTTTGTCATCAAAGTTTTCGATGAAGGACATGGGAGAAGCCGATGTAATTCTTGGTATAAAGATTAAACGGATGAACAAGGGAATTGCAATATCACAATCTCATTATATTGAGAAAATTCTCAAGAGGTTTAATTGTGATAATTGTTCCAAAGTTAGTACTCCCATGGATCCTCTTGAGAAACTTGTATCAAATCTTGGTAAACTGTGTCACGGCTTGAATACTCAAAAGCCATAGGCGGTTTGATGTATGCTATGACGGCACTCGACCCGATATTGCTTATGCGGTTGGAAGATTGAGCAGGTTCACTAGTAATCCTAGTAGACAAAGATTGGCATGCTATAACGAGGGTGTTCAAGTACTTAAAAGGTACTATGGACTATGGTTTGTGTTATAGTGGACATCCTTCTATATTAGAAGGTTATACCGATGCTAGTTGGATCAACCAAGAAGATTCATCTTCTACTAGTGGTTGGGTGTTCTTGCTTGGAGGAGGTGCCATTTCTTGGGCTTCCAAAACGAGACATGTATTACACATTCTACAATGGAATATGAGTTTGTAGCTTTGGTGCTGTTTGGAAAAGAAGCGGAGTGGCTTCGGAACTTGATATATGAGATTCCATTATGGCCAAAACCGATATCCCCAATGCCTATCCATTGTGATAGTGTCGCCACCTTGGCTAGGGCCTATAGTCAGATTTATAATGGCAAGTCTAGACACTTGGGTGTCGACATAGTATGATTCGGGAGTTAATCATGAATGGTGTGATATCGGTTGAGTTTGTTCGGTCGCAACAAAATTTGGGCGACCACTTGACGAAGGGGTTAGCCAGAGACTTGGTAAATAAGTCCGCAATGGGAATGGGATTAAAGTCCATTTAATCCTCTAATTGTGAGATACCCAATTCCCTTCTAATACAACGTTAGAAGCTTGAATTCAATGTGGAAAGCTCGCGGTTGGAGATTGGAACACATGTTATTATCTTTCCCAAGGTATGTGTTCGGACACGCAAGTAAAGGTTAGGTTGAAGAATATCTTCTTAATAGTTCCTTTGAAAAATTGCAAATGCAGGTGCAAGATTAAAAGGAACTACCTATGTGGACATGAAGTTTTGCCGCTTCAAGAAGCTAGGACTTGGCTTCCTATATGTTCACTAATGGATATGGACACATGGCTTGTAAAAGTGTCAAGATTAAACAAAGAGAATTGTACTGAACTTATGTGTATAGTATCTTCAGGTATTCATATGAGTTGACGGGTTCAATCGTTACGACACCCCGATTCTCGAGTATTTGAAATGTGTATTATACTAAGATGAAAATTCAATCGCAATACATTTTCATTTATGCATTCGTTTGTTTCGTTATTTATACAGTTTAGTAAATCAAAGGACTACACTAAAATGGAGGGGATTTGTTGGTGATTTTAGTGTCATCAACTTGTTTTATTGTAATGGTGATTTACTAAGAGATCAATGTGATTCGTATTAGACTCGGATACGGGTAAGGGAAAGTGTGGAGTACACACTCGTTTGAGCTAAAACGAAGTCAACCTCGATATAGAAGTAAAAGTTAAAGGGTAGCTCTTTTTCTTGATCGGTATGAACAAAGACGGCCGTGCTTCATATGACACGGCCGTGCAGTATGAACAACACGGCCGTGCGGTTCATAAGGCCGTGCGGTTCTGTACGAGATGCCTTTTCAAAATGAAGAGACACATTGCTTGGCTAAAGTCATGTCTTTTGATTGTACCCTTTAACTAATACCTCCCCATCTGTATATATACAGAGATTGATCTCAGTTGTACATATATGAAAAACACAAGAGTGAATTACAACAATATAACGAAAGCAAACAATTCTCAAGGTTTTGATTTGTTCTCTTTGCCTAGAAAACAAATTGCGTGATTGTCTTATCCCAATAAGGATTTCGTGTAACCCAGGCAATAAGGGTCGAAATACTTTATTCGGAAAGTGGATTATACACGATTCAATCATATATCCGGCCTCAGTATCAAGATCAAGACCCTATATTTCCCCTACAAACGCGACGCCTTTGGGAAATCCACGCGGCTTGTTTGGTCAACCTATGATCAGTCTTCTGCCTTTTTCTTCATTTCTATGTCAAATCCTTTCTTCTTTGTTATTGTTCCTTGTTTAAAATTGATTCCCATAGATGCACTTGTTTTCCAAAATCCTTCTACTTACTTATTTTGACTTAAAACTGACATACACACATTTTGACTAGGAAGGCTCATCTTGGGTGAGCTCTTGCTACTCTTCCCAAGGTGTAAAGTGACCTCCAGACTCATATCTCATATTAAAATCCCTTTTCAATATTTTTGCTAAGAAAAATGGCATGGCTACTCTCTTTGACACTATTTGCTCCATCCCTATTTCATAAACTTTTTCCAAACTATCCATTCTATCGGCGCATCGGATCGGGGCGCTTTTAGTGGCGAATCCACTGGGGAATAATGTTTTCAAACTTCATTTTGTTGTTTTGAAGCATTTACGTGGATCAAACTTCCATTTACTCATTTTTCTTATGTGATCATTTTGTGTATTTTTTTGTCAAAACATGCTTCTCTGGGTGCCATTTGGGCTTGTTGATACTCTGATCAGTTGCAGGGATACCATTTTGATGATTTATTTGATCTAAAGTGGGGATGATTGCCCAAAATAAGTTGCTGGTTGAAAACTGCAAACTGCAGTAAGGCGAAACCGCGCGGCTCCTTTAGCTAGGCCGTGCGGCGTCTTTTCTTGGTTCATCAGAATATTGCTCATCCCATGGCACTTTAGCAGGGTTTTTTAGCATTCTGGTGGTCTTGATTCAGAATTCGTGCTGGTTTCACATACCAGAAATTGTGATCCCATTTTGTGATTACTTTGAGCTTTGTAAATTTCTTTTTGCATCCTTTTAAAACACATTTTGAAAATCTTTTTTTCCCTTATAAAATGTACATAGATACAGCACACTACACGCACCCCATCTCTTGTACACTGCATACTATGTCCCTTACCTGGGATGGTCGAAGATGCAGCTCAAAGGTGTTACTATGCCTGTCTTGCGTGCACGGGACCATCCCACCAGCCTTCTCCGAGCCCGTGTCACACATTTTTGTCCAAGACTTGGTTGGTTTTTGGGCTAGCCCGTGTCATAAAGCCATTAATGTATCCCCCATGGCAAATATTTTCAAGTCAATACCATTATCAAGATCCCTTGCGAAAATAAGTTAACGAGAGGTTATGCCGAAATTTTGTTAGAAAGTTTGACCAGATCTTGATTTTTCGCATTTACTTTGATTATAAGTCGCATCGTGTATATATTAAGACCTATATGACGCACTAGTCCTTGGCCCGTTCTTTTTTCGGTCAGTGGAATCCGCTTGGCCTATTAGACCCTTGACCGGGATTGTCTCGCAATACAAGTGGAATACAAGGGGTCTATACACTTAGTATTGGACACCACTGATCGAGGGTCTAAATACTTGCGAAAAAGAAGAGAAATCTTTCCCAACCATTGTAGGATCTTAAGAGATGTGTTTTAAGTAAACTTGAACAAATAATAACTAACTGCATATTTCATGAACCCGAGTCTTGTATCCATACACTTTCTCGAGTTGGTCCCGGGCCTTAACAGTACTTCTCTTCTTCCACAACGAGCAAGGTGTGGGTCAGAATTCCTGGTTAAAGAGTGTTCAGTGTTGATCAGTGTTGTTAGTGTTTTCAGCTTAATATATTGGGATGGCCAGTTATGATAATAGTGGGGGAAATACTACTCCAACCGGTGAAAATCTTCAGACTAGAGAGGAATTGATTCAGGCACTGGAAGCTGCCAGACTCAGGGAAGAAGTCGTTAAGAAGCGTCAGGAACAACATCTAACTTGGTTTATAGTTTACTTGCGTTGTCGCAGGGTTGCTGTGATCCCCCAGCCCGATGGAACAATCATTGAAATATCCGAGAAGATGAGACCCCTATTCAGAATGGTAACCAAAATTATCACCAAGTCCCTCCTCCACAGTCTAATGAAAACCTTGCAATGTCTGTGGCCCTACGCTCCTTACTTTATCCAGCGGTTACCCAATTGTTTCCGATATCTCTAGCTCAGTTAGCCCAGAATTCGTTCAGTTCCGCTCCAGTAGCCCCGCAAGCCCAATATTTTTAGCATTCTCACGGACCCGCTCTATTGGCTCCTACCGCTCCTCAACCACTATATCCGCCTGGTTTCACTCCACCTCAATGTGAGTCGTTCAATTATGGTCCAAGACCCCAACATCCGTCTGAGGTGAACAACGATTTTGTGAATGGGTACCCTGCCACTTCAGGTCTACCACCTCCATCTTTACCTACAGTATTTCGCGAGACCCCTTATCAGTTCCACCAACTAGCATCCTCTAGTCCACTTCCCTATGCTTCGGGTTTAACCTATGTTCCACCTGATAATAGAGGCCATGGTCATGTGTACACTCACATGCCCTATCAGAATGGTCGAGCAATCGTTCCTTCCACCAGTGTGTCTCCCACTGTGACTCCTTTAGCGAATAAGAAGTTAGCCTCGGCACCCAGCAATTCGGGTGTTCTAATGGACCCGCATGTGTCTTTATTAATTGAGCAAATAAAACAGATGTAGGAAAAGTTTAGTGGTATAAGTGACAACAGTTCCTTGTCCCGAGAAATTCATCCGAACAAAGTGGTACCCCTCCCGCCTAAGTTTTGAATGCCCGACTTGGAAAAGTTTGATGGTACGACATGCCCAAAGACCCATATTGACAGTTATATCCTTGATATGAGAGCCAAGAACTGCACTCAAGAGAATATGGCCGACCATTTCCATCTCACTCTCAAAGGCATGGCATTAAAGTGGTTCCTCAGTGTTAAGCCGGAATCCCGTGTTACTTAGGAGCAAATTAGTGAAGTATTTCTTGAGAAGTACCGTCCAAATTTTGGAATGGCAGACGAACTGTAAGATTTAGAAAATCCTTGGGTTGTTTATTCACAAACTCTTAATATATATACAAGAGAGAGTCCTATTCTAATAAGGAAAAGGAGTCCTATTCTAATAAGGAGAAGGAGTTTCCTTATTCTAATCATAATACAATATTTAGTTGCCTAATCTAAATACATGAGAATATTGACAAGGAATAATCTAGAGAAAGTCAAACAAGTAACATTAGGAAACTTTAGGAGGAGATTCCGTAATATCCTTAATACGCCCCCCGCAAGATGGACGATCCTTGGAGAAGACCAATCTTGGAAATGAGTTGATCGAAGCGTAAACGAGATAGTGGTTTCGTTAGAACATCAGCAAGTTGGTCATTACCAGAAATGTGTTGCACACGGAGAGAGCCGGACTGAACCTGTTCACGGACAAAATGAAACGAGAGAGCCACATGCTTCATCCGAGAGTGAAAGACCGGGTTTGCTGAATAAGTTGTGGCACCAAGGTTGTCACAATATATAACAGGCGGAGAAGTAAGTGAAATACCAAGCTCAATAAGCAGATTTCGAACCCAAGTAATCTCAGCCCAATCGGCATCACAATATGCATGAAGAGAGGGGGGAGACGCAGAGTAATTCTGGAGACCCAAGTGCATAGTGCCATGAAGGTAGCGGAGGAGCCGCTTGAGACCAACCCAGTGAGATGATTGGGGATTTTGCATGAACTGTGCAAGTTTGTTCACTAAGAAGGCAATGTCAGGGCGAGTAAATGACAAGTATTGAAGACCTCCAACAATAGCACGATAGGAAGTAGGGTCAATAGCGGGAGTGGTAGTAGATCTCACAAGGGGTGGTGATGTGACCATATGGGTGGGGAGTGGTTTACAGTCAATCATGTTGTGATGGGTGAGAAGATCATGGATGTACTTCGTTTGGGAGAGGAGGATGCCATTTTTGTTGGGAACAACCTCAACACCTAAGAAATATGACAGAGGACCAAGATCTTTGAGAGAGAAACGCTTGGACAAGCTAGTGATGAATGACTGAAGGAGTGTAGGCAATGGTTCGGTGATAATGATGTCATCAACATAAACCAAAAGAAAAATTGGGGTCGGTGTTTTGTTGAATATAAAGAGGGAGGGATCGGCTAGGGAGGGGTGAAAGCCATAAGTGGTGAGGTAGGTTTTGAGTTCTTGGAACCAAGCTCGAGGTGCTTGTTTGAGACCATAGATGGCTTTAGAGAGATGACAAACGTGAGAGGGGTTAGTGGAGTCCTCAAAGCCGGGGGGTTGTGTCATAAAAACGGATTCAGAGAGCGAGCCTTGAAGAAAGGCGTTGTTGACATCAAGCTGGCGGAGAGGCCAGCGGTTGGTTGTGGCAAGGGAGAGAAGGAGCCTGACAGTAGCAGGTTTGACAACAGGACCGAAGGTTTCAGTGAAATCAATACCGGGTTGTTGGTGAAAGCCCTTGGCTACTAGCCGAGCCTTGTATTTCTGAATTGTATTGTCAGGGTTGTACTTGATGCGAAAGACCCATTTGCACCCGACAATGTTGTGGGCTGTGGCAGGGGGAACTAGATTCCAGGTATTATTTCGAGTGAGAGCATGAAATTCCTCGATCATGGCGTTGTGCCAGCGTAGGATAGAGAGAGCTTGTTTGGTGGTTGTAGGAAGGCTTGTGGGAGAGGGGAGGTAGGATAGGTTGGCATATTTGGGGTTAGGTTTAGTAATTCCATGGGACAGCCGGGTAGTAATGGTATGGGTGGGAGGGGAACAGTGCTGCTGGAAGGGGGGCGATAGCGCAGAGTTTCTGGAGGGGAGGGGCGATCGCGCGAATCGAGGGTGCGATCGCGCGAAGTTACTGGAGTGGAGGGGCGATCGCGCGGTTCTGGGGGGCGATCGCGCGGGTTTTCTGGCTGGGCGTGGGTGAGTTCGGGCTAACTGCAGGGTGAAGGGTGGTTAGGGGAGGGAGGGTTTGAGGGGGGTTGGGTAGGGGGAGGGGTGGGGGGATTGGGTAGTGGTTGAACGGAGGGCGTGGTGTTTGGGACGGGGAGGAAAAGGGTGTGCCATTCTGAGGGAGGGGGAGCGGAAGCAATGGGGGTAGTGGAGGTGAGGGAGGTGTATGGAAAGGATGTTTCAACAAAGTGAACATGACGGGAGGTGTCGACTCGATGGGTGGTGGGGTCAAGGCAGTAATACGCACTTTTTGTGGGTGAGTAACCAACAAAGATGCACAAAATGGACTTGGGGACTAGCTTGTGGGGGGTATAAGGGCGAAGCCAAAGATAACAGAGGCAGCCAAAGCTTCGTAGTTTGGTGTAGTTTGGAGGGGAATGAAATAGGCGGAGGTAGGGAGAATCATTGTTGAGGGTGGGGGTGGGTATTCTGTTTATGAGGTAGGTGGTAGTGGTGAGGGCGTAGGGCCAAAAGGTGAGGGGTAGGTTGGCATGGGAGAGAAGGGTGAGACCCATTTCGACAATGTGGTGGTGACGACGTTCGGCATACCCATTATGTACAGGAGTGTGAGGTGGTGTGGTGAGATGGGTGATTCCGTTTTGAGCTAGAGTGGGTGTGAGTTTAAGATATTCACCCCCGTTATCGGAGTAGATTTGAATGATGGGGTGGTGGAAGAATTTTTCGACTAGGGTTTTGAAGCGAAAGAATGTGTTGTAGGTGTCAGATTTGTGTTTTAGAGGGTAGAACCAAATGTATTTGGTGTAGTGGTCGACAAAGATGACATAGTATTTGATATTGTCAAGGGAGTGAACCGGGGAAGTCCATACATCGGAGAAAATGAGATCTAGAGGAGCATGTGAAATAAGAGTAGATGATGTAAAAGGTAATTTGTGGCTTTTATTAATAAGACAAGAATTACACGGAGATAAACTAGTAGAAGTAGACAATTGTAATTTTCAACGTAGTAGACTAAGGATGGGGGGAGCGGGATGTCCTAATCTATGATGCCACAATTGGGAAGAGATTACGCTTGAATGGGCTTGAATGGGCGGAGGGTGCCAAATGTAGACGCCATCCTCAAGGTCTTCGTGGATGAGAGTTTGACTCGTAGCTTTGTCCTTGATGAGAAAAGAAGAGTGTGAGAATTCAATGATAGCATTATAGTCACGACAAAATTGAGACACGGAAAGGATGTTACGAGTGATAAGAGGAACATGTAAGACACTATTGAAAATAAGAGGAGGAGAGGAGGTGGAGAGAGAGAATGAACATATGTGAGCAATAGGAAGGGAGGAACCATCGCCGATAATGACGTCGTCACTGCCATTGTAGGGTGTGTGTAAGGCTAGGTTGGAGAGGTCATTGGTGATGTGGTTGGTGGCACCGCTATCTATGAGCCAAGAGGGGGGAGAGGGGTTGGGGTAGGCGGCAGTGTGGGCTTGGGGGTATTGTTGGTTAGGGAATTGGTTTTGGTTTGGGCGAGGTTGAGGGGGTAGGTTTACGGTGGGGTGGTCACGTTTGAATTTGCGACATTGAGAGATGACATGGCCAATATTGTGGTAATATTTACACTTGCCCTTGAAGGAAAGGCGTGAGGGTGTATGGGGGGAGGAGAGGGAGAAGGGTTAGAGGGGCGGTAGGTGTTACAGTTTGGTGTTGGACGGGCTTGGGCGGTGAAGGCGGTGGTGGGGAGGGGGTTGGTGGGGGAGGATTGTTTAATGGTGAGCTCATGTTGGATGAGTTTTTCATGGAGGGCATCCAAGGAGATGGGGTTATCACGGGCGCGAGTTGAATCTATAACGGGTTTGAATGTTTCATAATCTAGACCTTTGAGGATGGTGTAGGTTATATCTTCGGAATCCATGGGTTTACCTAGGATGGCGAGTTTGTCGGTGTAGGATTTGACGACATTCATGTATTCCGAGATGGAGAGTTGGTTTTGGTAAGATTGGCAAGGTAGTCCTTTATTTGAAGAATGTGGCCACGGGAGGGGTTGGCATATGCGGTTTTAAGGGTGGTCCAAGCTTCATGGGAGGTGGTGGCTTGGTGGACAAGGGGAGCTACGGTAGGATCTAAGGTACCTATGAGGGCCCCAAGGATGAGGCGATCTTGGCGAGACCATGTAATGGCGGCCGGGTTAGGGAATGGCAGGATTGGCGGTGGTAATGTTATCCTCGGGTTTGGGGTGGGTGCCATCGATAAACTTTAGAAGGTCGAGGCCAAAGAGGATAGAGGTGATTTGGGTGCCCATGTAAGGTAGGTAAGGGGAGTAAGGGAACGGCAGTAGGATAAATTAACTAGGAGGAGGGGTTGATCAGGTTCGGCGGAGTTGGGGATGGTGGAAGAGGGGGAGCCGGCCATAGGGGAGAAGGGGAGGGGCTGCCGAAAATTGATGGGATTTTAGGCTATGGATCTTTGTTGCTCTGATACCATGTAAGATTTAGAAAACCCTTGGGTTGTTTATTCACAAACTCTTAATAAATATACAAGAGAGAGTCTTATTCTAATAAGGAAAATGAGTCATATTCTAATAAGGAGAAGGAGTTTTCTTATTCTAATCATAATACAATATTTAGTTGCCTAATCTAAATAAATGAGAATATTGACAAGGAATAATCTAGAGAAAGTCAAACAAGTAACATTAGGAAACTTTAGGAGGGGATTCCGTAATATCCTTAATACGAACCAGAGTGATTTGCAAAGCACTCTACAGTGTAATGATGAACCGATAGCTATGTTTTACAAGAGGTGGAATTGGAAGCTTAGTGAAATCATGACTCTGTTGACGGAAGAGGATCAAATGGAGATATTCCAAGCTTGTTTGAAACCCCAACTGAAAACAACAATTGGTTACCACTTCTACCCCAACTTGATGTACAAGGTGGCTCCACTGGTTCAAGCAATTCTCATTGCTATAAAGCCTATACGTCAAATGCAGTTGCAAATTCGGGAAAGGGAAAGGATGTCGTCGGCTTGATAAATTGCATCAAGAATGGTAACAAATGAAATGGTCATGGTCTGAATCAAGGAGCACCAAGAGACAATGGCCCTCTAAGACAGTATCAGCGCTATAATGTTTTTGGAATGCCGATGAGCGAAGTGTTTAAAGTTCTGGTTAATCGAGGTCTCCTAAAATCTCTTGATAATTTCTAACCAAGAATTCCAAATGCACCTCTTGACGTGACAAAGCATTGTGCTTTTCATAATTATCATGGCCACACATGCGATAATTGCACGGTTTTGGAGAGGGTGGTCCAGGGGCTAGTTGAAGAAGGTAAGTTCGAACACCCCGGTGGTCTAAATATGGTGAATCATCCATTCCCTAACAATACAAGAATGAACATGATTGAGTTTTAAAACTTATACTCTGTGAATGTCATTAAGTTTGATTCCCCCTTTGAAGGATGGATGAAGATTTGCAAAAGCATTTTGGATTTTTTATTGAGGAAGGAAAAATAGAGCACCCTAAAAATCCAAGCATGACTAATGAGTTCCTCCCTAATGGTACTTGTTTATGCATAGTCCCGTATGATGCCTCAAATTCTGTGAATGTTATTGAATCTAACCCACCACTTGAGAACTTGGATGCATTGGCTTTAGTTGATTGTGATGAGATACGAGAGGCTGCCCATTCATCTTGTGGTATGGAGACAATTAATGAGTTGCGACAAGATGCCTGACCCTATGCTACAAAGAGCCCACCTTTATCTTTGGTAGATTTGAGAGCAGCAAGTGAAAAGACGTTGGATGTTAAAAAATCAGAAGTGAATGTTCTAACTCATTTTGGATAGATCCATGTTAAGAATCCTAAGGTTAAAAAGAAGCCCGTTGATCAAGAATCCCAATTAAATAGGAACCCATATGCTATGAAGTCCGAAGTGGTGGATCCCGAAAAGGAGGACCCAGTTTTGACACAATTGAAGAAAACTCAATTGAACGTCTCTCTATGGTCCCTACTCACTTCTTCTTATCCTCACAAATTGAGGTTGAAGGAAAGTTTGGCAAGAACTATGGTCCCAACTAGTGTAACTCCAGATGAGGTGGTGCAAATGACTGGAAATATTCATTACGGGAACATCATAACCTTCACAGATCTTGACCTGCCAAAGTATGGTGCAAACCACAACGAGCCTGTGAATATCACTATCCAGTTGGACGAACGTCTCCTCCCAAGGTTTTGGTTGATAATGGGTCATCAATGAATGTGCTCCCCGCGAAAATGATGGATTTGTTGGGTAACAATTCAACTGATTTAAAGCCTTCCACACAGACTAACAAAGCTTATGATTCAACCTCTCGTTATGTTTTAGGGGTTGCAACTTTGAATATTTGGTTTGGGAAGGAAATGATGTTTGTTGACTTACAGGTGATTGAGATTCTGATTTTCTTTATAGCTTTGTTAGGTCACCCGTGGTTGCATTAGATTAATGGGGTAGGATCTACATTGCATCAGTGTCTGAAGTTTGTAACTGTGACAACCTCACAATCATCTATGGGGACAGCTGATAAATGACTATTTTATAGTTATTTATAGTCTAATATTTACATCATTCAGTTTATGTTTTAATTACATTTAGTTTAATTTATCTTGTTTTATTACATTACGTGGATGTTATGCTTAGTTGGTAGTTTTATGATTAAAAAAGGATTTTAAGTCATTTTTGGTGAGAATACAAGCTTGGGACATAACTTACAAGGTGTAACAAATGAATGGGAGCAAGGGGGAAACTTTTGTAGAAGAAAATGGAAGAACCAGAGTAGTCCAGAAGCTTGCACGGCCGTGTATGTACATTGGCACGCCCATGCCAGCCCGGGGGCGCATTGGCCATGCCATTTTTATTCAGGGAATGTCAGAACCAAAAATGGCCTGCACGGTCGTGCTTTGTACTTTGGCACGCCCGTGCCAAAGCTTTTACAGCATTCTGCAGACATCTTTTAAAGGCACCTTTATGAAGAACCTTTTAGAACTGGTACTACCTTAGGCTCCAAGGCCTACATTAAGACATATATTCAGCAGATTTAGAGATCTAGAAACTATTGTAAACATACTCTAGTATCATTTGTATTCCATAACATTAATTATTTCCAAATTTTGAGAGATTCATCAAGTGTTATTGAGCAAAATTCTAAGTTTGAAGAAATAAAGTTCTTGAGGTTTACTTTCAGCCATTGCCTCTATCTTCATTATTATCTGAATAAGTATTTCTCTTTTTCTCTATCATTTCATGTCTTATTCTTCTTTCGTTATTTTAATTGCTTGTGAGTAATCCCCCTAATTGTTGGGGTTGGAAACTTAACATCATTAGTTCCTCATATTTAATCATCCTTCTTTCTTCTTCTTCATCCTAAATCAATTTTCTTCATATAACTCTTAATGCATATATTTTGGAGACGTCATTACTTACATGATTTTATTTAATCAAGAGATGGAATTAGCCGTGTATCTTGATTAACGGAACCATATGAATTAAACTAGGCACTATTAATCACGAGGGTAGATTAATTGCCTAGGTATGATCCTTAATTGGAAAATACGTGGATTTAAAGTGGATTTAAACTGGAGTTAATGGATTTTGATTAATGTATAGAACCATCGAGAAAAAGGCCTTGTTAGTCTTAAAATAAGTGTTCTAGTCCTTGATCGTGAGAAGATAGCATAACCAGCGTATCATCCTTGATTTTTTATGAAATTTTTTCTATAAAGCATGATTAATTGTTGATGAATACATGTTGTTTGAATCCCAATCCCGAAAATTTCCTTCATTATAAAGAGTTCAATTTAAGAAGAGTAGTTTGCATTCATTTCTACATAATCAGCAAAACAATTTTCTCCCTCAATCCATTTTTATTTATAGTTCCTATTTAAAAGCAAATATTAATCCATAGTAACTTAATCCTCGTGGGATCGACCCGCATTTTCCATTTCTATACTACATCTACACCATGCACTTGCGGTATTAAAATAAGTTGTTAAGTTTTGGCTTAACAACAGTGTGACCACCGAGGGTACAAGCATCAACGACATCCTGGTTCTAGAAATCAAGCACGGTGATGATAACCTTATATTGACTGGCTTCACTATCGAGGGCCTGAAGTCTCAAGTTTTCCATACAGACATCACCGTTTCTTCAGGTAAGATTACTCCAACAATGAGGATAATGCGTAAGATGAATTACCTTTCGAGGCTTGGTTTGGGAAAAGGCTACAAAGTAGGCATAAGAACATCAAAGTTAAGGAGCAGGTTACTCATCATGGTTTAGGATACAAACCCACTCCAGAGGAAGAAAAGGAGGAAAAGGAGATTATCCGGAAGAAACGTTTGGCTGCTTCAATTGGAATTCCATATGTAAATCCCAATCTCCGCCCTTACATTTTGTCCATGGGCCGTTACTTTGTCAAATAATGTGGAAGTTTGGATCAATCAGATAAGTTACAGAAAAGTGTTGAGACGTTTAAAGGCTTCAGTGTTAACCTCAACCTAGTTAAGAAGATGTTCCTTGGTGCTCCGAGCATTCCTGGGGCTACCATTACTATTCAGCATGAGTATGTGTTTAAGGGAGGTGCCGATTTTGTGAAGCGCTTTGAAAAGCTTTCTTTTTGATGAGCCAGTGATCGGTGGGATTGACAATTCAATGTTTGAGTCCGCGCTTTCTAAGGCTAGTAAGCAAGGATTTGTTGAAGACGCCTGGAATTGACCTACCATGCAACAACTTTTAGGGGAAGCAATTGATGAGACAAAGCTTACCGATTTGGGTTCAGATGATGGGTTTGTTGAGGTGATTAAGGTGGATGGTATGAATCCCTTTGATCTGTGTACTTTGGTGACTCATTCATCAGAGATGCCGTTGAAGAATTGAGTGGGTAACTTTCTTAGGACCTACCGCAAGCAAGCAGCTGATGATCGAGAACCTTGGACTGGTTCCCCGCCCAGTAGAGTTTAGCTTTGTTGAGTCTACTGAGTCCATTATTGTTAAGTTTGAGTCGCATGTGTCATTCGACGGCCCACGCCTGAGGATTATGAGTTTGTCACAAACGTTTTATTTCCCTTTGCTTTGAATGAAATGATCGGCCTTTCCGAGTATCCCTTCATAGCCACTTTAACAAATGATAAATTAACTAATAACGAATATGATAATCTAACAATGGTTAATAATGATTCATTATGAAAAACATGCCGACACACTAAATGAACAATACATTAAATAAATATATAAGCAGGTTACTAATCGAGAGGAAAATCGGGCCCAAGTTGTTGAAGAGGTTTTGACTAGTGTGAATCTGGGACAATCGAAGAGCCTAAAGAGAGACATATTGGGAGTTTCTTTAGTGGCACAAAGCACGGAAAGTCTTGGTTGAGTTGCTCATAGATTATGTGGATGTATTCTCCTGGTCTTATAAGGATATGTCGGGTCTTGACACCTCTATTGTGGAACACCGAATCCCTTTGACACCCGATTCAAAGCCGGTTAAGCAGAAACTACGCGGAATCAAGCCTGAGTGGTCTTTGCAAGTGAAAGAAGAAATTGAGAAGCTGCTTCGTGTTGGTTTTATCACAGTTATCAAATACCCTACTTGGCTCTCCAAAATTGTTATAGTTAACAGGGCAAATGACAAAGTTCAATGTTGTGTGGATTTCAGGGACCTCAATAAGGCTAGTCCAAAGGATGACTTCCCGTTACGAAACGTAGAAATGCTTTTCAACACCACTACCAATTATGAGGTCAAGTCTTTCGTGCATGGGTTCGCCGGCTATAACCAAATCAAGATGGCCGAGGAAGATCAAGAGAAAACAGCTTTCACCACCCCGTTGGGTACCTATTACTACACCTTAATACCTTTTGGGTTAAAGAATGTCGGAGCTACTAACCAATATGCAACCAATGCAATCTTTTATGATATGATTCACAAGGAAATATAAGTGTACGTTGGCGACATGATCATTCACTCCAAGGGTTCAAATGGGCAACTTTTGATTGATTTGAAGAAATTCTCAGAGCGTCTCCGAAAGCATGCTTTATGGGGGAACCCCGCAAAGTGTACCTTTGGTGTGGTTCGTGGAATGGTTTTTGGTTACATGGTTACCGAGTGTGGTATTGAAGTCGATCCCCAAAATATCAAAGCCATTATTGAGATGAAGCCACCCCGAACTCTAATGGAAGTGAAAAGCTTCATGGGCCAATTACGGTATATCAGTCATTTTGTTAATCAGTTGAACTCCATTTGTGATCCAATCTTCAGGTTGATGAGGAAGAACGCAGATTTTGGGTGGAATCTAGAATGCCAAGATGCCTTCGACAAAATTAAGGCCTACTTAGTGAATCCCCCAATCCTTTATCCTTCGCGTAGGTGTAAACCACTTTTGTTGTATTTGACTTTCATCGATACCGCAGTTGGGGCAATGCTAACGCAAGAAAAGAAGGAATCAAAGATCGAGAATGCTATTTACTTTGTGAGACATAAATTGCAAGGAAGTGAGCTTAATTATTTAGCCTTGGAGAAAATGTGTGCAACTTTGGTTTGGGTAGTAGGAAAGTTGAAACACTACATGCAATCTCATTCCGAATACCTAGTCTCAAAGATGGACCTCATCAAGTACATGTTCGATAAACCATCCCTATCAATGCGGTTAGCAAAATGGTCATTCTTTTTGGCAGAATTTGATATCAAGTACATGAAAAGAAAATCAATCAAGGTCAAGTAATGTCCAATTTGTTGGTAGACTTTCCTAGTGATGAAGCTCGGGGCCCTGAACCTCAGTTTTGCGAACAGAAGAGGGAACGGTATCGCTATGATATTAGTGGACCCAAAAAGGACAAGCACATTCCAATAACCATTAAGTTGAATTTCTCTGTTACGAACAACGCAGCTGAATACGAAGCTTGCATAGTCGGGCTTGAAGCCGCTCTTGAAAGAAATATCAAAGAATTAGAGGTGTATAGGGACACTGCATTAATCATTAACTAGGTCTCTAACAGATGAAATATCAGAGAAATCACATTCCACTACTTGCCGAGAGATAGAAACTGATTTGCAGATGCATTGGCCACTTTAACTTCTTTGGTAGAGATCCCTAAAGGCAAGTCAGTGAAATTGATTAGGGTCGAAAGACGAGAAAACTCAGCTTACTGTTGCGAAATTGAGGTAGAACCAGATCCCGTAGATGAGCTCTGATACAATCAGATCTATCAGTACCTCCAAAGCGGTGAAGCTTCATTCAGGGATGAGAATGGCAAGTACAAGGAAGGTATCAAGGCCAAACGCTTGTAAGCCTTAAAGCGCTTAGCCTATCATTATGTCATCTTGGGGGACACCTTGTATAAGAAACGTTACCACGGACCACTCCTCAGATGCGTTATCAAGGAAAAAGCGAGCAAATTGATGTATGAGATCCATGGTGGAGTTTGTGGTCCGCACATGAACGTGCGGGCTCTAATGCAGATCATTCTTTTTGAATGGGATACTACTGGATTTCTATGGGGGAGAGACTGTATCCAATTTGTAAAAGGATGTGACAAATGCCGAGGTTTCGCTAACCTGAACCATATTCCGCCTCACGGTCTTTATTGCATGGCTACTCCTTGCCCGTTTGTAACTTGGGGCATTGATGTAATCAGGAAGGTCACTCCAACAGGGAGCAATGGACATGAATTTGTGTTGGTAGCTATCGACTATTTCACCAAGTGAGTTGAGGCTATGTCTTAAAAGGTCCAGACATCCAAGAAAGTGACTCGGTTTATTAAAGTGAACATCCTATGCAGATACGGTTTGCCAAATGAGATAATTTCGGATAATGGGTCCCACTTTGAAAGTGAATGTGACAGATTGTTTGTCGAGTTCAGAATTACGCGTCAAAAATCCTCTCCCTACCGACCACAAACTAAGTGGAAGCCGAAAACAAATCCTTTGAGAGGATTATTCACAAGATGGCAGTATGTGGACGTGACTGGCCGAAAAAGTTACCATTAGTACTTTGGGGCTTCAAGACCTCTGTCCGTACAGCTACAGGCAAAACCCCCCTATGCCTTCTTATGGAATGGAGCCAGTCCTGCCAATTGAATTAGAGATTCCATCCTTGAGAATTCTATTAGAGAATGAGATCAATGAAGTAGATTGGCTTCGTAGTCGACATGATGAGCTGACTTTAATTTATGAGCGAAGGTTGAAAGCCATGGAACACACTCAAGCCTAACAAAGCTCAAATGGCTAGGGTCTTTGATAAGAAAGTGAAATCTCAAGATGCTAGGGGCTTTAATAAGAAAATTAAATCTCGAGACAATGGGGAAGGCGATTTGGTGCTCAAAGAGAAGCCTCCCAACAATTCTAATGCACTCGGGAAATGGGCGCCTATTTGGATTGGTCTCCTTATGGTGCAGAAGATCCTCTCTGGAGGATCAATGAAGCTAGCAAATTTGGATGTAAACCCTTTCATGCATCTGGTAAATGGTGACAAGCTGCGCAGATAATACGCTTGAAGCGCAAGTCCTTTTTTCCCCTCTATCTCTTAAAAAAACTAAGTAATGTAAATAGTTTTAAAGAATATACCCAACTAGATTAAAAACCCTATCAAAGGAAAAATAGGGTCACACTCTTCTCCGCTCTTCTATTTCCCCATTCTTCTAAAATTTAATAGAGTCGAACTACAAAAACTTGAGCCCCTTAGTCCTTTTGTAAAAGGTGAACATAGGAAACCATCAATGGTTCGGTCTAAAAAATATATATATATCCAAATTTGTCACTAATAATGCTCAATAGAAAGGCATAGTAAAGGAGATTGTGTCTCAAAAAACTCTAAGGTAATCCACAATCATTACAGTCAATAAACTTTTTGATGAGTTCAAGCACGATTGACTAATATAACCTGCTAAAAGACGTAACAAAATAAACGAATAACTATTGTGTCTGCAACAATGATTATGGGTCGATACTCTGAACTCACAAGTCCTCCTAGCCACTAGTTCTTGAGCCCTCGCCTTTCTTCCATTTCTTCTTTGGATGTGTCGAGTTTTGGTCTTCTTGACAGGAATCATCCTTGTCTCTCTCCTCCCTAACTCAAGTACAGTAGAAACTCTCTAAATTAATACTCGACAAATTAATAAACTCTCTAAAATAATAAATTTATCTGGTTCCGACTTAGGCCAGTTGAAAAAATTACAAAAATCAATAAAATAATAAGATAATAATTTTTGGGAGACCCCTTTATATTTTTAATTCCCAGGAAAATCATTAATTAATAATTTTAAGAAGTTGAAAAAAATATTGTTATAATTTAGTGAAAATATGACTCCAAAGTTGTTTGTTTTCTTTTAAATTTTAAATCTTGTGTCAAATAAACTCAAAGTTATCATCAACTTCCAATGTTTTTCAACTTATTATGCATATACAATAAATTTAGTTTATACGAAAATCTGAAATTCGACGAATTGGCTAAAAACTCTTTAATTTAATAATTATAAATTTATCGATAAATTAATAACTCTATTAATTAATAAATATTACTGGTCTCGACATTATTAGTGTATAGAGTTATACTGTACTCTCATCTCTGGCTCCTCAGGCTAGTCGCCTCTAAGACTGCATGTGTTGTCGCTCGCGCTTGAGCTTCCTCTTTGTAAGCCTTTGCAGGCGATGGGGAAAAATCCTACTACGAGTTATCGTATTAGTAATATGCACTTGGCAAGGGTCGAATCCACAAGAACTTGTGTATCCACAATTCGACTTTCAACAATGAAACAATAAATAAAATATTGGGGTTTTATTTTGGTTTTAATTATCTAACTCCTAAAATTAAGAAATAAATAAAGCAAGTAAAATATTACCAAATTCCAAGGAAAAAGGATCTACGGAATGGGATTCATGCATATCGCACAAATATGCCAATTAACAATACAATTAATCATAGTTGGGGGGTTCATCCACTTTAGTAAAATTGGGCGTTCACACGTCCACAATTTAGTGTTCTACAAATATTAGGTTTTCTGCAAATTTCACTTAATATTTAAGAACCCATTAAACCATAGGATTAAAAACCTATAACTTTGGTTTGCAATCACTTGTCAAAATCTAGATTATATTTATTCAAAAGTTTGACTTGCATGGATCGAACAATCACTTGTCAATCACACACAAAAAATTAGTTTAAAAACCAATCACATTTACACATGTGATTGTAGTTTAGAAAACATAGAAGAAGAACACTTTTGATGAACCCTACCATCGATTGATCACAAAATTAATTAAGACATAAAGGATTGATATACATTACCTCCAATCTATAGAAAGAAATAATTAGTCGGTCATGTCAATGAAAAAATCAACAAACCTTCAATAAATTGCATAAACCTTCTATGAAATTCTTGAACTAAAAACTTAATATTTGATTTACAACTAAAGAAAAGAATAAAAATGTATACAAGGGTGTATGAGAGACTAAGATATGAAGAGAGATCTAAAAACCTATTCTAGGGGTCCTTTTTATAGTAAAAGGGAGGAGAGATTCCTAATTTACAGCCAAAATAATTCAATTCCTAGTCAAATTAGGATTTCGCCGAAATTCGTCACAAATTTTGTTGGAATCACCTTTAAATTATGTGACAGACCAATTCCGTCACAATTTTCCATCGCAAACCCTTGGCCAGGCCATAGCGCGGTCGCCCGACAACACTAGGCGCGATCGCCCTATTTTTCTGGTCATCTTACGCAGCCGCTCGGCCATCTGCGTGATCACTCGGCCGCCGATGAAGCTCCTTGGTGCGGCCAGCCTGCAACCAGCCATGGCCCTTCTCTTGCGGCCAGCTCCTTCCAGCCATGTGCCTTGGCCGGCAACCCTGCTGTCTTGGCCCCGGCCAACCCTTAATTTCTAGCTGCAATCCCTCCTTTTTCAATGTATTGCACTTTAGCCCCTGAAATTTATAAAACCAGTTTAACTCCTTATTTTCACCTAATTGCAATCTGGTCCCTGCTTATCCCTGTTTTGCACTTTGGTCCCTGAACTTTCAAAACAAGCTTAACTCCTCCATTTTCATCCTAATTGCAATGCAACCCCTGTATTTTAAAACACTAATAAACCTATTAAATTTCCAATGTTTTGAGAATCAAATAAGCTTGGAATTATAATTTTGAATGGGTAAAACCACATCCATTAGCAGCTGCGGCTCTCTGCTCCATCCTTTTCGCATGATCTTTGTAATCCTCAATAAAATCCCCAGTCTTGTTATCCTGATTATCCTCAACCTCCGCATCCCTCAAACTCCTGTTGGTACGGAAGTCAACTCCCAAAATAGCGTTGCGTCTGCCTCCCAAAGTCACCTCAGTCAGTCCCATGTGTCCCTCATACCAGTCCAGGTACACTGTCGTCAAGAATATACTATCAGTATGCTTGAGAAGCATCCGATAAGGAAAGGCATAGTATTCCATATCCTCATAAAGAGAAGGAATGTAGATGGGTGCCATAGATAGAGGAGCAATCTCTGCTGCAGTGATCTCATCCCATCCCTCCAAAATCTCCTGCTCGTGCTCGTATTGTCGCAGAACAAGAGATGAAATGTAGAAAGTCGACTGGAGTAGCCCTGGGACCCGGACAATATAAGAACCTTCCTAAAATATCTCAGGTCTCTCATTCAATGGGGAACCCACCACTGTCTCCGATGAGTACGTAGCCTGGCCATCCTCCTCTCCCATCTATCTTGATCACATCAATAACCAAGTCCCTTTGGGCAAAAGTCCGCAAATGGTATGACAACGGGGCCGACGGCATAGCATGTAACCTCTCCCTCAACCACAATGTAAGCAAGCATGGGCTACTGCTGCTCATAAAGGAATCATATATAGCTAACTGCCCTATATCGTGGAGAGTCTCACCCAAGACTAGAGGCACAATGTCCATGCTCGCTCGGCAATACACAACAACTCCCAACAGTACACTGTAACATACTCCTAGAGACTCAATTATAAGGAATGAGGCAAATATGCATAAGGAAAATGCATCCATGGAAGCATTGGTCTCAACAGTATCATGGTCTGTGAACATGTCAAGAACCCCAGAAATGTCAATTCGATTAGAGCTAAACATCATACCTTGGGTTTCCTCTAGAGTAATGTGCAGAAATCGGGACAATTTTGTTATGTTTAGGGTTCGTAATCAGAATTGGGGTTGACCGTTGAGTTTGAATAAGGGGGATACGACATCGTTATGGGTTAGCGTAGCTGGTAGTATGCGTTTTCTTTTAATTGAGACGCTATCTTTTTATCTTAAGGGGATTTGTTATTTCAGTTACTTAATACGCCGTCGTTTGATAGAGAGAGAAGGTGTCGTTGTCATTTCTCTCTCTTAAGTTAGCTAAGCTCGCCATTATTATGGCATAAGAAAATAACAGAAATTTCTCATCTATTCTTTCCCAAATTCTCTATATTCTTTCTCATCCCATATTCTAAATCTGTCTAAATTCTTTTCTCATCCAATCTGAAATTAATTCTTTGTTACAGTGGAATCTAATTTCCAATTCATTATCGTTAATTCGAAATTGTAGAGCTGGGTCATAACAAAGTGGTATCAGAGCAATCGAATCCACGGAAAACATGGTTAATGTTCGCATGGATATGGTGGAATCAAACATCAGATCATTAGACGAGAAATTTAATGGGCTTGAAGGTGTTTTAGAATCAAAAACAGCGGAGCTGAAAGGAGAAATTGCAGAGTTGAAGGGGGAAATCACAATGCTGAGTCAGGGAATGGAACAGGTGACTCGTTTGCTGATGGAGATGAAGTCCAACAATGGCAAGGACAAGGTGGATGAGGCTGGGCATGGATTGAAGGGAAATAGCAGCGCTGGATCCATTTTGGGAGCTTCACCTGGAGCTGGTAAAGATAATCCAGCTAAGGAACAGGACAACACAAGGTAAGAATTATACTGAACCAATTCATATTGATGATTCCACCATGGCTGTTAAGGGGGCTAGTTATGGGCACGAAGCTAGATCTGATAAGGGGATTAATGAATCATATAAGAAACATCTCAAACTAGAGTTCCCAAAATTCTCTGGTATTGATCATAGGGGATGGATTCGAAAATGCCAGAAGTTTTTTAAATATAGAGAGGTGCCGTTGTGTGATAGAGTGGAGCTAGCCACGATGCATTTTGAGGGTTGTGCAGAATTTTGGTATCACAATTTCCATAACGAGATTGATGGGAGTGCATGGGAGGAATTCATTGAAATGGTGGCAACCAGATTTGGGCCTCAAGCTTATCAGAACATTGAGGGGGAATTTGCTAGTTTGCAGTAACTTAGCACTGTCAGTGAATACCAAGACAGATTCGAAGAGTTGAGGGCATTGATGACAATGGAGAATGAAGGGCTGAGTGAAAGGTTTTATATCAAAAATTTTATTAAGGGACTCAAGGAAGAGATAAGGTTTAGGGTACAATCCCAGTTTCCTCCTACACTCACTCATGCAATTAACTTGGCAAGGATAGAGGAGTCACATTGGGAGGCATCACTCAAAAAACTCAAAACAGTTACCTATAAAAACCCCTCCACCTATTCTCCATATAACAATAACCCCAAGCCTATTACCCAAATCTCCCAGCAACCTACTAAACCAAACACCAGTAGTAACAAATACTCCACCTATTCCTCACCTTCTGTAAACCAGAACCATGAACCCAAGAGTACTTACCCCATTAAACATTTGACCCAAGCTGAGATGCAGGCCAGGAGGGAGAAGGGATTGTGTTATAATTGTGATGAAATTTTTAAGTATGGACACAAGTGCAAAACTAAACAAATATTCATGCTGGGAGTTGAAAATGGAGATGATGAGGAAGAATGGCATGACAGTCTAGATGCACTTGTGGAGGACATAAACAAGCGGGAGGAAACAAGTAAAGATTTGGGCATTTCCACACATGCCCTAGCAGGAAGTACAGCATTACAAACTCTTAAACTCACTGGCAAGGTAGGGAACAAGAAATTTTCAGTTTTAATTGACAGTGGTAGTACTCATAATTTCTTGGATGCCAACACTGTTCAAGCATTGGGGTGTGTAGTGAAACCTACTCAAGAGGTTCCTGTAGTTGTAGCAGATGGTAGCAAAATACTCAGCCAAGGAGAATGTAAGGGATTCACTTGGAAGTTGCAGGATGTAGAGTTTACAGGGGATATGAAAATCATCAAGTTAGGTGGGTGTGATGCTGTGTTGGGGGTGCAATGGCTCAAAACTTTGGGTCCTATTACTTTCGACTTCAATGAAATGATAATGGGGTTCAAATGGAAGGGAGATTATTGCACATTACAGGGGGTCCAAGATGTAATGATGTTGAAGTTCATGACAGCTCCCACAGCTGCCAAGATGTTGAATGAATTGCCATGTGGTACAGTGGTGCAATTGTATTCATTAGAGTCAACAACCAGTGAAGAAGAGTTGGACCCTATGATAACAAAGCTATTGGAGGAGTATGAAGATGTTTTTGCAGAGCCTAAAGAGCTGCCACCAGTGAGACAATTTGACCATGCCATACCATTGAAACCTGGTAGCCAACCTGTGAACAACAGGCCTTACAGGTGTCCCTATTTCCAGAAAAATGAGATCGAGAAAATAATTAAAGAATTGTTGGATAGTGGAGTGATAAGGCATAGCTCAAGCCCATTTGCATCGCCAGTGATCTTAGTGAAGAAGAAAGATGGAACTTGGAGGATGTGCATTGACTACTGATGGAGAAAATTCCACTGTGTAATAAAATACCTTGCAAGTGTACAAGTTACCGAAGTAGCAATATACAAAAGTAAGGGTCGAACCACAGAGACTTGTGTGATTTAACAAATTGGTTTAATTAGTGTGACAAGAAACAAAAGGGGGTTTTTGGTTTTGATTTTATTATTAAAACTAATTAACAAAAACTAATTAAGCAAATAAAATGACAAAACAAGGAAATAATTCAAATATTACGAAATAGTCCACGGATTGGATTCACAACATATTATCACTTTATGCTATTTATTTCATGTAAAAATAATTCAATCTCATTCTTGGGTTCGTTCACAAAATTATAGGATTAAGATGTTCATATATTCCGGTAGGTCAATAAGAACATTAAAACCCTCCTAATTCTATCTTGTTCATATATTCCGGTAGGTCAATATAAACATTCAAGAATTTCAAGTAAAAACTTAAGAACAATGAAACCTAGATTCGTTTGATTTCCGGTAGGTCCTCAATTGAATCTATTCTTCTCAACAATGGTCAAATTACAATTCATCCACGCAAGTGCAATGGTTCGTATCCAAATAAATTCAAGATATCAAAAGTATATTCCGCTAGGTCAATACAATTGATCTCAAGACAATAATTAAAAATGTTGAGAAGAACAAGAACGAAAAAGAGATAGGAAGAATTAAAACTTTAGCATAAAGATCAAATATGTGTTACTACCAATTCGCAAACTAAGGAATTTAGCCTCGAAGGGCCATTAAAATAAATACATCAAACCTTGAATTAAAACCTTCAATCTTGTACAAAGGAATTGTAATATATTTTGGAGAAAGAAAATATAAAGAGAGAATAATAATAATCAAAAGATCCAAAGATAATAAAAAAACTAGTCTAGGGTTGTTTATATAGGAGGAGGGAGGTGGAAATTCTTTTTGGAAACAAATTAGGATCAAAATCCTAGTCAAAGTAGGAAATCCCCCGAAATCCGTCACTGATTCTGTCAAAATCTGCTGTAAATCACGTTTTCCTTATTTGTGACGGAATTATATCCGTTGCTGAAAAGATTGGTGGGCGGTCGCCCAACTTGGCCCACTGCTCGCCCATGAGTACAGACAGTTCTCGGCCAAATGCTTCTATGCTGTGCGGCCGCCCAAAGTATTCCTGACCGCCCATGCTCCTTAGCAAATCAGCCCAGGCCCAACACCTTGGCCCATCTCTCGGCCATGACCATGCTTCTTAGGCCAGCAACCTTGGCCATACTTAATTTCCCTCGGCCACAACAAAATGGCCTCAAAATGGCCTTGCAGCCTTGATTTTGTTTCAATTAGTATTCCGTTCGTCTCGCCATTTTGCCGTCGCACTTTGGCCACTCTAATGAATTCTTTTGCACTTCGCTCTTTAAGATTTTACTTTTCATTTTATCCCATGAATTTTTATAAATCAAATTCGTCCAAAATTTCCATATTTCCAGTTTAGTCCCTGAATTTCCAATATTTCCACTTTGGTCCTTGAACTTCGTAATTTCCGTTTAGTCCCAAATTTTCCAAAATTGAAATTTGATCCAAAAGCTTCCAAAGTACGCTTCAATCCTCCGTTTTCAACATTGTTGCACTTCAACCCCTGTACTTTCAAAATACTAGAAAATACATTAAATTCTCAAGGTTTCGAACAGAAAATAAGCTTAGGAACATATCTTTTGGATGGGTAAAACCACATCCATCAACTACAGGGCCTTGAATCAATTAACTGTGAAGGATAAGTTTCCCATACCTATAATAGATGAGTTATCGGATGAGCTACATGGGTCTAGGTTCTTCACCAAGCTAGACTTAAGATCTGGATACCATCAAATTCGAATGAAGGAGGAAGACATCAGTAAGACTGCATTCAAAACTCACCATGGGCACTATGAGTTCAAAGTGATGCCATTTGGGCTCACTAATGCCCTAGCTACATTCCAAGCCCTCATGAACTCAGTGTTTGAATACTTCCTAAGGAAATTTTTATTAGTATTTTTCGATGACATACTAATATATAGTCCTACAATGGAAATGCATTTGATTCATATCAGGAGGACCTTGGACAGAATTAGAGAGCATCAATTGTTTGTGAGGAGGAACAAGTGCTCATTTGGAAGCAAGAAGGTAGAGTATCTTGGACACATTGTTACAGGAGAGGGTGTAGCCACAGATCCCACGAAGATTGAGAGTATGCAAGGATGGCCTAAGCCTAATAATATCAAGAGTTTACGAGGTTTTCTTGGGCTAACTAGATATTATAGGAGATTTATTAGGCACTATGGGATCATTAGCAAGCCATTGACTCAACTGTTGCAGAAGAATGCCTTCAGATGGACCTCAGAAGCTGACAAAGCATTCCAAGCACTGAAGCAAGCAATGACAACTGCCCCTGTTTTGGCAATGCCAGATTTCTCGAAAACATTTATTTTGGAAACTGATGCATGCTCAAATGGGTTGGGGGCTGTGTTGATGCAGGAAGGGAGACCTATAGCTTTTGTTAGCAAAGCTCTAGGCCCAAAACACTTGGAATTATCAACCTATGAGAATGAGTTTTTAGCAATCCTATTGGCTATGGAAAAATGGAGGTACTACTTGTGTGGGCAAAGATTTCAAATCAAGACAGATCACCAAAGTTTGAAGTACCTAATGAACAGAGAGTGACTGGGGGTTTACAACAAAAATGGATCTCCAAACTGCTAGAGTATAATTACACAATTACCTACAAAAAGGGTGTTGAGAATAAGGTGGCTGATGCCTTATCCAGGTTGCATGAAGGCCCAAATGGTGGAGAGTGTCAAGCTATAACAATTTTGCAACCATAATGGGTGCAAGAAGTAATGGGAAGCTAGGAGGATGACACTGAGATACAAGAAATATTGGAGGGAGTAATGATAAATAATGACAAGTTTGCTGAATATACCTTGAACAATGTTTTACTGAGGTATCAAGGAAGGTTGGTCATTGGTAGCAAGGGGAACCTTAGAGAGAAAATTGTGAAAGAGCTACATCACACACCATTGGGAGGCCATTCAGGGATCCAAGGGAATCTTAAGAGAGTGGCTCAGTTGTTCTTTTGGCCTGGTATGAAAAAGTATGTCCAAGAGTTGATTCGGCCTTGTGAAGTGTGTCAACAGATGAAGACAGAGACTACACATCCAGCTGGTTTGTCACAGCCATTACCCATTCCTTCTAAGCCTTGGACTGATATATCCATGGACTTCATTGAAGGATTACCACTTTCTAATAATTGGGACTCAATCATGGTTGTCATAGATAGACTCACTAAATATGCCCACTTCATTCCCCTTAGACACCCATACACTGCCTACATTGTTGCCAAACACTTCTTTGATAATATCTATAAGTTACATGGCCTTCCAGTCACTATAACATCAGATAGGGATAAGATATTCCTAAGCCAAATTTGGCAATCTCTCTTTTCTCTCTTGGGCACCTCCCTAAACATGAGCACAGCCTACCACCCTCAGACTGATGGACAAACAGAGAGATTGAATAGATGTTTGAAGCAGTTTTTGAGAGCCACTACCAGTGCAAAGCCTAAGCTATGGTTAAACTGGTTGTCATTAGCAGAATGGTGGTATAATTCCAACTACCATACAGCCCTAAAGATGACACCATTTGAAGCTTTATATGGTTACCCACCCCCACAAGCAACATTCAGCCATGAACAATATGGTAAGCTTGATGCAGTTACAAACTTTATGAGGGAGAGGGATAAGCAAATTAAAGCAATGAGAGACATATTGGCAGAATCTCAGAATAAGATGAAGCAATTTGCAGATAAGGGCAGGAGGGAAAGAGAATTTAAGGAAGGAGATTGGGTTTACCTGAAGCTACAGCCGTATAGATAGACATCCCTAGCTTTACGAAAGAATTTCAAGCTATCCCCAAAGTATTTTGGGCCCTGTTGGGTATGCATATTTTAACCCTCCTATTTTGTGTTAGATTTGATTGATACCATAACCTCCTGTCTATTTAAGGACTTTAGGACCCTATGTAATGAAGCTTAGACTTCAATTTTTTAGCTAAGTCCATTTTATAGAATAGGTTAGATTTAGGCTTGAAGACTGGCACAAGAATCATTGGATCTGAGGGTTGCAGTTCAAGTTGTTTCAAAACCGCTCTTCAGAACCGCTTGTGTAATTCCTCTTTGAAACCGCTTCTTGAACTCCTTAGTGCAACAACCTTAGTGAACCGCACTTGTGCAGTTCTAGTACTTTGACCGCACCTTGCAACCGCTCCTGGTGGAACCGCACATGTCAAACCGCTTTGCACCAGAACTGCCCCAATGATTGAAACTTGAAGTGAACCTCATTGACCGTTGGAATCCATGTCAGCAATATCAAATGTCAACCACCATATCTTGTCACGTGACTACTTTTCAGACTAGATATGCAAGGATCTTATAAAGGTGACAGGTGTCCAAACCTCATTGCTTGCAGCTGGAGCCTGATCAGCTTTTCCTGCAACAACAGTTCCAAAGGACAAAAGTGGTTGTTGTGGACCAATGGGAAAGCATCAAGGACTGTCCTTACAACAGTTGTGTCCAACGGCTATATTCCTAATGCTTGGGTATAAATACCCCCAACCTTCATCATTTGAAGATTGCTTGAAACCTGAGAAATTGCTGTGAGTTCATAAGAAGTTGAAGCTCTGCCCAGATATTCATAAGTCCTTTGAATCTTCATCTTCATACTTCAAGAAATATTTCCCAGCCCAGAAATCAAGCCTTAACACATTCAAGAATCATTGTGCTCTACATCTCAAAGATTTAAAGAGCCTTGATCTTGTTCTCACACACACACCTCATTTGTTTAATCACATAGATTAATCGCTTGAGATACACTGGTTATAGTCTTAGGATTTGTTCTTCATAGAAAAGATTTTAGATCTGAGTATTACTCATTGTACTTTGTAATCTCTCATACTCAATATAAAATCTCTCTTAGAAATCCAAGACTAACCATCTTGGTAGTGGACGTAGATCGTTTATCGATTGAACCACTCCAAATATTGTGTTCTTACTTTCTGCATTTATATTTCTTGTGCTTACTGATTATCTACATTTCTCTCTGTTTGATCTTTATATAGATATCCATTATTGTGAAATTGTGTTTGGAGTTAACATTGTCAAACCTCACTTTCGCTTTACAAGCGCTCGTAAAATTGCACTAAAACCGCTTATCAAAACCGCCTCTCCAAAACCGCTTGTATCGTCAAATATTCCGCCGTGCATTTTACAACTCTACTTGGCAGCTTTCTTACACACTTTGCAAAAGGTTTTGTAAGCTTAGAGGTTTAGTTTTAAATCGAGGGCAAAATTTGTAAACTATTCACCCCCTCTAGCTGTATTTTCACCCTTGCTGCCACCTTTGGGACCAACAAGTGGTATCAGAGCAAACACATTTTAAAACCACTATTTTTCAAGCTTAACAGTTTGTGTGCCAATTCAATATGGCAAACACAAAGACAATGACTACTGTTAACTATTCACACATTCCAATCTTGGACGAAGACCACTTCGACATCTGGAAGTGCAGAATGCTCATTCATTTGGAAACAATTGATGAGATGCTGGTGGAGTGCGTAATCAATGGCCTGTTTGTTCCCATGAAGGCCAATACTGATGCAACCACCAATACAGAAACTCCAGAGGTCAAAAAGCCTAAAGATGAGTGGTCGGATGAAGAGAAGAGATTAGCTGCCTTGGACAGCAAGGCAAGGCACATCATTTCAGGAACCCTTCCAGTTTCAACACTTCAGAAAGTGATGTACCTCAAAATCGCAAAGCAGATGTGGGATGCCATTGAGAGCTACCTCGAAGGTGATGACGAATGCAAGGAAAGCAAATTATATGCTGTTGAAAGATCCTACAACAACTTCAACAGAAAACCCAATGAAACCTTGCGTCAAACCTACGACCGCTATGTTGAGGTAGTTAATGCTTGTAGATCTCTTGACAAAACTTTAACCGATAAGGAAATCAATATGACTTTCCTCGCTGCTTTAGGTTCTAGATGGGTAAATAAGGCTACCTCTCTAGAAGACTCAAAAGTTTTGAATACTTGGTCGTTAAGTAACTTGTATGCAAACCTTAGAGTCTATGAGCTTAAATTAAATCATATTGAAAAAATTGAAGGGAAAACCAAATCGCTTTCTATGTCCGTAGTGGAACAAGAGGAGAAACCATCTACATCCAATCAAACTGCAGATCCTTCCATATCAACCTCATCACTCATCGAGATGGATGATGATGATTTTGCCATGTTTGTGAAAAGATTTCAAAAGTTTAGAAAATCTTCAAAACCTTTCACAAAATCATTTTCAAAAGGCAAACCTCCTGCAACATTTTCTAAGGCTGGAGATACAAAGAAAAAGAGTGATCTAGTTTGCTACAATTATAGAAAACCTGGTCACTTTGCATCTGAGTATCGACAGCCCAAATACGAATACTTGAAAAAGAAAACCTCTCCTGCGAAATTTTCTCGTCGCAAGGGAATGGTTGCTGAGGAGGAAGAGAATTCCAAGGAATTAGTGAAATTACCCGGGATCCGGCTCGCGCGCGGAGCCCCCGGCGTCTCGCATTCGTCGCTGTTCGGGAAGTCGCCCGGATCCGAGAGGCAGCGCAATCGCGCCCCGGCATCTGGCTTATTCCGTTTTAGCGTTGCGTGTTGGAGGTGTCTCGCTGTGTTTTGCTTTGTAGAGTCGCCACGCCGTTTTTATTAAGCCCAAAACATTGAAAAAGGGCATCGCTTTAAAGATAATTTTAAAGCTGTTTTTGTGTGATGAGATTTTGAGTTCGGAGGTCGAGATGACTCCCCGGGAAGAGAATATTAGAATATTAGAGCTCACCCGAGTAGCCTCGTAAAACGAGTCTTTCGGATACCCCTAATATCCTTTAAATGTTGTGTGTGTGTGTGTGTGCTTTTAAAAATGCATCTTTGTATCGGATGTCTACATTGTATGCTATGTATGGAAATGTATTGAAATAGTGTAGGAAGGAAGCCTTACCAATGTTGGTTCGTGTCCTGTCTTCCGCCGGGGAATAGTGTTTGAGGTCTGAGTAGCGTTCCGCATGGATCGGGATTGCTTCGGGAGGGACCGGTTGTACGCGCGACGAGTTTCGCGTGAGTTGAGGTTGTAGGCTGCGTTCGGGCGAGAGGTTCGGCGTGCGTGGGGATCATCGGGATCACTCGGGGCGAGAGGTTCGGCGTGCGTTGTGGTGGCGAGTCACTCGGGTAGAGTTTCGGCGTGGTTTGGGATCATCGGTTTGACTCGGAAAGAGCCGGACACCGTGGAAAGACTGTGCAAGGCCTCGGAGTACCACGAGGGGCCTCGTGAGTACCTCGAGAGTGCCTCGGGGCAGCGCGGAGCGTCTCGGGAGCGCTCGGGAGGCTTCGGAGCACCACGAGGGGGCTCGGAAGGCCTCGGAAGGATCCGAAAGGGGCCGGGAATGCCTCGAAAGGACTTAGAGGGGAAGCCGAAGGCCTAGGGAGGAAGAGAGAAGTGGGAGGAGTGTGAAAATGAGGAGGGGGAGCCCTCTATTTATAGTGCCGTATTAGGTGCAAAAGAGGTCCGTACGGACCTCCCCGGTAATCCAAGATTTTGGTTTTCCTCGATTTGAGGGAATCGTGATGATGGAGGAATATTTGCAATTATGGTGTCCCTGAGCAATAAGGTCCGTACGGACCATCTTGCATGCAAAGAGGTCCGTACGGACCAACTCTGCAGGGAGTAATCATTTTCCCCGGATTTGAGGGAATATTGTGGACTTTAAGGAGATTCAATTATGACAACAAAGAGGTCCGTACGGACCAATATTGCTTTCCCAATTTCCGAAAATTCCCGAAAGGTCCTTTTATCCCTTTTTATCCCGAAAGGCTCCTCCCTTGGTTTGGTGGGGGTTTAGAGAGGGTTTTGAGTGAGAGGGTGCGAGGCTGCGTTGATGAGTCTGCGGTGCTTCCCGTGTGTTTGAAAGGGTGTGATCAGTTGGGTACTTAAGCCCCTCGACGGCGTCACTTATGAAAGAAGTGGGGTCGCCGATAAGATAAGGGTCCTAATCGGATCGCGTGCGTGGAGAGGAAGTGACCGTGGAGGTCGGTGTGAGGACGCGGTGGTGTCCTTTTGTGTGACCGCATAGGTCGCAGGGCCGGACCCCGTGATAGGATTCCTACGTATCCTCGGCGGGAATCAAGCACAGGTCGTAGTTCGGGTGTGGGGTGAGTGTTTTGTGAATGCGGGCGTGGTGGTGCCCTGAAGTGTAGTGTGACCGCCGAGGTCAGCGGTAAGGACGTGGTGGTGTCCCGGGTGACCGCATAGGTCGATGGGTTTGGACCCCGTGATAGGATTCCTACGTATCCCTGGCGGGAATCAAGCCTGGTCGTAGTTCAGAGGTCGTGAATTTGTGAGTGCGGGCGTGGTGGTGCCCTGAAGTGTTGTGTGACCGCCGAGGTCAGTGGTAAGGACGTGGTGGTGTCCTGGGTGACCGCATAGGTCGATGGCTGGACCCTGTGATAGGATTCCTACGTATCCCTGGCGGGAATCAAGCCTGGTCGTAGTTCAGAGGTCGTGAATTTGTGAGTGCGGGCGTGGTGGTGCCCTGAAGTGTTGTGTGACCGCCGAGGTCAATTGTGAGGACGTGGTGGTGTCCTGGGATGGAAATTTTACGATTTTCCTAATCGGGTGGTTTAAGGCCTTCCGGGCCGGAGATAGTTGTGAGGACTTGAATCGTCTTCTGATTGCGGTTGCGCCATGTTTGAAGACTTTGAATCATCTTCTGGCTGAGGTTTGATGTTATGCGCGAGGACTTTGAATCGTCTTCTAGCCGCAATTGATGTTATGCGCGAGGACTTTGAATCGTCTTCTAGCCGCAATTGATGTTATGCGCGAGGACTTTGAATCGTCTTCTAGCCGCAGTTGATGCCACGCTGGAGGACTTTGAATCGTCCTCTGGCGGCGATTGGTGCCACGCTGGAGGACTTTGAATCGTCTTCTGGCGGCGGTTGGTGCCACGCTGGAGGACTTTGAATCGTCTTGCGGCGGCTGGTGCAGCACGAGGACTTTGAATCGTCTTCGCGGCGGTTGGTGTCACGCCGGAGGACTTCAATCGTCTTCCGGCGGCGGTTGGTGCCACGCCGGAGGACTTTGAATCGTCTTCGACGGCTGTTGGTGCCACGCCGGGAGGACTTTGAATCGTCTTGGCGGCGGTTGGTGCCACGCCTGTTGGAGGACTTTGAATCATCTTCGGCGGCGGCCGGTTGGTGCCACGCCGGAGAGGACTTTGAATCGTCTTGGCGGCGGTTGATGTTATGCGCGAGGACTTTGAATCGTCTTCTAGCCTAGCTGATGTAATGCGCGAGGACTTTGAATCGTCTTCTAGCCGCATTTGATGTAATGCGCGAGGACTTTGAATCGTCTTCTAGCCGCATTTGATGTAATGCGCGAGGACTTTGAATCGTCTTCTAGCCGCATTTGTGGAGGCGTGGCTGCCTTGTGCTTCGAGAGGCGTAGATGCCTTTGTGTTTTTGCATGTTGAGTAGAAGGTTGGACTTACGATGACTGCCGGTGCTTGCATTGCCGTTGAAGTGGGCAAGGATGACGGCCGGTGATTGCTTCACCATTTGGCGTTTTAGAGGCGCTTCGTGCCTTGGGACTTGTACTCGGAGGTGTTGGCTCCTTCTTGTGCTTGTTTTGCCGTTGAGTGGGCAAGGATGATGGCAGTCTTTGGGGATATGCGGTCCTTGTATGACTTCCCTTTCGACTTGTCGGGAGGAGCTCGGGCTTACTTTGATGGCCGGCGCTTGCGTTGCCGTTGAAGTGGGCGAAGTTCGAGCTTACACCTGCCGGTGCTTGAATTGCTGGGGATGCATGACCTTGTAGGGCCCTTTTCTGTTGGGAAGATGACTTCGGACCTCTTTTGAGGGCCGTGGTTGGTTGTCGTTGAGCGTTTGGAGGCGTCTTGTGCCTTGGGATTCGTGCTGGGAGGTGTTGGCTCCTTCTTGAATTGCCGTTGAGCGTTTGGAGGCGTCTTGTGCCTTGGGATTCGTGCTGGGAGGGGTTGGCTCCTTCTTGAATTGCCGTCGGGCGTTTGGAGGCGTCTCGTGCCTTGATATTCGTACTGGGAGGTGTTGGCTCTTCTTGAATTGCCGTTGAGCGGGCGGTGGTTGAATTGCCGTTGAAGTGGGCGAGGTCCGGCTTACGTTGACGGCCGTGGGATTGAATTGCCGTTGAAGTAGGCGAGACCGGTCTTACGTTGACGGCTGGGGATTGAATTGCCGTTGAAGTAGCGAGACCCGGTCTTACGTTGACGGCCGGGATTGAATTGCCGTTGAAGTGGCGAGGACCGGTCTTACGTTGACGGCCGGGGATTGAATTGCCGTTGAAGTGGCGAGGACCAGTCTTACGCTGGCCAGGGATTGAATTGCCGTTGAAGTGGCGAGACCGGTCTTACACCGACGGCCGGTGGTTGGATTGCCGTTAAGTGGGCGAGGACCGGTCTTACACCGACGGCCGGTGGCCGGATTGCCGTTGAAGTGGCGAGACCGGTCTTACACTTACGGCCGGTGGTTGAATTGCCGTGAGTGGGCGAGGACCGGTCTTACGCCGACGGCCGGGGATTGAATTGCCGTTGAAGTGGCGAGACCGGTCTTACGTTGACGGCCGGGGATTGAATTGCCGTTGAAGTGGCGAGACCGGTCTTACGTTGACGGCCGGGGATTGAATTGCCGTTGAAGTGGCGAGACCGGTCTTACGCCACGGCCGGGGATTGAATTGCCGCTGAAGTGGCGAGGTCCGGCTTACGCTGGCCATTAGGTGGTTGAATTGCCGTTGAAGTGGGCGAGGACCGGTCTTACGTTGACGGCCGGGATTGAATTGCCGTTGAGTGGCGAGGACCGGTCTTACGTTGATGGCGGGGATTGAATTGCCGTTGAGTGGAGTGAGACCGGTCTTACGTTGATGGCCGGGGATTGAATTGCCGTTGAGTGGGCGAGGACCGGTCTTATACCGACGGCCGGGATTGAATTGCCGTTGAAGTGGCGAGACCGGTCTTACGTCACGGGCCGGGGATTGAATTGCCGTTGAAGTGGCGAGGACCGGTCTTACGTTGATGGCAGGATTGGAATTGCCGTTGGAGTGGGCGAGGACCGGTCTTACGTTGATGGCCGGGGATTGAATTGCCGTTGGAGTGGGCGAGGATGAGAGAGGCCGTCCGCAGTGTACCGGCGAGGAGAGAGGCGGCCCGCGAGCTCCCCTGCAGGTTCCGGCGGGGCCGGATTTCACATATGTCCGTGGGGACGGATCGAGGAGGAGGGTGTATGCATGCCGTTCCCGAGCGAGCTCCCGCCGCATACCGAGTGGATCCCGACAGATCGGTGAGTGTCTTACTCTTTTCCATCTTGGCATCTTTTCTGCATTTTTCTCTTTTTGTTGTCGAGTGTAACTGCATTGCTGAGCGTTTCCTTGGCTGCTTGTTGATGCAGGTCCCGGGGAGAGCCTATGATATGCTGACTCGCCGTTATGTGGCGATGAGGTCGTTTGCGAAGAAGATGGCGTCGAAGATATCTTGCCGGTCTTCGCGACGCGTGCCGGCGTACGAGCCTATGCCTTCGAGGCATTCTGTAGGCGTTCCTCCGCCTAGAGCCGAGCCGGAGCCGCAGCAGGAGGGACCTTCGAGGGGGCGGCATAGTATGGATGCCGGGACGTCTTCAGGAGCTCTGGGGCAGCAGCCCTTTTATCAGTTCTTCCCTCCTCAGGATGCACAGGGCGAGGGTCCGTCAGAGCCTTCTTTCTTTGATCCTTTCGCCGGATTTGATCCTTCAGATTACTTTGAGTGGCAGCCTCCGGCGGGGGCTCGGTACTCTGATGACGAGGATGTGGCGGGCGAGTTCACAGGGATGCCCGACTTCTCTCTGGAGGACCTCGGCGAGGATGATGATGATGCTGAAGAGTCGGATTAGGGTCCATTTGCTTTCCCTCTTTCCATATCTTCTCTTTTTTTTTGTTTAGCAACAGACATTTGATATTCCTGTAATAAAACACTCATATTTGCACGGCAAACAGCATTTTATTTTAAGATGTAATGTCATTTTTGTGATTCCCGGGATTTGTCCTAGAAATGGTTGCTATTATTATTATATTTTTGTGCATGCCACGTGAGCTGAGAGTGCGTTTGTGGGTAGTGTATGTTTGCCGGGAATGGCTTTGGCCAGTGTTTGGGCAGTTTGGAGCAAGGTCCTGCTGAGGACAGTGGTTGTTGTACTGTTTGCTGGGGAAAATGGGCTCTTCCCCATTTTCTCTAGGAACCTCCATTTTTGCCATGGATTCTTCGTACGTCCCTAGAATTTTGCCGAGGCTTTCGCAGGAGAGGCAAGCACACTTCCTTGAGCAGTTGAAAACGTGGATGCGGCGCCGTATGAGGCATCAGAGACGGGCTTTCGAGGTAAGGTTTCGTCTTTGCTCGATTTGGTCTTTTAAGGAGTTGGTTCCTGATTGGGATTTGTTGCGGGCTGCCGCGAAGTTGCAGGATGTTAGGAGGCATGTGTATTGTTTCTCCTACAATGAAATGGTGCCCACTTTTGAGGATTTTCGGGCTTTGATGGGGGGACCGGAGGTGGAGGCCATCTCGCTTCCTTTGATTGGTGGTGCTGCTGTGAGCGTGAAGCTTGCAGGCTTTCTTCGTACTTCGTTGGAAGAAGTGCAGGGCATGATCCTTGATTCGGGTCATATCGACATTTCTGAGCTGCCGGAGCGGTTCATGGTTGATGATGAGAGTGATGTCTCTTGGGACGCATTTGCCTTGTGCGTGATGGCGACGCTTTCAGTGGTCGGCCTCCTTGGCATTTGCGATGGCGCTTTGCTAGATGTGGCAGGCACCTGCGTGGGGTGGAGAGGATATTGTCCCGTTGGTGCTGGGGGAGACTCTTCATGGTATCGACCGTCTGGCGACTGGGGATCGTTTCATGAGAGGGGGAAGCCCCGCTTTGCTCACCTTGTGGCTGCGAGAGAGACTTCAGGCCATGCCCGAGGCTCCGATGTCGTTTAGCCCATGGTTATTTGCTCGGCGACCTCTTGTGTTGGATATGGATCAGTCCGCCTGGGAAAGATGGATGGCGCGGCTTGGTACGCATCAGATCCGCCGGTGGGTTCCGCCTTTGGAGGATTGAGACTAGGAGGATCTTGCAGGAGGGGTCCTACGTTGTCAGAATTCCAGGTTTGTCTTGGTCCTCCTTCTATATTCCGTCGCTTGTTTCCCGGCAGTTTGGGATGAAGCAGGGAGCCTTTGTTGGTGGGATGACCTTGCTACTGCGGAGGTAGTTCCTCTTTGTATGGCAGCTTCAGGTGCCTTCTTGTATTTTATGAGGGTATGGACGTATTCCGCTTTCCCTCTGTGGTACTCCTTAGACGCTCGGGGAGCATCGTATTGACGACTCGGTGCACGGCTTTGGTATGAGCGGCGTGTTGGGCAGTCCCAAGTGGTCTTGGAGAGCAGGCGTGTAGCGATTCTGGACCCGGTTGCCGTAGTAGCTATTGCCTTAGGAGTGCCGAAGCCTGGTCTGACCCTTTGGATGTGACGGGAGACACTTTGTTTGACTACGAGACTAGAGTTGACCGACTGACAGGGAGAGGTCCTCTTTTGCAGACTCGCAGGGAGGAGATCCGAGCCGAAGCACGGGCGAATGAAGCCCTGAGAGCTACTGGATTGTTTGACTCTACGGGGAGGATCCCAGATCTCGGACTGAGAGACGCAGAGTTGGTTCACGTGGAGCGAAAGAAGACTCGCCGGGGACGAGGGAAGAAAGGAAAGAATGGCGAGGGGACAAGCGCAGATGGCGCGGAATGACCTCCTAGGTATCCATTCATTGCATTGCAAACACATTATTAGTTAAATGTATTAAGCTGTCTTTTAGCATGTTGTGAACTTGAGAGTAGACCGTGCTTGAACTCATCAAGAAATGTTGTAACCGTTAGTGATTTGTGATTTACTTTTAAAGCTTTGTCGAGACGCAAGATCTCTTGTTTGCCTTTGCTTTTGTTGTGCACTTTGTCGGCGTTCGTCCTTGGACTTTTCTGTTGCATTTGCGGACTTGAAGCAGTCTGGGCCATGACGGCAATCCCTTTTGCTTAGGCTTTGTGCTTGGCTGAGAGGTTGAATGCTCCCTTGACAAGTTGTTTTGACGGTCTTTTTCGTAGCTTCCTTGCCTCTTGTTGGCGTCGGGCTCTTGACCTCTTTTTCGCAGCTTCTGCTTGAGCTTCTTTTATTTATTGTTTTTTTTTGTGAGCCCTTGCTCGAGCTCTCTTTTCTTTTGTGAGCCCTTGCTCGAGCTCTCTTTTGTTTTTTTTTTTTTGAAGCGCGTGAGGGCGAAGACAAGCCCCTGGCTTGGAAGCAGACATGAGTCAGTCGTTTGATGCTGAGTGACCCTCGGATGTCCTTTGATGTTGCCGCCGTCGTTTGACTTGGTCAAGGTGACTGCTGGGGCGTGTTCTTGAAAAGTGCGTAGCTTGATGGAGGTCTTGATTGACATTCAAACTTTTGACTTTTTTGTGTATTTTTAGACCGGACCAATTAAGGTTGCCTACGTTCCCCCGGACTAGAGGGCTCAGGTCTGCGTAGTTCGACACTACATGGAGTGCCAAGAGATGCACAACTGTTCTTCTTTAGGCGAAGTATCTGCGAAGTTTGCTTCCGTTGACTGGATTCATGAAGGGATTGCCGTCTAGGTCCGTCAGCTTCATGGCGCCTCCGGAGAAGATCTTTTGAACCACGAAAGGGCCGATCCATGTGGGTTCCCATTTTCCCAGTGGGTTGGTTCGAGTGGGAGGCTTTTCTTTGAGTACAAGGTCACCTTCCCTAATGTCTCGGGATTTGACTTTCTTGTCGAAAGCTCTAGCCATCCTGCTTTGATAGGCTCGGACGTGTTCCATGGCCTTTAGTCGTCGCTCATCTAGCAGAGCCAATTCGTCGTGTCGGCTTCGGAGCCATTCAACTTCGTTGATGTCATTTTCCAAAGAAGACTCTGGAGTGAGGGAATTTCCGGCTCGATGGGAAGGACCGCTTCCATCCCGTATGTCGGGGCAAATGGGGTTTCTCCCGTGGTCGTTCCGATGTGCGGTAGCCCCAAAGTTCAAGGTGCAGCTTCTCGGGCCAATCTCGTCCTCGGGTGGTCATTTTTCGGATGATCCGTTCGAGGATTTTGTTTCTTTGCTTCCACGGCGCCGTTTGTTTGTGGCCGTAGGGAGAAGATTTGTGGCGTGTGATCTTGAATTCAGCCAGCCCGTCGAATTCCCCTTCGAAGTGTGAACCATTGTCCGATATGACCTCATTTGGGATGCCGTATCGGCAGATGATGTTTTCCTTGAGGAAATGCGCGACCTTCTTGGAGGTGAGTACCTTTTAGGACTTGGCTTCGACCCATTTGGTGAAGTAGTCGATGGCTACTAAGATGAACTCGTGACCGTTGTCGCTGGCGGAGCGATTTTCCCGATGACGTCAATTCCCCAAGTGGCAAAGGGCCAAGGTGTAGTCATGCAAGGTAGAGATCGTGAGGAGGTAGATGATTGAGGTTGGAGAACCGTTGGCACTTGTCGCAGCTTCGGACAAAGTGGATGCAATCCGCCTCCATGGAGATCCAAGAGTAGCCCATCCCGAGAATGATTTGCATCGTGGCTCGGCGTTCATGTGGGGACCGCAAGCCCCATTGTGGACTTCCCTGCTCATGAACTTGTTTGCTTCTTCTTGGCTGATGCAGCGTAGGAGTGGCCCATGGTAGCGTTTCTTGTATAGCATGTCCCCGAGGATGACGAAGTGAGAGGCGAGGCGTTTTAGGGCCATGATGCTCTTGGTTTTGACCCCTTCCGTGCGTGGGTCTTCCTTGTTCATGAAGGTGGTTTCCCGTTCTTGAGGTATTGGAAGATCCGGTTGTACCATGGCTCATTGACGGGCTTAGGTTCTGGGTTCGATCTCACAACAGTAGGCAGGAATTTCCTTTCGCCCGACCTTGAAGGGTTTGATTGCTTTTCCTTCAGGGATTTCCACAAGGGAAGCCAAGGTGGCTAAGGCGTCTGCAAACCTGTTTCGGTCTCTTGGCAAGTAGTGGAAGGTGACCTCTTCGAATTGTGTGATGAGGTCCTCCATGCAGGCATGGTATTTTTGCAAGCCTGGGTCTATGGTTTTCCACTTGTTGGAGACTTGGTTGATGATCAAGGCTGAGTCCCCATAAACTTCGAGTTTCTGGACATTCCTTTCGAGTGCGGCTTGTAGTCCAGCAGCGCAGGCTTCATATTCGGCGGCATTGTTGGTTACCTCGAAATTGAGCTTTATAGCAATTGGGGTGTGCTCGTCCTTGGGATCTACCAAGAGCATACCGATGCCGTTTCCCTTTTTGTTGGCTGCTCCGTCGAAGAACAGTTGCCATCGATTTTCGCCTTCGATTGCGAAGATTCCCTCGTCTGGAAATTGTGGTTCGGGGCCTCGAGCCTCGTCGGTTGGGAAATCAGCCAGTTGTTCAGCCATGGCCCGTCCCTTGATTGACTTTTGGTTTATGTACTTGATGTCAAATTCCGCTAGGAAGAAAGACCATTTGGCGAGCCTCATTGACAGAGATGGTTTGTCGAAGAGGTACTTGACTGGGTCCATTTTGGAAACCAAGTGTATCGTGTGCGACTGCATGTAGTGACGTAGTTTCCCGACAACCCATACCAGAGCTGCGCAGTTTTCTCGAGGGCCGAGTAATTGAGTTCGCTGCCTTGAAACTTTCGACGACGAAGTAGATGGCGTTTCGACCCGTGACTCCTTCTTTTCTTGACAGAGCATGGCTCCAAGCTGAGTGTCGGTCCACACAAAGTAGGTATAGCAACAGTGGCTTTTCCTCGTGGGGAGGACAGAGAATCGGAGGACTCACAAGGTATGCTTTTATTTTTTCAAAGGCATCTTGGCATTACGAGTTCCATTCGATGTCGGCGTTCTTCTTCATCGCTTTGAAGATTGGCTCGCATATAGAGGTCAATTGGTTGACGAAGCGGGCGATATATTGCAGGCGGCCCATGAAGCTTTTCACCTCTGTCTGAGTTTGCGGTGGTCTCATTTCGATGATAGCTTTGATCTTTTGAGGATCCACCTCGATGCCTCTCTCGGTGACCATGTATCCCAAAACCTTGCCTCGGCTAACCCCAAATGTGCATTTGGCAGGGTTAAGCCTCATTGAGTGTTTTCTGAGGCTATTGAAGAATTTTCTCAGTCTGTGAGGTGTTGTCCGTCTGATCCCTTTGAGTGAACGATCATGTCATCGACGTACACTTCGATCTCTTTGTGGATCATGTCGTGGAAGAGGGCGGTTGCTGCCCGTTGGTAGGTAGCCCCAGCGTTCTTTAGTCCGAACGGCATTACTGTGTAGCAGTAGGTTCCCCAGGGGGTTGTGAAAGCTGTTTTTTCTTGGTCTTCTTCGGCCATCTTGATTTGATTGTAGCCGGCAAAACCGTCCACGAAGGACTTGACTTCGAAATTGGCTGTAGTGTCTACCAACATGTCGATGTTGGGTAGTGGAAAATCGTCCTTGGGACTTGCTTTGTTGAGATCTCGGAAGTCCACGCAACAGCGTACTTTTCCATTGGCCTTGGTGACCGTGACGATATTGGAGAGCCATGTGGGGTATTCGATCACCCTGATGAAGCCGACGCGGAGCATTTTTTCGATCTCCTCTTTGACTTGTAAAGACCATTCCGGCTTGATTCGGCGTAGCTTTTGCTTGATGGGCTTAGCCTCGGGATTCAAAGGGATCCGGTGCTCTACAATGTTAGGATCTAATCCGGGCATGTCTCGGTAAGACCAAGCGAACACGTCCACGAACTCTTTGAGCTTGCCAAGTGCGATAATGCGTCTTGCTCTGTGCCGGTGAAGAAACTTCCGATTTGCGTCTCTTTTGGCTCTTCAGCAGTTCCCAAATTCACTTTGGTTAAAACCTCCTCGGCAGCTTGGGCCCGGTTTTTCTCTCGTTTGACAACATGCTTAAAGATGTGCTTAATGTATTGTTCGTTTAATGTGTCTGCTTCTTTATCAAGTGAATCGTTATTAACTGTTTGTGTGTTAGTTAATTTATCAGTTGTTAAAGATGCAATGAGAGGATACTCGGAAAGATCGAAGCATTCATTAAGAGCATACGGGAATACATTATTGGCAATGAGTTCGTAATCTTCTGGCGTGAGGCCATCAGATGACTCGAGAGACTCAAATTCAAAGCTAATGGACTCAGGATGAGTTTTGACACTAGACTCTAGGACTCGAGGGGTCAGACCAAGTTGTTCGATCATGTCCTTTTTGCTGGCAGTGGGTCCGGAGAAAGTGGCCCAGTTATTGAGTGGCAATGAGCTTGATAGGAGATGGGGCTTGAAGGGCTTTATGTCACCGTTCCCGATCATTGCTATCACAGAGTTATCAGAAACAAAATCGATTAGATCTGGCATCTCGATTTCTTCTTTGAAGAGCAGGTGGAGCAGTGGCTCGTCCCAAGCATCGTCTGCGGAGTCTTTTGCTTTTGTCTTGGGCATTACTAGCTCGAATGCAGACTCGTCCCGCTTGTTGAAGGCAGGAGTGTTGACAGAGAGTTTTTCGAGTTCTTCTGCCAAAGAGGGGGTTTTCCCGAACCAAAATTCATTGTGAATAGTGGTGGTTGTGGATCCCGGCAGGGGCGGTGTGTCGAGGAATGCTCTTCGGACAGGATTTGGCTTGAGGCCTCTGAATCTTGCCAGGTTCTGCTGGAGCTTGTCCATGGTTGTCGGCCAGCTTTGTTTAGCACTGATCAGCTCTGTTCCCTTTTCTGGATCTTCTTCCAAGTTGCGGGCCTTCTTTGTGAAGTACTTGGTCATGTCGAAGCTGTAAGGACGAAGATCGGAGATGGCGTGCAAGCCTCTTTTGTTATCTGTGGAGTGTTTTCGTGCAGCTCGCTTGTCCTCCGCAATGTGTTCGGGAGTAGGAGAGTATCCCAGGCCGTGCAGGGTATTCTGTTCTTTGATATTGATGATCTGTTGAGTGCCCTGATGGCGTTTTCCCAAACCGAGCCCCGGGATGTAGTTCATGTGCTTCATCATTTTCATCGGGGGAGGGATCTTGTCCCAAATCAAAGGCAGGTCTATGTGGCACACTTGGGCCTTTGGGCTTTCGATGGTGAACCCTGTTAGCATCATGCCATCATCGTCGGGTTTGATTTCTAAGACCGGGACGCCGTTTGTTTCGGTCCTTTCGTTGACTATGCTATCACCGTAGATGATGGTAAGATCTGTTCCTTGGACGAACTTTACGCACTGATGAAGAGTGGATGCCACCCCATTGATCTGGTGTAGCCAAGGGCGTCCCAAAATGGCAGTGAATGTGATTGGGATGTCGATGACTTGGAAATCTGTCGGGACCATTTGTTTTCCAAACCACAGGTTCAAGGTGGCTATTCCCAAGACTGGGCGGGATGTTGAGTCGTATGCCTTGATTGCCTGAGTCGAGGGCTTTAGATCAGTTGCTTTGATCCCTAGCAAATCCATCATTTTGGCTGGAAGGACGTTCATGGATGATCCCCCATCTACCAACACCCGTGGGAGACGACGCTCGTCCAGTTGAACTGTTATGTAGAGAGGCTCGTTATGGTCAGCCCCAAATTTTGGAAGGTCGAGCTCTGTGAAGGTGATGATATTGCTGTAATTGACGTTGCCAATCATCTGAACTGCTTCATCAGGTGTCACTGTGATGGGAACCATGGTCTGGGCCAGGCTTTCTTCCAACTTGAGCTTGTGCGGGTAAGATGAAGTGAGTAAGGACCAGAGCGAGATGTTAGCCTGAGTGCGCTTGAGCTGTGTCAAGACAGGATCTTCAGCCTTTGGGTCCAAGGTTTCAGCTTCTTTGGCGTAGGGTCCCTTTTCAGTTCGTGGCTCAGGTATGGCTGGCCTTTTGTCTGTCCGTGGAGGATTCACTGGGATTTGACCGGAACGTGTCAGAACATTCACCTCTGGACTTATGGTTTTGCTTGTCTCTCCTATTTCTGTAGTGGGAGGAGCCTGATTGGCGTAAGGCCAGACTGCGCATTTCAATTCGTTCACTGTCATAGCCTTTACTGAAGCATCAATAGTGGCTTTGAGATCTTCCCAAGACAGGGGTTGGATTATCTGGACCTTCGGGCCTTCGGTGGCGGTGCGAAGCTCGTCCCAGCTGATCATGGAGCAGACATTGCCATGGCCTTGTGCAGAGCTAGGCTTGCTGGAGTAGATGACGTAGTAGTCAAACTTTCCTGAGGGTTCTCCAAGGGTTCCGACTGTGGGATCACCAGATTCATACCTCTTTTTCAGTTTTTGTTGAGAAGATAGCTTCTTCTTTCGTCGAGGACGGCCCTCGTTCATTGCATCCTGGAATTCCATTTCCAGACAAGCACTGCAATCGCAGACGTCCCACCAGATGTGTTCGTTGTTCGGCGGTGGTACCGGGACCTCAGGAGGCTGGATGGGCAAGCTTTCCTCTGGAAGGTCTTGTGGCCTTACGTCATAACTGCATGGCTCGTACGAGGGTAACAGGTTGACTTCTGGGAGACAATGAGAGATGTTAGAGGCTGTAGGAGCAGTCATGGCTTGGGAAGCCCCAGGTAGTTGGGTGGCTAAGGTTCCGAAGTGGTGCATGGCACCTTCGATCCAGGCTTGTTGCTCACCTTGACGTTTCTCAATAGCCATGAGGACCTGCCAAACTTCTTCCAATGTTGGGAAATTTCTTGGGGGTAAGGTCCCGTTCTCATCGTTGTTATCCACTGACTTGGCCATGGGGATTTGACGGACTGTCCTGGTGACAGAGCTGGGAAGGAGGTAGGACCTTGCTGTTTTGACACTAGGAGACGGGTTCCCGGGTACTCTCGACCACTCTCTGTTAGCTGGAGGGGGTGATAGGCAAGGTTTAGACACAGGAATGGCCTAACGGGATAAAAGGGGGAAAGCTCACGTGGCATGCGGTTTCCGTTTCTTTTATTTTTTGATTTTTTTTTTGTTGTTTTAATTTACTTAAAACATGTTTTCTCAGAGTCCTAGGTAGGTTGGAAAAGATTGCTCTTCTTTTTCGCAACTATGCTAGATCCTGGGTCAGTGGAGACCATCTGTGCGGCTATAAGCCCCTCGTTTTGCACCTGTATTTCGACATCCCAGGGTGGGCGGCCCTGTGCGAGGGTCCTATAGTGCAAGCGGTTTCCACCGGCCTAAAAGAAAAATCGAACCTAAGGACCGAGCCTGTCATGTTCGTTTTGATGCGTTAGCCACGTGAATAGTGAACCGAGCCGGCCACTGAGTCAAGATCAGGTCAAGAGTTCGGCATGACCTCTCTTTACCTTGCTTGCGCAAGGGATCTGTGACGTTAGGCGTTGGCTGGGTCATATTGTCATGGCTGACGTATCAAGGCGTGATGACATGGTGTCATGTGAGCATGGATGTATATCCGGGACGGAACATCGTCTGGGTGTAGCTTCGGAAATCAAGATCAGGTCAAGATTTTAGCATGACCTTTCATCGCTTTGCTTGCGCAAGGGATCTTGAGTTCCGAGCCTTGACTCAGAAAATGGCCGGCATGGTATATGTATCCAGTCGTATGACACCTGACCGGGTAAAAACCAACCGAGTCCGGACAGAGTGTGACTCAAGACTCAAACGTGCGGTGGTTGACGCTTGGCTAGGATGGGATGTTTGGAATGATCTCGTGCGCGTCCAAGAGGCCTAGGAAGACCTAACGGACTGCAACCGAGACCACTCCGGGTTGAGGGTTGTAGTGTGCGGTGTATCCGAGGCAACAGCAGCTGCGCGTAGCGTGCGGTGTAACCGAGGCAGCAGTGTGAGTAGTGTGCGGTGTAACCGAGGCAGCAGTGCGCGTAGTGTGCGGTCTCTAAAATTCTTTTTCTGAGTAAAACAGAAGTTTTTGAAGAATTTTAAATGTATGCACAGATGTATATTGATGCATTTTTTTTGTATTTTTATTTTTTTTGTAAAATAAAAAGTAAAGCACGTGCACACACACACTGCTTAAAGGAAGGGGTAAAATGAAAGTTTGACCCTCATCATCGTTTTAAAAATCTTTTGTTTTGTTTAAAAGTTTTTAAAACAAAATACTCCCAATGAGTCGCCAACCGAAATTACCCGGATCCGGCTCGCGCGCGAGCCCCGTCTCGCATTCGTCGCTGCTCGGGAAGTCGCCGGATCCGAGAGGCAGCGCAATCGCGCCCGGCAAGATCCGGCTTATTCCGTTTTTAGCGTTGCGTGTTGGAGGTGTCTCGCCGTGTTTTGCTTTGTAGAGTCGCCACGCCGTTTTTATTAAGCCCAAAACATTGAAAAGGGCATCGGTTTAAAGATAATTTTAAACTGTTTTTGTGTGATGAGATTTTGAGTTCGGAGGTCGATGACTCCCGGGAAGAGAATATTAGAATATTAGAGCTCACTCCGAGTAGCCTCGTAAAATGAGTCTTTCGGATACCCCTAATATCCTTTAAATGTTGTGTGTGTGTGTGTGTGTGCTTTTAAAAATGCATGCTGTATCGGATGTCTACATTGTATGCTATGTATGGAAATGTATTGAAATAGTGTAGGAAGGAAGCCTTACCAATGTTGGTTCGTGTCTGTCTTCCGCTGGGAAATAGTGTTTGAGGTCGGAGTAGCGTTCCGGTATGGATCGGGATTGCTTGGGAGGGACCGGTTGTGCATGCGGACAGAGTTTCGGCGTGAGTTGAGGTTGTAGGCTGCGTTCGGGCAGAGGTTCGGCGTGCGTGGGGATCGTCGGGATCACTCGGGCGGAGGTTCGGCGTGCGTTGTGGTGGCGTGGAGTCACTCGGGCAGAGTTTCGGCGTGGTTTGGGATCGTCGGTTTGACTCGGAAAGAGCCGGGACACCGTGGAAAGACTGTGCAAGGCCTCGGAGTACCACGAGGGGCCTCGAGTACCTCGAGAGTGCCTCGGGGCAGCGCGGGAGCGTCTCGGGAGCGCTCGGGGAGGCTTCGGAGCACCACGAGGGGGCTCGGAAGGCCTCGGAAGGATCCGAAAGGGCCGGGAATGCCTCGAAAGGACTTAGAGGGGAAGCCAGAAGGCCTAGGGAGGAAGAGAGAAGTGGGAGGAGTGTGAAAATGAGGAGGGGGAGCCCTCTATTTATAGTGCCAGATTAGGTGCAAAGAGGTCCGTACGGACCTCCTTGGTAATCCAAAGATTTTGGTTTTCCTCGATTTGAGGGAATGCTGTGATGATGGAGGAATATTTGCAATTATGGTGTCCCCTGAGCAATAAGGTCCGTACGGACCATCTTGCATGCAAAGAGGTCCGTACGGACCAACTCTGCAGGGGAGTAATCATTTTCCCCGGGATTTGAGGGAATATTGTGGACTTTAAGGAGATTCAGTAATTATGACAACAAAGAGGTCCGTACGGACCAATATTGCTTTCTCAATTTCCTGAAAATTCCCGAAAGGTCCTTTTATCCCTTTTTATCCCAGAAAGGCTCCTCCCTTGGTTTGGCTGGGGGTTTAGAGAGGGTTTTGAGTGAGAGGGGTCGTCGAGACTGCGTTGATGAGTCTGCGGTGCTTCCCGTGTGTTTGAAACGGTGTGATCCAGATTGGGGTACTTACAATTAGCAACTTGAATTGAAACGGATTCTGATGATGGAAGTGACGAAGAAACCGAAGAGGTTAATCTCTGCTTAGTTGCAGATGCTTCCGATGAATCAGATTTTGAGTCAGTCGAGTTGCAAGATATGGAGGAAGAAGAGGTTTCTGCAAAACTTCCAAATTTTAAGTTGGATGATAATGTCAAACTTACTCCTAGCGTTAAGATAGGAAATTGTTCGTATTCACGTCCCATTTTCTCTTCTAAAAATGCTCCACCTTCAAAAGCAATTCCAAATAAGAAAGTTTTTAAAAAGGTGGTAGAAGAAGTTTCTCCCTCGGAACACGAAAGGATGTTTAAGGAAGCTGAAATGGTGATCCATCAATTCTCTAATCTTAAGAAAGCCTTAAGCTTAGCTCATGATGAACTTAATCTGTACAAGATGGAGAAAACTGTGATGAGGTCTGAAATTTCAAATCTTAAGGACCAAACCAAAAAGATGACTCCTCTTGCTGATCAAAACCGCATCCTTGAAACTAAGGTTGCTGCACTTCAACTCCGGAATGATGACCTGGTCACCCAACTCAACGATCGTCAAATGATTATTGATGGGTGGCTCAAGTCAAAATCCTACTCGAATCAAATCATAGATTCCCAAGTTCCCTCTGGAATTAAGGAGGGTCTAGGATTTGGATCTGCTGAAGAGGAGAAGTGTGCATCTTGCAGTGAAAAGGATGAGGAAATTTTGAAACTAACTAAAGAAATTCCTAAGGGGAAGCATGCTAAAGGCAAGGGTAAAGGACAAAAAATTAATTATGTCTACCCAAAAGGGAAGCAATATGGGAAGAACTCTCAGATGAAGCCAAAGGATTCTGAGGATGTAGCTGAAGAGGAAATGGCTTATGGAGTTGGCTGTATCCCTGCTCCAACCGCTTCTGGTGGAACAGGTGGTGCTGGCAACTGCAAGGCTGACCGCGCCTCTTCTTCGACCGCTCCTCCTGCCTTCAAAAGCAGGAATAGCGTTCCTAGAAAATACGTGGTCAAATCAAAGCCAGTTCCCTTTGTCAAGGCTGCAACCGCTCCTCCCAAACCGCATGCAACTCCTAAGAAGAGTAAGGAGTTAGTAAAACCTCATGATGCTTATAGCTTTTATAAATGCTCTGTGTGTGATGGTTTAGGTCACAAGGCTGCAGAATGCCTTTTGCGGTTCACATCCAATGCCAGGAAGAGAAAACCTCCTTCTGTCAAACAGGTGTGGGTCGTAAAGGGTTGCTAACTTCAGGACCCAAGGAATAAAGGGGGACCTCGTTCTTAATGTTTATATTTTAGGTCCTCTGCTTAATGGCTGGTCACTCCAAAGAAAATGAATGGTATCTTGACAGTGGCTGCTCAAGACATATGACTGGAGATAGATCATTACTAGAAGATGTCATTGAAGCAAGTGGTCCTTCTGTAACCTTTGGTGACAACAACAAAGGCAAGACCATTGGATATGGTGTTATAAGGAGAGGAAACCTAACCATTGAGAAGGTTTCTCTTGTTGAAGGACTTAAGCATAACCTCCTTTCAATTTCTCAATTCTGCGACAAAGGAATGCTTTGCAACTTTACGTCATCAAACTGCTTTATCAAAGATAGCATTTCTGGAGTCACCCTACTCACAGGGATTCGTAAGAGTAATATTTACATTATTGATCTAAATTCTGCATATAGTATTACTAATCTCTATTTTGTAGCTAAAAATATGAGCGAAAATAGTTGGCTATGGCACAAGAGGTTGAGTCACTTGAACTTCAAGTATCTTGCAAAGATTGGTAGGGAAAACCTCATTCGTGGTTTACCTAAAGTGGCTGACCACCATCCTGTGAAATGCAGTGCATGCCAGCTTGGTAAGCAATCCGCGTCGTCTTTCACCAGCAAGACCGCTCCGTCAACTTCAAGATGCTTACAACTGCTTCACATAGATTTGTTTGGACCCGTAACCACTGCCAGCATTGGAGGAAGTAGATATACTTTAGTGGTGGTGGATGATTATTCAAGATATACGTGGGTTGAGATGATTATTTCCAAAGATGATTGTTATGAGATTCTCACCGCACTTTTTAGACGGCTCCGAACTCAAAAAGAAGACGACATCGTTAGTGTTCGATCAGATAATGGAACAGAATTTAAGAACAACGGTGTTGCTCAGTATTGTGATGACCATGGGATTGATCACAATTTCTCAACTGCTGGTGTTCCACAACAAAATGGGGTTGTGGAAAGGAAGAATAGGACGTTGATTGAGGCTGGAAAGACAATGATATCTGAAGCGAAGCTACCTCATTATTTTTGGGCTAAAGCAATCAATACCGCATGCTTCACTCAGAACCGCTCCCTCATCAACAAAACCTATAACAAAACTCCCTATGAGCTTTAGCGAGGAAGAACCCCCAACATTGCATTCTTCAAAATCTTTGGCTGCAAATGCTTTATCCTCTACAACGGAAGAGAAAATAGAGGTAAATTCGGAGCCAAGGCCGACGAAGGTATTTTTGTTGGGTATGCTAAACATTCAAAAGCTTTTCGTGTTTTCAATAAAACTAGTTTAAAAATAGTTGAGTCTGTCCATGTTACTTTCGATGAGCATTCTCTCCTTGAGCCACATTTGGCTCCAAATGTTGCTGATGATTTTGTTGAGCATAATGAAACAGGTGAACCATCTCAAACCGCACCTGAACCTCAACCGCAAAATCCAGCACCCTCAACTGAAATTCCCTCAAACCGCACTTTTGAAACCGAACCTGAAGTTCCTACTCCAGATGCAACTCCTAGGGAAGAAGAAGTTGAGAATTCCCCTATCCATCTTATAGAACCTCTTCGTCAACTTACATTCCATGACTTCGCTGAAGGATCTAACGATGTTCCAATTGAAGATCTTCAGTAAACCTCAGTCCAACCAGACTTACCCCCGGAGGTTCGAGAAGTCAGCAGTCACCCTCTCTCTAATGTGATAGGTGATCTGTTTTCCGGTGTTCAAATAAGGAGATCGAACTATGACGAGCATACTTCCTTGTTATCTCAAATTGAACCCAAGAAGATTGATGAAGCACTCCAAGATTCCAGTTGGGTCGATGCTATGCAAGAAGAACTCAACCAGTTTGAAAGATGCAAGGTCTGGACTTTGGTGCCTAGACCTCAGGATCAAGGAGTGATAGGAACTAAGTGGGTATTTAGGAATAAGATGGATGAGAATGGAAGCATCACTAGGAATAAAGCAAGGTTGGTTGCACAAGGATATAGGCAAGAAGACTGAATCGATTATGACGAAACCTTTGCTCCAGTTGCAAGATTGGAAGCTATTAGAATCTTCTTAGCCTACGCCTCTTTCAAGCGTTTCAAGTTATATCAAATGGACGTGAAGAGTGCTTTCCTCAATGGTGAACTGCAAGAGACCGTGTATGTTGCCCAACCTCCTGGATTTGAAGACTCCAAATTTCCCAATCATGTCTACAAACTCCAGAAAACTTTGTATGGACTTAAGCAAGCTCCAAGGGCATGGTATGAGACTCTCTCTCTCTAAATTTTTACTAGAAAAAGGATTTAAACGCGGTAAAATTGATACAACTCTTTTTATTGCCAAATACAATGATCATACTTTACTTGTTCAAATATATGTTGATGATATCATTTTTGGTTCTACTAATGAGTTACTTTGTAAGCGTTTCGAGAAGCTAATGAAAAGCAAGTTTGAGATGAGCATGATGGGAGAATTAACATTCTTCCTCGGGCTTCAAATCAAGCAATGCGAAAAAGGTATTTTCTCCAGCCAAGCCAAATACACCAAGGAGCTAATAAAGAAGTTTGGATTAGAAAATGCTAAAGCATATGATACTCCAATGACCACGGGCAATAATCTAGATAAAGATCTCAAAGGTAAGAAAGTTGATCAAACTTTATATCGAGGTATGATCGGCTCATTACTTTATTTAACTGCTAGTAGGCTCGATATCATGTTTAGTGTCTGCGTATGTGCTCGCTACCAAGCTGATCCTAGAGAAGCACATCTTATTGCAGTCAAACGTATAATCCGCTATTTATCTGGAACCACTAACCTTGGACTTTGGTATTACAAAGATTCGAACTTCGATCTTGTAGGTTATTCAGATGCAGATTATGCACCTTGTACTATTGACAGGAAAAGCACTAGTGGGACTTGTCATTTCCTTGGAAATAGACTAGTTGCTTGGGCCAGCAAGAAGCAAGCTTCAGTTTCAGTGTCAACCACAGAGGCTGAGTACATTGCTGCTGGTAGTTGTTGCTGTCAAATCCTTTGGATGAAGCAGCAGTTGGTAGACTATGGAATCCATGAAGGAAATTGCCCTATCATGTGTGACAACACTTCAACAATTTCAGTCTCCAACAACCCTGTCATGCATTCCAAGACCAATCATATTGATATCAAGTATCATTTCCTCAAAGACCATGTGGAGAAGAGGAATATCCATTTAGAAAACCGCACATGTCAAACCGCTTTGCACCATAACTGCCCCAATGATTGAAACTTGAAGTGAACCTCATTGACCGTTGGAATCCACGTCAGCAATATCAAATGTCAACCACCATATCTTGTCACGTGACTACTTTTCAGACTAGATATGCAAGGATCTTATAAAGGTGACAGGTGTCCAAACCTCATTGCTTGCAGCTGGAGCCTGATCAGCTTTTCCTGCAACAACAGTTCCAAAGGACGAAAGTGGTTGTTGTGGACCAATGGGAAAGCATCAAGGACTGTCCTTACAACAGTTGTGTCCAACGGCTATATTCCTAATGCTTGGGTATAAATACCCCCAACCTTCATCATTTGAAGATTGCTTGAAACTTGAGAAATTGCTGTGAGTTCATAAGAAGTTGAAGCTCTGCCCAGAAATTCATAAGTCCTTTGAATCTTCATCTTCATACTTCAAGAAATATTTTCCAGCCCAGAAATCAAGCCTTAACACATTCAAGAATCATTGTGCTCTACATCTCAAAGATTTAAAGAGCCTTGATCTTGTTCTCACACACACACCTCATTTATTTAATCACATAGATTAATCACTTGAGATACACTGGTTATAGTCTTAAGATTTGTTCTTCATAGAAAAGATTTTAGATCTGAGTATTACTCATTGTACTTTGTAATCTCTCATACTCAATATAAAATCTCTCTTAGAAATCAAAGACTAACCATCTTGGTAGTGGACGTAGATCGTTTATCGATTGAACCACTCCAAATATTGTGTTCTTACTTTCTGCATTTATATTTCTTGTGCTTACTGATTATCTACATTTCTCTCTATTTGATCTTTATATAGATATCCATTATTGTGAAATTGTGTTTGGAGTTAACATTGTCAAACCTCACTTTCAGTTTTACAACTGCTCAGAAAATTGCACTAAAACCGCTTATCAAAACCGCCTCTCCAAAACCGCTTGTATCTTCAAATATTCCGCTGTGCATTTTACAACTCTACTTGCAGTTTCTTACACACTGCAAAAGGTTTTATAAGCTTAGAGGTTTAGTTTTAAATCGAGGGCGAAAAATTTGTAACAGCTATTCACCCCCCCCCTCTAGCTGTATTTTCACCCTTGTTGCCACCTTTGGGACAACAGGCCCTTTCAGGCGGAAGCTAAAGTTGGAGCCGTGGCTTATAAACTTAAACTACCACCCACTTCCAAAATTCACCCAGTATTCCATGTCTCATTGCTGAAAGCCAGAGTGGGGGATGCTATTGTAGTAAATCCGTCTTTACCATGGGTTGGAGAAGATGGACAATTTTTGGTGGAGCCAATTGCAGTGTTGGATAAGCGTTTGGTTAAGAAAGGCAACAGCCCCGTAGCTCAAGTCTTGATCCAGTGGTCGAATGCTTTCCCAAAAGATGCTACGTGGGAAGATTGGACCACCATTGCAGCTAATTTTCCTCAATTTAATCCTTGAGACAAGGATTTTTTCGAAGGGGGAAGGGAATGTTATGTTTAGGGTTCGTAATCAGAATTGGGGTTGACCGTTGAGTTTGAATAAGGGGAATACGACATCATTATGGGTTAGCGTAGCTGGTAGTATGCGTTTTCTTTTAATTGAGACGCTGTCATTTTATCTCAAGGGGATTTGTTATTTCAGTTACTTAATACGCCGTCGTTTGACAGAGAGAGAAGGTGTCGTTGTCATTTCTCTCTCTTAAGTTAGCTGAGCTCGCCATTGTTATGGCATAAGAAAATAACAGAAATTTCTCATCTATTCCTTCCCAAATTCTCTATATTCTTTCTCATCCCATATTCTAAATCTGACTAAATTCTTTTCTCATCCAATCTGAAATTAATTCTTTGTTGCAGTGGAATCTAATTTCCAATTCATTATCGTTAATTTGAAATTGTAGAGCTGGGTCATAACAAATTTTTGATCAAGAGGCTGCCCTCCAACTAAGGGATGCGAAATCGCCTCTACCTCCGGTCCTCCAATTAAAGCCCTAAATTATTCAAAAGTGGGAGCAATATCGTTTTAAGAGAAGCTATAGACATGCCTCTCCGTATCCCAAAACTTGGCGGCGGCCCGTAACAAATCCCAATCCGGAACGAGCTCTTTGATGGACCAAGCAGACTTAATCTTGTAGCAATCTTCAAATGTCTTCTTGTTCTTGCCTACATGGTGGTTTATCCGAGATTTAATTTTTTTCAAGAAAATACTTCTTCCTTTCTTTGTTCAATTGAGGAGGTTTGCTCATATTTAGTGTTTGATTCATGATTTTTGGGTTGATTTTCGATTCTGAGTTTACTGGAAGCAGTTTATGGTGTCTTGGGTTAAAAAATGAGGTATAAATCAGATCTGGGTTTCTAAAGCTGATGTCCTTTCCAAATACTCCCTCCATCCCATAACAAGCGACGGTTCCGCACGAAAATTAAGAAAAAAGTGAAAAGGTTGATGTGTTGTGAGTGTAGATAGTTGAGTAGGAGAGAGAACGAGTGGAGAGAATAGTAAATTATAATGGTGTTGTGAGTATTATAATAATGTAGGGAAGAGAATGAGTGGAGAAAATAGTAAAGATTCTTTTCCATTTTAGGAAGTGTGACTTATCAGTGGGACGCCCAAAATGGCAAAGTGTGTCGCTTGTTATGGGACGGAGGGAGTATAGTGTTTATCCGTGCGCCCTCTTTAGAAAGCATCCCCAATCATTTAGAAAGCATCCCCAATCAGTGCGATGCCTTTTTCCACCAACAACAAAAACATCAATAGCAGCTTCAGTTTTTGCTCAAACCAAGGGATTCAACCCTACATGCTCAAACTTGTACCAATACAGTTCAAAACACATGCAAACATTTCTCAAACGCATTCCTACATACATAAGTCACGCTCATTACATAAAAGTCATGAATATCAACCCAACCCAACATGCACAAAGAATAAATAAATGAAAATAACTCCTAAAAGTTATTACAAACCAAATAATTAATATCTTGCCCAAAATTTAGCCCATACATGTTATAAAAGTCAAATGTATCATCCTAGTTACCGGGGCGGAGCCAGGAATTGGCCGAGGGGGGCAAGATTACACGGGGGTTTGGGGGCAGTGCCCTCGAAAAAAAAAATTCGGGTCGGACAAGTAAAAAATGGATCGGATCCATGAAATATAATGTATTTTAGTTAACAAAAATGATAAAAGTAAATAATTCAAAGAACGATTGAAATAATGTTGAAGTATTTAACGCAAACAATTTATTAAAATATATTACTCGTACAAAAAAGAAATTCAAATTTGCTAATTAAACTTGGGATAATAGGAAGAAAGATCAAAAACAAAAAAAAAATGGGAAAAGCCTAACGAATTAATTAAGATTGAAAAAATGTGAGGAAATTAGGAGAAATAGAAAAACAAAACTGTTAAGAGAAAGAATAGCAAAGATGGAAGACAAATAAATTTAATTGAAAATGTAGGTAGCAGGGTTCGAACATGGATTTGGAAGGAAACACCAAAGGCTTTAACTTCACCCCTTCTACCGCTGAACCACACCACTCACTGGTGTTAATCTTGAACTTAATTATATATATACATATATAACAAAAATATGGTGGGGGCAAAAAAAAAAAAATTCCACTACATTTGCCCCCCCCCCCCGGATCCGCCCCTGCCTAGTTAAATACATGAAAATATAAATTGTTTGTTTTTCTGTCGTCCCGCTAACACATGCGCAGGGACATCTAAGACTCAGCCTCGTCACTACCATCTTCATTACCATCTCTAGCCCGCATCTCGAACTGAACCTCGTCCTCTCTTGCCTCCCCAGCATCAATGGTATACTATTTGAACTCATAAAATTGGGCAGGAATGGGAGAATTGAAGTGTGAGCGGTCCCGAGATCGACAAGCAGGAGTATCAGTACTAGGCCTTCGAGAAGTATCACCACGGATATGCCCACTACGGCTTTGGGAAGAGGTAGAAAGATAGACGGAGATAGAGGTCAAATCAAAAGTGGATGAAGAAGAGGCTCCTGTAGTGGTGGATCTTCTCTTGGACGTGGGTTCGTGCACGACAGCAGTGTTTGACAATTGTGTAGGCTTCTCAAGAACTTAACTAGAAACTTAACAGAAAAAGATAACGGAGATTGGAAACAAAAGAATTCAAGTCGAGTCTTGTATTTAATACAATCTCCGTAAGAAGTTATTGCCCCGCACAGGTGCTTACGGTTTATATGGCAATCTTCTAGTAAGATAAAACGACTTACAAGTAAATGATAGCAGCACTCCAAATCAATTACTCTAACGAACAACACTTTGTTTTGAACTTTGGACTTTGAAGGATTGAATGCAACAATATGCAATGATTTGGGTATGTTTTTCTATCTTACTAGAGGGTAGGGAGACTCAAATGACTGTGTATGTAAATTGAAATTCGGAGGGGAAGTATATATAAAGAGAGTCAAAGGGTTTGGTGGCTTTTCCCTTGAAAAGTCACAACTTTTCGGGTATAACAGCACTTGCACGGCCGTGTCCAATGAACTGCACGGCCGTGCAAGGCAATATGCACGGTCGAGTTCATGGCTCAGCACGGTCGAGTGGCAAGGCAAGGCACGGTGCACGGCCGTGTCCTAGACACTTGCACGGCCGTGCAGAAGCTTCTTCAGCCTGCTCGTCAGCCCTTTAGCCACAACAAGTCCACACCAATTTTGGGACCAACCCAAAACACACTTTGACCCAATATTTAAGTTACAAATCATTTGTCATTAATTTCTCATTCACACGGAAATGGTTATGAGACATTAAATGAGTTATATATATAATCTACAACAAATGTAGATTACCATTTGTAACTAGTTCCGTTAACACATAACGAACTTCCGTTAGAAACTAGATCAACGTTAAGTTAAACTTAACTTTCCGTTATCCATTTCCAACAATTCCCCACATGAATGACAATTAATGCATGTATGCAAATTCGTCCAAAGTTCCGGCGAACTATTATTACATCGAGATAGATAGCTTGTGGCCTTGAATCTTCCCTAGTGAAATATTATCGGATATACTAGCCATTTGGTAGCGAGTCGCTTTGAACCAAACTGTCGGGTGTATACCAAGACAATAATATTCACATAATAACAGCTCTCTAACAATTGTTGTTCTCACGTTTTTGTCCATTTTGGCCCTGGACCGTATCTCATTCATAAGCGTTCATTTAGAGGCGGCCTAATTACCTCTCGCTTATATAGGTGATTCTCACTATAAGGAGTATCATGCACTACTCCACCCGTAGGTATAGAAATCATTAAAAGTTTTCTCAACTTATCCTTACCACTGCTGCATGTGCTTGTATTTGGATGTTCTGGGAATGAGTATTCAACATCTCCAGGTTAATAAACCAAGTTGTTGTTTCCAAGTAACTCTACTAGAACTTATAACTTGGTTGTCTCATTGAACCAAGGGCCTGGGATCTCCATTTCTCAAGGTTGAGTGTCCGCTATAAGTTCTTTTGTTGTGGGTTTTAAACCCATTCCCCTTAACAGTTTATACAGTTGATCTCTATTACTACCCTTAGGTAGACGGATCCGATTTTGACTTCACATGGCTAGTTGTGACAGTCTCATATTGAGATCAATTGTACTATAGTAGTGTGTCTAAGACCATTATGTCTAGACTTACCATGACGTTCTACACCTTTTCCTATTTTTCATTGTCGTCACAATGCCTTAGGTCATGTAGACACAAGCTTATTCCACGAAGGAATATCTTCAAAGACCATTCAACTTACATAGGAATTGTAATCTTTAATCATAAGTATATCTTTAAGTACATCAAGTACTATGATTATACTATTCCGATGATTGATTACAATTTCAATTAGACCTTTAGTTTATCTGGAATGATCAGTCCCTTCGAGTGATCAAATTCTTCTATCGGCCGCTTTCTTCAAGTGGTTATTATCTCTGTACCGTTCAGACTTCCCAAGTATTCAGTATCTCTAAGTGGTTTGACCTCCTTAGAGTCTACCTTTCAGAGATCTACTTTACAGAGATTACCTCTCAAGAATCTACCTTACTAGAGTACACCTCTCAAGAATTTATTTGAACTTTCGAAGTACTTTTTCAAGATAATGGGATTGTGAAGGAACTAATCCTTCGATGTTCTAGAGATCTTTCTCTCTAATATAACATCGGCTAATCCCATATCTTTCATGTCAAAGTTCTTCTTTAACATGTCTTTGGTATTCATGATCAATTCATGACTACCATTGTTATCCACGTAAGGACAGACTATTAACAAATGATTCGTATGTTCTTTTAATGTATCTAGACACATTTGTCACATTCATTAATCTTGAATCCATTTGATAACATAGTTCTATCGAACTTCTTATGCCACCGTTTAGTTGCGTGTTTAGTCCATATGAATACACAAGTAGATCCAACACGGTTGTGCGACATAGAACGCTCTGTCAGTGTCATTTTGGATAATCTTGCATGAATCATAATGTCCTTTTGACAACTATCCGGCTTTCTACTTATCAAATGCATCCATAGGCTTTATACTTTCTTTTTAAGAATCCAATTGCAACCTAATGGTTTGCAACTTCGAGGGAGATCTACCAATTCCCAAGTATTATTAAGCATTATGAATCTTTATCTCATTGTTAATAGCCTCTTTCCAGAACGAACTATCCGGACCAGATAACGCTTCCTTAACAGTTGCTGATTCGTTTTCCAACATAAATGATAGAAACTCAGGACCAAAAGACTTTTCCACTCTTGCCCTTTTACTACGTCTAGGTCCTTCATCTTCCACTTGAGATGGACCGTTTGTAGTCTAATATTTGAAGGTTTCATCCTTGGTACATCTAGTTTTTGCAACCCAACGGTTTGCATAAGGAAGATCAACCATCTTCCTAGTAGAGTAGGATGAATTTGTCCTTCAACTGTATCTTGTTTTCTTCTTCTTATTAAGAAAATCACTTACAGGTTCTATAAATTTTCTTATTAAAATTTATGCATTTCCTATCATTTCAAGGAAGTATATTCTCAAAGAATATAACATGTCTTGCTTAAGTATTTCTACTTTAGCCGAATACCCCCACAGTTTAGGTATTTATAAAACGACTTACGAATACTTCAAATTCGTTAGGAGTTTTTATCATCAAATAACTTCCACATATATGATGATCCATTCTTTTAACTGTTAACAGCTTTAACAGCTGTTAATACTAGAAGTTCATATCAATAGAACTTATGTATTTAGCTTGTACCCCCCACACTTGAGGTGTACCTCCACATATCAAATATTTTATGAATGTCCTAATTCATATTTAATATTTTCTTTTATGTGGAGTCATTTAATTGTAATAACCAAGTTATCTACAATGTCTTTCATCTCCTTGAGATGAACCGACGACATAGTCATATCTATGTTTAAGTGAGGTCTCTTCAACCATTTTTCCCCGTAAGGAAACTCGTTTGAAGAATACTGCATTTTTCATTTCAAATTTGTTCGTCACAAATCTATATGCAATACTGTTAGTTTGCATATCCAATGGAAACGTAATCCATGGTTTTCTGGGGTCCTATCTTAACCTCTTTAGGTTTAGATATTTCTACCTTTGCTAGGTATACCCACATAAGACGGAACTTATCAATAAGGAGTTCACCATCTCCTTAAAAGTTCTATCTTCCTTTTTCAATTGATTTGAGTCTCGTAAGAAGCATTCGTTTGATAAATAAGTGTCGGCGTCCCAACAATTATTTTTCAAACGGTACTACATACTAACCACCTCTATCACTTGAAACTCTTAATTGTTCATTAAGATGAATCACAAACCTTATTGTTTACTCAAAACTTTAAGGTTTTACCTTTTACTTTTCCAAAAGATGAATTTTGCATTATCAAATGCAATCATTAATAGAAGTAAATAACTATCTATTTACTATTTGCTGGTTTGAACTGATTTCTACAAAAGAAATCACAATTGATTTTGCGAATCAAATTTCATTTTAGGTAGTAATTTTAAATTAACTCGTCGACTTAGTGAATTTAAATTTATACGACCTAAATGAACACTCCATAACAATTGGAACACTTCAAACCAAGTAAATAAAATCTGAAATTTTATTCTTCGCACTTAGGCGGATAAACAATTACAATTTAAGGAGTCCTTCAACAAGGTACCCTTTACTAACACAACAACCACTTTTGGTCAATTCAATCTTATGCCCCTAGGCTAAGTTGATCAAAGTCCAATGGAACATTTCTATCTTCATTCACATTGGCTTGAAGAGGGTTTCCATCTTGGTTGTTGATTCTAGGATGTCGACATTCCCTAGCCATATGCCCGGGTTTGCCGCAATTAAAACAACTACCTTTGACCTTCTTGGCGGTCCTCTTCACTTTCCCGGTTTTCTTTCTCTTGTTTCCGGTACTTCTTTCCACCAAGTTCACTTGCGGTCTTTTAGTCACAATACACATAGTATTGTGCATCTCGAGAAAGTCCCAAAGTTCTCTCGCGGTCTTTATGCCACAACACACCTTGTATTGTGTGTAATCCAAGCCATTAAGAATATAATTGCGACACAAGAAATCTCAGTGATTCCAAGTATCCAATTCATTCTTTGCTTTGGATTCATCCTCGTCGGATATCAATGGTGGATATTCCCAAAGAAAATGCACCAATTTTAATGTTGTCAAATAGACCAACATTTTCTGTTGCCACCTTTTAAAGTTCATCCCGGTAAGAATACCCGGTCTTTTCGCATGTACGAACACACGAGACGGAGGGAGAGCATTAAGAGGTGCAACCCTTGAGGTTGTACGTGAAGGAGGTTTCTTACCATGAACCGGGTGAGACGGTGTAACATTGTTGAACGTAGCGTCACCTTGAGAAGGAGGCGTCACATTCCTCGACTTGATTCTCGTGGAGTCTTTCTCATTTGCCATCTTGAAGATCTTGAAGAAGCGTAAATAACTTCTTACGATTGTTTGACAATTGTGTAGGCTTCTCAAGAACTTAACTAGAAACTTGATGAAAAGATAACGGAGATTGGAAACAAAAGAATTCAAGTCGAGTCTTGTATTTAATACAATCTCCGTAAGAAGTTATTGCCCCGCACAGGTGCTTACGGTTTATATGGCAATCTTCTAGTAAGATAAAACGACTTACAAGTAAATGATAGCAGCACTCCAAATCAATTACTCTAACGAACAACACTTTGTTTTGAACTTTAGACTTTGAAGGATTGAATGCAACAATATGCAATGATTTGGGTATGTTTTTCTATCTTACTAGAGGGTAGGGAGACTCAAATGACCGTGTATGTAAATTGAAATTCGGAGGAAGTATATATAAAGAGAGTCAAAGGGTTTGGTGGCTTTTCCCTTGAAAAGTCACAACTTTTGGTATAACAAAGCACTTGCACGGCCGTGTCCAATGAACTGCACGGCCGTGCAAGGCAATATGCACGGTCGAGTTCATGGCTCTGCACGGTCGAGTGGCAAGGCAAGGCACGGTGCACGGCCGTGTCCTAGACACTTGCACGGCCGTGCAGAAGCTTCTTCACCGCTCGTCGCCCCCTTTAGCCACAACAAGTCCACACCAATTTTGGGACCAACCCAAAACACACTTTGACCCAATATTTAAGTTACAAATCATTTGTCATTAATTTCTCATTCACACGGAAATGGTTATGAGACATTAAATGAGTTATATATATAATCTACAACAAATGTAGATTACCATTTGTAACTAGTTCCGTTAACACATAACGAACTTCCGTTAGAAACTAGATCAACGTTAAGTTAAACTTAACTTTCCGTTATCCATTTCCAACAAGCAGTACCCTTGGAGTTACATATCATATTTTGAAAAAGGCCTTTGGCAAAAGCCTTCCATTCCTCATTCTTAGACAAGGCATCATAAGTCCAAACTAGAACATGCATGGAAGATCATGTTATAGAAAGAAATACAAGGATGTATGAATAAGGAAGGAGTAAAAGCAATCAATTGAAGGTTAGAAACATAAAAGCTACTCAAAGTGGCATCTGGGACAAGTTGGAACCGAGGCCTGGCTCGCTAAGGAAAAGGTATGACCACCCGCCTTGTCACGCCATCCAAGTTGGAACCGAGGCCGGGCTGTGAAGAACCAATGCCAGGTACCCTTTCTTCCCTAGCAATAACCTATGGTGTCCTCAACTTCCTCGCCACAAATGAAGTATAGGGCTCGCCAGTGACAAAGAGATAGGCATCAACTTCAAACCGCTAATCATTCACCTCAGGGATGTCCAAGGGCGTCAACATAAAAGGTGGAGGATCCTTAGGAGCGTAAGACGCACGATCCTCACCATGATGCCAAAGATACTCTCTCCCGAGTTACATCACATCACAGATCAAGCCTACTAACAGCTTTCTCTTGATGGTCACGTCAGGGCCCCCGCCAAATAAGCCAACATGATTCATGTTTCCACCCAGATACAAACGAATGGAATTAGTATGATCTCCATCCACAACTTTCTTGACCATGTTGTAGACAACGATTTTTCTCCCCTTCGATCCCCTCCTTTTCCAAGTATCACTGTGCCAGCGTATCATGGAAGGAACAGGGATGACAAGAGAAGATCTCATAGTACCAGGCTTGCAAGCAAAACAGAAACAAGGAAATAATTCAGATAAAATGAGCAGAAAGAAAGAATGGTTTGATATGAGCTAAGGAAAAGACAATACCTTAAGAAAGAATGTCTCCCCTTTAGGTTTAGACGCCTAGATCAACAATGTTTCCCTTCTTGGTTTAGACACCTAGATCAAAAATGTCTCCCTTTTAGGTTTAGATGTCAAGATCAACAACGTCTTCCAATCCAAAATCAATTCGATTGATACGTCTTCATTTTGTCTCCATTTGGTCGAGACGCCTTCAAAATGTCCTCATTCGGTCGAGAAGCCTTCAAAATGTCCTCATTCAATCGAGACGCCTTCAAAATGTCCTCATTCGGTTGAGACGCCTTCAAAATGTCCTCGTTTGATCGAGACGCCTTCAAAATGTCCCCATTCGGTCGAGACGCCTTCAAAATGTTCTCATTCGGTCGATATGCTTTCAAAATGTCCTCATTTGATCGACACTTTCAAAATGTCCTCATTAGGTTGAGACAACCTCTAGTGTCCTCATTATCCCCACATAATTTATTTCTCTATCCCGTTTGCCACCCGAACTACAACCGTCTTGATTCCCATTTGGGATACGTAGGAATCTTTCGAGCAGGTCCAACCATCTGACCACTTTGGTCACCCCCCTTTTCGACTCCTCTAAAGTCCGTTCCTCCCATCTCTCGCTTGGCCCTACAAAAAACCGGGATTCTTATTATTATTATCAACCCCACTTGTTCTACAAGTACCATTGCTTAGGGGTTTCGTAAGTACCCTAATTTGGCTCGCAACTTCTCTAAACGCACCAAAAGGACTTCCAAGGACTCAAGCCAGGTGATAACAAAGATGTTCAAGGGCCTTCCGCGCCTTTTGCCACCTGTAGGGTTGTCCGCGGCCTCTGTTGGTAGCTGACTGAAACTATAAATAGAACCCTTCTCTACCCATTTTAAAGATCCTTTTTATACACCTTGTGAAAACTCTGCCCAACTACCCATTTTAAAGATCCTTTTTATACACCTTGTGAAAACTCTGCCCAACTTCAGACTCACACTCTCTCTCATCCAATCTTACACAATATACCCAATCTGTCTCCTACCCAAATCAAATCCCATAGATGCATTTGGATGAAATCTTAGCTCAAGTTACTAAACAAAGAAATAGAAGTGAACCTTGGTAGCTAAATCATTAGTAAACTCTCCTTCTCCCTTTACTCTCTTTACTTTAATGTCATTACCTACTTGATTTTGTTATATGAAATTGCTCTAAAGTAAACTTGTTTGTTGCTATCCACTATTTACCTCTTCTTATGAAATCATACACGATACCACTAGTCCTCTCCCCATGAGAGTATACAACCATTAATTTGGTGATTATGTATGCTCAAGGGATTGAGATTGAGATTGAGATTGAGATTGAGATTGAGATTGAGATTGAGATTGATATAATTAGTTCCTAATAGCTCTCTTATTGAATCTCTTAGTTTATTACTGTTCAATTTTCGCATCTTTGATTTACATATGATATCAATAGAATCTTGTTTCTTTTGAGAACATACAACCAAAATTACTTGGAAAATAGGTATGTTTTAGGAAAAAGTCATGAGATTGGTGTGATTCATTTATAGTTTATTGAGATAATCTGAATATGTCATTTTTGTGTTTTTTTTTCCTGTTCTGATGTTGGCACATTCTGACTGGGGGCATAACAAGCCGCGTGGCTCCTTTGGGACCACGCAGCACCTTTGGGCAATCCACGGGGCTTGTTTGGCCATTAGTAGCAGCCTGTTGTCTTTCTCTTCATTTTTATGTCAAATCATTTCTCATCTGTTATTGTTCCTTGTTTAAAACTGATTTCCAAAGATACACTTGTTTTTCAAAACCCTTTATTTGCTTATTAAAACACACACACGCACACATTTTGACTTGAAAGACTTGTAGATACAAGGCGTCTTAGATTAGCTCTTGATACTCTTCCCAATGTGTAAAGTGAACTCCGGAGTCGTATCTTATATTAAAAGTATTTTCAATATTTTGGCTAATATAAACGGCGTGTCCACTCACTTTGACACTATTTGTTCCGTCCCACTTTCATAAACTTTTTTCAAACTACCAATGCGATCGGGGAATCATAAATTTTACTCCCCTCAATTACCTTGTTTTGATCCAACCAGTTTCACATGTCAATTGCATGTACATGTTGTGTATATTGCACATCCATCGGTTTAAGATGAATCTGAACAGTAGAAAAACGTAGGCCCAACTGTTGCTGCAAGATTGCAATTGGGAGTTGAACAAACTCGTAAGCATTGCCTTTTGAGTAGTAGATAATGTTGGAGTAATCACTTTTGGAACATGTAGCTTAGAAATTATCCCCAATCCCAATCTGAGAATCATTTTCCCCAGGCCACAGTCAACATCCATCCCATTTTCCTTTTTAAACCACAATTTCATTCGTACTCAAACTCATTTTTTACAACAATTAGCAACATTATTAACAGAACTATCGACATGATCAGAAATTACCTCATCAACGAAACTGTCAGAATCCTCATCTTCATTGAACGATTTACCACCTTCTTCAACCTTCTCATCCCCATCTTCATATGACTTCCGGTCAAGCACTTCGGTAACATAATCACGATCAACATCGTTGTCTCCATCATAGTAGCTAATCAACAACCACGTATACGTCATCCCTTCCTTACCATCAATGATTTCACCATATTCCTCAAAAACGTCATCAATATAACGATTGAAATACTTATCAATAATCTCAACCATGGGGTTTATGGCAATAAAAAGAGCTACCACTTCATCTCGATTAAGAACCCCGTCTCGATTTCCATCGACTTGTTGAAAAATTACACCTTTAATTCATAGATAGGATCCATTTCCCCAGTCACTTCCGATCGAGAAAGCTATAGATACCATTTGTTATGAACCAACTAGTAAATTTGATAGAAATTTTGATTAAAAAGATAGAATTTGGACTTGGTGAATAAGAAAAGAAATTTCGGAGAGAATTAGAGTGAGAAGTTAGGCTCCGTTTGTTTCGGGGAAAATAACTTCCGGAAAATGATTTCCTGGAAAATATTTTTCAGAAAAGGAAAACATTTTTCGAAAATGTGGAAAACGTTTTCCGGAAAATGAGGAAGATGTTTTCCTGAAAAACAACTTCCTTAGGAAAATGGGGAAAACGTTTTCCGGAAAATGAAGATGTTTTTCGAAAAATTATTATTATTATTATTATTATTACTATTATTATATTTATTTATTTATTTTTATTATTATTTTTATTATTTTTATTATTTTTTTATTATTATTTTATTATTATTATTATTATTATTATTATTATTATTATTATTATTATTATTTTATTATTATTATTTTATTATTATTATTATTTTATTATTATTTTATTATTTTTTATTATTTTTTTATTATTTTTTATTTTTATTATTATTATTATTATTATTATTTTATTATTATTATTATTAATATTATTATTATTATTATTATTATTAAAATACTATCCATCCACTTTTTTTACACCATTTTCCGGAAAACAACTTCCTTAGGAAAAATTCGGAAAACGTTTTCCTTAGAAACGGCGGAAAATGTTTTCCGAAAACCATTTTCTCCATTTTTCGGAAAACTGCCAAACACCGGAAAATGGGGAAAACGTTTTCCGAAAAACAAACATGTTTCGGGAAAAATGGGAAAAACGTTTTCCGGAAAATTACCAAACACCGGAAAATGGGGAAAACGTTTTCCGAAAAACGTTTTCCTCCCATTTTCCTGGAAACAAACAGGGCCTTAGAGAAAGAAGAATTTTGGAGAGGAAACTTGATAATTTTTCATTGATGATTTCTCACACCATTCGTTCCCCCTTTTAACATCGGTAACAATCACTACACCGGAAATAATAAACCGGCTACCACAAACTCAGTCTAAACCAACCGACTCCTACTAAACAAATCAAACATAACTACACTAACGAAAATACTAACCGACTACCAACGGTCATCCCCTTATTTAGCCCCAGATCATTACCGCGACAGTTTTCTTGAAATCTGACGTAGCGGAAGCTAAGATAGATGATTGATTACGGGTAGAAATTAATCAATACGCGAATCAATCCTTCAATCGCGGTCGAAATTAATCTAGACTACAAATTGGAACAAGAAAACGATTGTTATTTAAAACGGCAAAACTCCCTTAACAAAACCCTAAAAAGTGTTTAAATACTCCTTCCACATCCTAACACAACCCTAGACTGAAATAATAAAACAATGACAAAATTAACCCTACTTAGAATTCAAAATTCAGTAATAAACGGAGATGAAAAAAACGAACGTAAAAACCCGTCACGCGAGGCGCCCGCCTGGGCACAATCCAGGCGTCCGCCTGGAATCCCGTAACCTCCCTTGTCGTTGAAGGAGTATGAGGCGCCCGCATCACCAAGTTGAAGCGCACGCATCAGCAACCGAAAGCTTCCCCTCCGCAGCATGATTTGAGGCGCACGCCTGGAGTAAATGAGGCGGCCGCCTCGCCTGAAACTCAAAGGTTATGCCCATTGCGGTCGAGCGACTCCAAGAACTCGAACGCCAACTCTTCGATTGCATCATTCTCCCCACGCCTGAAAAAATTCGTCCTCGAATTAACAACCACTTCATCATCAGACGAATCCCCAGCATACGGAACCAAATGCTTCACGTTAAAGACATCCGAAGTACGAATATGACTTGGCAGCTTCAACTTGTATGCATTTGGATTAATCTTCGCAATGACCTCAACAGGACCAATCTTCTTAGCCGACAACTTATTATACTCACCAACTGGAAAACGGTCTTTCGTCAAAATAGCCCACACAAAATCACCAACCTGGAACTCAACAAGACGCCTTTTCTGATCAGCTGCCTGTTTGTACCTAGCGTTCGCAGCCTCCAAATTAGCACGAACCTTGGTATGAACATCCTGCAACCCAGAAACCAGATCGACCGCTTTACCATGCACCTTGTGTTTGCTGGGCAATGTAATCAGATCCAACGGACCCTTCGGCTGAACCACATAAACCACCTGAAATGGACTAAAACCGGTACTGCGATTAATGGCATGATTGTGGGCAAATTCTGCCTGACACAACTTCTGATCCCAAGATTTAACATGATCCCCAACCAAACATCGCAGCAAATTACCCAACGACCTGTTCACCACCTCGGTCTGCCCGTCAGTCTGAGGATGATAAGCACTGCTGAAATTAAGCTGAGTATTAGCCATTTTCCACAAGCTGCGCCAAAAATGACTTAAGAACCGGGTATCACGATCAGACACAATAGTAGACGGTAGACCATGCAGACGGTAGACCTCCTTGAAAAATAACTGAGCCACATTAACCGCATCAGTTGTCTTCTTACACGGAATGAAGTGAACCATCTTGGAAAACCTGTCGACAACCACGAAGATGGAATCAAACCCCCGTTGTGTACGTGGCAACCCCAAGATAAAATCCATACTAATCTCCGACCACGGCTGACTCGGAACAGGTAATGGCGTATACAACCCCGCATTAGTAGCAGCCCTTTTTGCCATGTGGCACACCCGACACCGCTGCACGTACTTATCGACTTCCTTACGCATACTTGGCCAAAAGTAAGAGGCCTGAACAAGCTGCAAAGTACGATCACGACCAACATGTCCCTCACCGTGAAGCTCCTGTATAATCATCAAGCGGAGACTACAATCAGGAACACATAACTGATTACCTCGAAACAAGAACTCATCATGAATCAAGAAATCTGGTTTATGCCCAGCCTGAACATCCGCCAACACGACCGAAAAATAAGGATCAGCAGCAAGTAAATCACGGAACGAATCAAATCCTGGCACTTCCACACGCATAGTCGTTAATAGCCCCCGACGCCTACTCAAGGCATCAGCCACCTTATTAGTAACTCCCGCTTTATGATTGACCACAAAAGTGAATTGCTGCAGAAAAGCAATCCACCGAGCATGTCGAGCCGAAATCTTGTCTTGACCATGAAGATGGCGCAAGGAATCATGGTCGGTAAACAAGATAAACTCCTGATGGAACAGATAATGGCGCCAATGCTTCACAGCCTGAACAACAGCATAAAACTCCACATCATAAGTACTATACCGTGTCTTGGCTCTCGACAGTTTCTCACTGAAATATGCCACTGGCCGCCCATTCTGACTCAAAACAGCCCCAATACCCACCTTCGAAGCATCCGTGTGTAACTCGAGCAGTGTGAAAAATCTGGTAACACTTAAATAGGGGCAGTTGTCAACCGCTCCTTAATCAGCTCAAATGCGACGTCGGCATCAGCAGTCCAAGTGAAACGAACCCCTTTCATACAATCAGTAATAGGAGCCATGATACTACTGAAACGAGGAATGAAACGTCGATAGAACGATGCCAAACCATGAAAGCTCCGTACCTCGGTAATCGTAGTAGGGCGAGACCAATTCTGTACCGCTGCCACTTTCTCAGTATCCACCTGAAGTCCAGCACCCGAAATCACATACCCCAGAAATAATACCCGAGGCACCATAAAAACACACTTCTTAGTCGCGGCAAAAAACTTATCTTTACGGAGCACCGACAGTACTTCACGCACATGCTGCAAGTGGTCCTCCTGACTGCGACTGTAAACAAGAATGTCATCAAAATACACCACCACAAAAATCCCAATAAAGGGTCGCAGCAACTGGTTCATCACACGCATGAACGTACTCGGGGCATTAGACAACCCGAAAGGCATCACCAACCACTCGTACAAACCCTCACGAGTTTTGAAGGCTGTCTTCCATTCATCTCCTGGCCGAACACGAATCTGATAGTACCCACTCTTCAAATCCAACTTTGTAAAAACTGTAGCACCACTAATCTGATCAAGCAAGTCATCCAAACGAGGGATCGGAAACTCAGACGGACCGGTGATTTTGTTGATAGCTCTGCTGTCAACACACATACGCCAAGACCCATCCTGCTTAGCAATCAGAATCGCCGGAACGCCACAGGGACTCAAACTCTCCTGGATATGTCCTTTTGCCAACAACTCCTCAACCTGCCTCCGCAACTCCTCATGTTCTCTAGGACTCATGCGATAATGAGGTCGATTAGGCAGACTAGCCCCAGGAACCAGATCGATATGGTGCTGAATATCCCGAAGTGGGGGTAATTCCGCAGGAAGCTCATCTGGAAACACACTAGCAAATTCCTGTATCAAAGGGAGTACTTGGGAGGAATACGAACAGAATCAGGAACTGCCTTCCCGATCAAAACAAACACTCTATCAGTCGAAACCACCTCGTCCTCAAACTGTGCGAAAGACAAGAAGGACGCACTCGAGGCCGGTGTCTCTGTGTGGGTTACTGGTTTCGTAGGAGCTAACACATACTTAGCCCCATCCACCAACAAACTGTAAGTGTTAGAACGGCCATTATGAAAAACTTGTCTATCAAACTGCCACGGCCTCCCCAACAAAAGATGGCAAGCATCCATAGCAACCACATCACACCACAATTCATCACGATATTTTGCACCAATAGAAAATGAAACACGAGCACGTTTAGAAACTGTTACCTCGCCGCCCTTCTTCAGCCACTCTAGCTTATATGGCTTAGGATGTTTTTCTGTCGGAATATTCAGTTGCTGGACCGCCTCCTCCGCAATGATGTTCTCACAGCTGCCTGAATCAATGACAAAACGACAAACCTTACCCAAAATCGTACAAGTGGACCGAAAGATGTTGTTACGAAGCCACTCATTCTCCTCCGATGTACGCGGAGTCAAATAAGAACGGCGCACAACAAGAGAAACACCCACATCACCAGTCAGGACCTGCTCTTCTTCATCAAACATAGGGTTCTCATGTACTGCACTGTCATCGACCCACGGATCCTCCTCCGTATCATTGAATAACGCTTTCTTGCCCGCTTGTTTGCAGTCTACCTGTCGATGTCCAACCTCGCCACAGCCAAAACATTTGATACTGTTGTTCGGCCCACGGGTAAACTGACTGCCAGCCCTAGATGTAGTCGGAGCGACTGTAGTTGTACCACTCGTGACACCGCCCGCTGCACTAACACCGCCCGAACCCGAACCAATGGCACTGGCAAACCGCCTCGACTGTTTCTCAACCGCAAGAGCCTGCTGATGTGCTTCTGACACTGTCCCAATATCGAACATGTTTAAGGTATCCTGGATTTGAACCCGCAACCCACCGATAAACCGTGCTACCGTCTGTTCGGGTGTCTCCTGCAACTCGTTTCTGGCCAGTAATTGATAGAATTCGGTGGTATAATCATCAACCGAGCGCGATCCTTGCTTCAGATTCTGCAACCGCTGAAATAATATACGCTGATAATTGTATGGTAGAAACGCAGCCCGCATCTGCTTTTTCATCTTTTCCCACGACACAATTTTCAACTTCCCGAGCCTAGCACGTGACAGTTTAAGCTGCTGCCACCACGCTGTAGCCCTACCACGCAGCCTCGTGGCCACCAACGCTACCCGCCTATCCTCCGGAACCTGTTTGAACTCCAAGATTTCTTCCACAGTGGCAAGCCAATCCAGAAACTCTTCTGCCTGTAACCCTCCATTAAATTCTGGGATCTCCGTCCGCATACCTGCCTCCCATCGACGGTTGTCCTCCACCACCGGAGGCCGCTGTGGCCGACGGCGAAACTGCGGAATCTCGGGATAGACTTCGTCACCAGTCTCTTCCGAATCCACTTCTGACTCTTGCTGTCTGTGATGATCACCATGATCAGCCTGATGTCGCTGAAGTTGTTCGTTGAGCAGGTCACTCATCCTAGTCGTTAACTGCTCCAACAACCCCTCCATACGTTCATCGACAGCCAATCCAATGCGCTCCTCTATAGTTAGTCGCGGCATGATTCCAAGGATCTCACCGAAGTCTGATACCAACTGACGTAGCGGAAGCTAAGATAGATGATTGATTACGGGTAGAAATTAATCAATACGCGAATCAATCCTTCAATCGCAGTCGAAATTAATCAAGACTACAAATTGGAACAAGAAAACGATTGTTATTCAAAACGGCAAAACTCCCTTAACAAAACCCTAAAAAGTGTTTAAATACTCCTTCCACATCCTAACACAACCCTAGACTGAAATAATAAAACAATGACAAAATTAACCCTACTTAGAATTCAAAATTCAGTAATAAACGGAGATGAAAAAAAACAAACGTAAAAACCCGTCACGCGAGGCGCCCGCTTGGGCACAATCCAGGCGTCCGCCTGGAATCCCGTAACCTCCCTTGTCGTTGAAGGAGTATGAGGCGCCCGCATCACCAAGTTGAAGCGCACGCATCAGCAACCGAAAGCTTCCCCTCCGCAGCATGATTTGAGGCGCACGCCTGGATTAAATGAGGCGGCCGCCTCGCCTGAAACTCAAAGGTTATGCCCATTGCGGTCGAGCGACTCCAAAAACTCGAACGCCAACTCTTCGATTGCATCAAAATCGCAGTTAGAAACCGTGATTTTTAATTAAAATTTTCCCCACTCTTTCCAACTCTTCTTAAAATATGTAGTAATTTTGGAAAATTGAAAACCGCGGCCAACAGCGTTTTCTGACAAGGTTATTATGAACAATATTTTTTGAACCATGACATTTTGGGAAATACTTACAGTGACATTTCGAGAAATACCACCAAGAAGATGCGGGCGTGTGTGTGTGTGTGTGGGGGGGGGCAAGTAATATGACCTTAAAAATGAGCAGAATAGGAATAACAGTTGCATACTACAGGTATTGATGCACATATATTTTTGGATAGCACACATGAACAACAATCTCTCACTTGTTTTCTTCGGGCCAAAGAAACACTTACCAGAATTTGTTACTTTCTAAAGTAATATTAGTAATACACAAATTCAACAGTTTAAGAATAATAATGATCTTCATTAAACAATCAGCTTTCTGTGTAAATGGTGTCCTCCTCCATCTTCATCATGGTGATGAAAAATAAGTGTCAAAATACCAACTGCACATAGCACGGAACCAACAAGAAGCTTGTCGTACCTTTCCACCCAGTGAAACTTAAGTTGACTTGCACCGTAGAATGAGAGAGCCACAAGCGAGGTCATCACCGTTATAGTGCTGCAACCAAATCATCACCTTACTTCCATGTTAATTTGTACATGTATAAACATTAACTTTAACACAAACTAAACTCACTCTCCCCCCTAAATGAGTGTCCGTCCATTTTTTGGTTTTACAAGGAAATTAAGAATGTTCACTTTTATACACCTGTTTTTTGTAGAATATACTCCCTCCGTCCCATAACAAGCGACACACTTTGCCATTTTGGGCGTCCCACTGATAAGTCACACTTCCTAAAATGGAAAAGAATCTTTACTATTTCCTCCACTCATTCTCTCCTACATTATTATAATACTCACAACACCATTATAATTTACTATTCTCTCCACTCATTCTCTCTCCTACTCAACTATCTACACTCACAACACATCAACCTTTTCACTTTTTCCTTAATTCCCGTGCGGAACAGTAACTGCGTCGCTTGTTATGGGACGGAGGGAGTATATATATATATATACACTTCATCCATCTCACCTGAAAAGGCACAAATTTACGGCAGATATTGTATGTAAATGTGGTATTACATTTGTATGTGTCTTCGATCCTCCGCTTAATTACATCAATGCCCTCCTAAAGTAAATGAATTGTTCTTCTTGTTGAAAGAGGGGTGGTTTGATCAACAAAAAGTGGTTACTTGTTAAAATACACTTGTAGTGTGGGTATCCTAACAATACCTTCAAATGAGCACACTTAAGTCACTGTAAGTAGAAATTAGGACAATAATTTATAAGGTTACTTTAGTAACGTCGATAGGGAATGAACAAATGCGCACTTATAAAATGGAGTGAGTACTTCTTAGTGTAAACTTAACTGAGTGAATGCCAATCTTCTATAACCTCTTCAGACTGGAACTTGAGGGGGGATTGGGGGAGGAGGTGGTTGGGGGCTAATATTTTCATTATGGGAGCCCACTAAAAGAGTTGGACAAATATTAAGCATACTATAGTACTATTGACTCTAGAAATCGCCATATTCTATTATAGCATCACAAGTGATTTGGATTGGTTGGATTGGATTATAACTTGCGGTTTGAGGCAATGATTATAACTAGCTTGAAAGTAAAGCACTCTCCAAAAGCACAAGTGCCAGGATCCAAGAACATGTTTGACACTAGCCAAGCTCCAAAACGCTATGTCAAACTATATGAAGCACTGCCAGATATTAAATGTGCCAAAATGTACGTTCAAGATATTGGGAAATCGTAACAGCTAAAAATAAAAGCGGAAGTTCTCATTACAACTACCCCCCCAGAATTAAGTAATCATAAAACATAACCAAATATTGGTTCTGGTCCATTATACTTGGGGGTACTTTCACTTTAACCATTATACTTTCTTATTAACATAAAAACCAAAGTACTAAATTTTCTCTTTCTATCATAGCCACAAAAGTTATCTCGTCAGATTTTAATGGATGGAAAACCATAGTTGTTCACATTTCCAACCCCTAAACTTTTAAATGGACCAACCCACTGGCCCCACCCCTGCAACCACTAACGCCACCATCAGTCACCACCACCATCCCACCACAACCACCTCCATCAACACCATCACTCCCACCAACACCATTCAACATCACTACCATTACCTGCAATGCCTTCCACCGGGCCTATGATTTAAAAATATGGTATTGGTGGTGGGGTTGTAATGGTGGCAGCGATGGTGGTGGTGAAAGATTGGGGTGGTGAAGGAGGTAAAGGAGGTAAAGGAAGTGGTAGTGGGATGGTGGTTGGTAATAGAGGTGGTCGAGGTGGTGTAGGTAGTGGAGTTAGTGATGGAAGGGATCATGGAAGCAACGATGGTGGTGACTGGTGGGCGTGGGGCCATTAGGGTGGTGGTAATGGGGTGATGGTGTGGCCCTCCATTTGGAAATGTGAATTATTTAAAAAAAAAATCCATCCACTAAACTCAACAGGGTTAACATTTGTGATTGTCGAACGAGAAAATCAATACAACGGTTGTTTTTATGTTGATATAAAAGTAGAATGGTTAAAGTGAAAGTATTCCTAATGAACGGTGGACAAAAAGCGAAATTTGGCCTAAAAGAAAATATGAAATATTAGACAAACAATTCTAAGAAAATATGATATACTCCATCCGTCCCATAGTAATATGCACAAATGAGCTTGGCACAAGCACATGGGGATTTGGCCTGCTGGCTAGAGCTCATGGCTTCCAACCTGGAGGTCATGGGTTCGATCCCCCCAGAAGTTAGAGGGAAGGCTTTCTCTCCCTAGGATTTATCTCATAGGCACTTCTGTGCGTGCATGTGTGTGTGTGAATGTGTGAGTAGTGAAAAAAAAAATGAGCTTGGCACAAGAATTAAGAAAAAAGGTGAAAAATGTGATGTGTTGTGAGTGTAAATAGTTAGGTAGGAGAGAGAAAGCAAAGTAAGTGGGTAATTGTTGTATAACAAGTGGATCTCATTTCCATTTTGGGCCTTTGTTGATTACTTTGGGACGACCAAAATGTATCTTTTTCCATATTACTATTGCCACGGGACGGAGGGAGTATTTGGTGATTTGTGTTGCTTACATGCTTCGTATGTAGGAGCTAAAATAAAGTGTAAGCTCCCATTTATTTATTTATTGATCCATTATTTGTATATGTTATTACACTTTTAGACAATATTTTGTTATAATGTGTCCCAAATCCCAGTATGCTATGTCGTACAATGAATGTGTTGGACTCAGTGATTCTTGGCATGTAAGCCACAGCCAAAGAAAATACATGGAATCAAATAGAAATTTTGAACTTTTAAAAGCCCTACATCATTGTCCGATTGCAAAAATTCGAACACAAGAACAGTTTCTTTCATCTGGAATGAGGACTCAACAAAGTGGTATATATCTTCAAGCTGAAAAATGATTCTAGTAGTTATCCACTTTCATAGATCTTCATAAAATCAAACGCTTGACCAACTATCTACATTTTAAAGTCTACATAAAGATACTTTCCTCCTATTTATTTTCCTGTCAATCTAGAAATTAACATCTTGACATCAAATTTTACGCCATTGTAAATAGATAAACTGAACAGAGATTCAAGTATCAGAAAGAATAGCCAACAGGATTGTTACCTGAATAGTAGTACTATTATTGCAAGGATCATCATAGAAGAGGAATTTCCAACAGCAAGAAAGACTGGCAATGTGGTTGCACAGGGAGATAATGCAGGAACAAGGACCAGCCCAGCAACAGCCATCTTTTCCATGGGTTGGTTGTGAGAATGGCTGTGACCACCCTTTCCAGTCAGGAACAATATGACATAGCCACCTCCAAGGAAAACCAGTAATAGAGATGCAAGTTTATGAACAGTTTCTTCCCCAGCTATGGTGTTTGTTATGGTAATTGCTGTAATTCCAAGAAGCGAAGTTGATAAGACATGCAAAACTGCTCCAAATGTGGCTGCAAAAGAGACATAAAAGACATGCAAGAGGTCAGCAAAGACAGAAGAGTCTGTTTTCTAAACATAGTTACCCACTAGTTCTGCATTGTATATCATTTTATAACTTTTTACAATTTTGATAAGTAAAGACTGCCAGATATTGAGAGAGTGCCAACAGGTGCCACCAATGCACATTAAAATAAACAAAAACACCACAAAAACAAAAACAAATAAACAGGAACTAGAGAAAATTGAGAGATAGAGAGAGAAAAGGAAGGGAAGGGAAAAGAAGAGAACATAATTGTCCAAAAGTTAAGATAAATGATCCAGAAACTCCGGTGGTATCCAGTTCATTAATCAGTAATCTCTAGAAGCAATTAACCTACTATCTACAAACTCCAGAAACCCTCATTGAACCAAAAGTGAATTAGATTCAGCATCGTTCACTTTAATCTCTAACCTCTATACACGAAGATCCACTCCATCATACTTCTACTTCTATCCTTCTAAATGCTCCCTCCGTCCCATCATAAATTTCACTTTCCTTTTTGAAAGGTCGCATTTCTAAATTAGGAAAGACTCTTAGTGAAATTTTACCATTGTACATGCAATTTACAAATAAGTAAAGTGCTTTTGTTAAAAAGGTTGACAAGTCAACTCAACGTTTATTTTGGGACCGAGGGAATACTAGCACAAAGCACAGAGGAGATAACCTCCACCTTTGCTTGTAAGATTTTCCCAACACAAACATCTGACCAAACGAAAAAAAGAGATTCAACAATCCCGAACAGTATAGGTAACATGCTCATAACCCAAATCATTCCAAACGATACTAGTCACAAGCTCCAGTGCGCTCTTCAAGGTTCACTCAAACGAGAAAATTTAAGCACCAAAGAAAAAGTGTATCATAATAAATTATTCCCTCATCGTGCAGTAAATCAGCGATATACACACTACAAGAAGCATCCAGCACAAAAGCACAAGAAATAAGCAAGCAGCATTAATCTGTCCCCATGAAGGGCTATACACTGACAAATTCTGTGTCCATCCTCCAATAAAAGCCTCTAAAATAAGTCAAAAGAAGGAAACTCTCAGCAATGGGGCTAACCAATTCTCCACTAAAACTGTTTTAAACAGCCTATCCCAAAGACACCAAGCACTTGTGCAGTAACAGAAACTATTCTCATAAGACTTTAAACATTACATACCAGTCTGGTGACCTCTATTGAAGAACAATACCATACTTATTCAGCACAATGGCCATAATATTCAAAGGAACTCTCGATGTCCAAAAAAAGAAGAAGAGTGAGTAATGAGGGGATTGCATGAGAGGAGACATTAACAGTTTACTAGAGATACTGCAGGAAGGCTCTGAAGTGACAGTCAAGGCGCGGGCGGGAGACGAAAAATGAAAGGACATCCACATTGGCGGACTCAAGAGCACAAGCAAATTTCATATCTGATCTGGATCAAGGAAGAGCATACAAACGTAATTATTTGAAAATTTCTACCTAAAACACTGTCATTGAAACCCTGAACCTATATAAACTAGACATCATTATTAATAGTTTGTAGTTTTACAAAACTGCAGTTCAAATCACAACTGAGCACCAATCAACTCCAAGATTCAGCCAATACTAACCTCACTATTTAATTTCCAATAACCTTTATTCAAATAATTTAAACTCTATTTATTCAAGATTTTTGTGGTCGACTAAAACCATTAGCCAACAAGAGAGATTTCTGACAGTTTATGACCAAATGAAGCAACTGTAAACTTTGACTATGATTCAGCCCCTTCCATAGCTTTGTCAATCAGTGGCAAAGCCAAGAATTAGGGAGAAGGAGGTCGAAAATCAGTATAATTTGTTTCCCATGTAATAATACGGACTAAATTTCATTTTAATGTAAATTTCATTACTAAGGGTCCGAAAAGTAGGATGCACTACTACATCTAATTTGTTCAAAAGCAAAAGCTCTAGCTAAAACCTACTCCCTCCGTCCCCAACCTAAGTGCACACTTTGACTTTTCACGTAAATTAAGGAAGGAGTATTATATTGAAAGTGTTGTGAGTGTGAAAGTAAAATAGGAGAGAATGAGTGGAGGGAATAGTAAATTATAATGGTGTTGTGAGTATTAAAATAATGTAGGAGAGAGAATGAGTGGAGGGAATAGTAAAGATTCCTTTCCATTTTAGGAAATGTACACGTAGGTTTGGGACGCCCAAAATGGAAATTGTGCACTTAGGTTGGGGACGGAGGGAGTATACAAGTTAATATTTTTTACAAAATAATAAAAATAAAATAAAGCATCCACAAAATATGCCCTCCAAACCTACAATCAATAGGAAAAAAAAAAAAATACAATTGTTTTCTCCTAGTACCCATTGTTTAATACCATTGCAAAATAATTTCATTATCAAATATAGACCCAGTACAATCTTTGAAACTTCAGTCCAACAATAAGGAAATGGAGTCTAATTAGGTAAGTATCTCATATTGAATTTGTGATATTATGCAATTTAATTTCCAATCACACGAGGAGTCTTCAACGCCAATAACGACGACGCTTCGTCTTCTCTAATCCATATTTCCAATCAGAATGTTAATAAGATATACTCCCTCCATCCCAAAATGAATGACAATATTTCATTCATTTTAAAAAGGTTGATTTTTGTAGAAAATGCATAAATGGTCTTGCTATGCACATTCAAATTCTTAGTTTTGCAAATATATAATGAGCTATGATTTTTTTATAAGAAAACATTTAGGGACAAAGGTTTTTGGAGAAGTTTTTTCAAAAGGTAATTCATTATGAGACAAAAAAGGTCATTCAGCTTGAGATGGATGGAGTATTATTTATCCTTTATTTACAATAATTATTTTTGGAACTTTAAATGTTGAACAGGGCCCCTAAAATCATAGGACCGGCCCTGATTAAATACCAATAATTCTAAAAATTACAACAACAACAAAGCCTTGATCCCAAAATAATTTAGAGTCGACTAACATGAATCCTCGTATGTGTCATCATCATGAAAGAAAAGATGAAAGAAAAAAAAGCAAGTTAAGGAAGAAATAGGAATAAAATTTAGAAAAGGAAAAGAAGAGAAGAAACAAAAGTGATAATAAAATAATATGTATACTCCCTCCGTCCACATAGTTACTTCACAGTTACTGTACTCACGTAAATTAAGGAGGGAGTATTATATTGAAAGTGTTGTTAGTGTGAAAGTAAAATAGGAGAGAGAATGAGTGGAGGGAATAGTAAATTATAATGGTGTTGTGAGTATTAAAATAATGTAGGAGAGAGAATGAGTGGGGTAGGGTTAATATTTTAATGATATAAATTTTCCATTTTAAGTAAAAAACAAAGTGTGAAATATGTATTTGGACGCCCAAAATAGAAAGTGTGAAGTAAGTATGTGGACGGAGGGAGTATATAATACAAAGAAAAAAAATTAAAAAAATAAACAAATCAAACCTCATCAACCACATGAATTTTTTCCCTCCGGTCCAACCTGTTCAACACCATATTTTCATCCGATCCAATTAAACTCGTAATCATTTTCAATTACCATTATCCAAGTTTGCTTGGGCATTCCCCTACTCCTCACTATTTTATCACTTCTCCACTATTCATGCCTCCTAACCGATGCATCACTCGGTCTCCGTCTCACATGACCAACCGATCTTAGACGATTCTCCCACATTTTACCTTCAACGAGGACAACTCCTACTTTCCCCAGATGACCTCATTCCTCAACAGATCCTTTCTTACATGCCCACATATCCATCGTAGCCTACGCATCTGCGCCACATTTATCTTGTGAAAATGACATTGTTTCATAACCCAACACTCCATATAGCAGCACCGGCCTTATTGTCGTGCGATAGAATTTTCCCTTTAATCTATGAGGCATGCATGACACGTAAAAATCCCGTAAAACTCTTACTCTTCAACCAACATGCTTTAATCATATGAGTCACATCTCCATCCAATTCTCCATCATTTTGGATAATAAATCAGAGATAGCGAAAAAAAAAGTCAGAAGCTTGGACAATCTTTCAATCGAATGTGATCACCCCTGATTCCAACTCTGCTAAACTTACCCTCCGAATATTCAATCTTACTTCGGCTCAGTCTAAAATCTCGAGATTCCAAAGTTTGTCTTCACAATTTCAACTTACTTTCAACACCCTCTTTATGAAAGACAAAATAGTGAGTCTAAAACTCACGTGCTCCTATTCTGCCAGATCACCTTAGCTAGATAATATTGTACATATTTTGTTGACTTTTTATTATCATCTTATATTTAGTTTCCTTGTAAATAAGTTGTAAATAAGGAGGAGATTAGGCTTAATTAGTGGAAGGAATATCTTCCTAGTTTAATGGTTGTATAGTCCTATTAATATTCATCTATCACAAAGGAAATATCGATTGGGGGTTTTCCATCATTATCCCGTCTCCCTCTCTCAACTGCTCTTCTCTCCTTCGTTTTCTTAATTCTTCCTTCATCTTTATTTTCCTTTGCAGGTGATTTCGTTCATGATATCAAGAGCGACAAAAAGCCATGGGTGATGAATCTTCAGCTTCGACAAAAACCATGGCAAATAACGGTTCAGGGCAAGGTACTCCATCTTATAATAAACATGGTCTTCCAATATTGTTTAATGTACAATCGTACATGGATCACTGTAGGTTGTCCAACGAGAATTACCAGAATTGGAGTTCTCTTTTTCTCTTTATGTTGGAATTCACTGTCTCACCCATATTGTGTCGGACAAAAACCCTCCTCCCAGTACTCTCCCCAAGACCACCACCACCGAAAAGATTCCCAATCCTGCTTTCGAAGCCTTTACTCATACCTCTCGATTTATTCTTGGCTGGATCAAAGCCATTGTTACCTCTGATTTCCAGCCCCATGTCAATCCATGTCTCACCGCTCCCGAAGCTTGGGATCTCCTAGCCAAAGAATTTGGGGTAGCCTCTACAATCCATATCCAAAAGCTTCAAGAAGAGCTTCATGACCTTACTCTAACTCCGGGAATGACCATTCAAGAATACATTCTCAAAGCCAAAACTCTGTCCCACTCTCTTACCCGTGCGGGTGAAGCCGTAACCACCCAAACTTTCCGTAGTAGGATTCTAGGTGGCTTAGGTCACACCTGTAAAGAGTTTATTACCACACAAAATTCAAAAGGGGGTACTTCTATCGAGGACCTTAAAGACCTTAAAGATCTTCTTCTGCAAGAAGAGGCCTTACAAAAACGATTTTCCCATAAAACTTAGTGCCCTAGCAGCGACAAAGGAACCTGAAAAGCCCAAACATCCATCTCCCACAGTCGGTTTCTCAAACTCTAGTCACCTAAGTGGGTTTCGGCAGTCTGGTCAAAATGGGCAGGGGGGTTTCTTATTCTTTCCTAATCAGAATCGGGGTAATGGGAACCGTAACCAAGGGCGGAACAAAAACAAGCACAACAATCGTGGCCTTCTTCCTCTTCCAAACCACTTCCCCGATGCCTCACCATCAGCCTATGAGACAACCCCCTCCTCTTGTTCCATACACTCCCCCAAATCCGTTTATGAGTTTCGATCCTACTGTAGTACACTGTCAACTCTGCAAGAAAGCAGGTCATGATGCAACCACTTGCTATCAAAGAGGTAATTTTGCTTATACTGCACAGTTTTATCCAAATCAATCTAATGTTGGAGGCCCTTCTTCTGGACATTCTTCACATATGGCTCCAGTCTCGTTCGTTCTTGATTCTGGTGCAACGGATCACATGACATCCAATCCGGGTGTCCTGCAAGATTACTCTCCATATTCAGGTACCGACTCTATTCTTGTAGCTAATGGTTCTTCCCTCCCAATAGCTAATGTTGGTTCTACAAATTTTTCTGCAAATAATCATAATTTTGTTATGAACACTGTGTTACATGTTCCAAAAATCAGTCGTTCTTTGCTCTCTATTCGCAAGTTTTGCCTAGATAATGACTGCTTCTTTGAACTAACTGCTTTTGAGTTTTGTGTGAAGGACAATCGTACCAAGAGGAGCACTCTTTTTGGCAGTAATGTGGGAGATCTCTACACGTCTTTCAGCCCCAATTCTCGCTTAAATTCCTTAGCGTTAATTGGGGAGTGTACTTCTCCTTCTACGTGGCATGCCCGCTTGGGTCACCCCTCATCTCAAGTTTTCCAAAGTTTAGTCAATAAAATTCGGATACCGGTTAGAGGTCCTGTTAAAAGTAGGGAGATGTGTCATAGTTGCCCTCTTGGCAAATCTTGTAATCTTTCTTTTGAACTTCGTAATTTTCATTCTGCAAAACCATTAGATTTATTACATTTGGATGTTTGGGGACCTTCCCCGGTACCTTCTGTTTCTGGATTTAAATATTATTTCTCCATTGTTGACGACTTTTCTCGCTATGTATGGATGTTTCCCTTGTTTCGAAAATCAGATGTTTTTTCGGTTTTTACTGATTTTAAAACTTTTATTGAAAATCAGTTAACCTGTAAAATATATGCCATTCACACCATTAAAACCATTCTGAAGGGGGAGGGGAATTTATTAATCGTCAATTTGCCCCCTTTTTGGTTCAACATGGCATCAGTCACCGTTCCTCTTGCCCATATACAGGCTCGGTTATTACACGGCTAATTAGGTTCTACAGCACAGGGCCCCCAAATCTGAGAGGCCCCCAATTTAGATTGGCCCATTAGTATATGTCTTCATAAAAAAAAAAAAAAAAAAAATTAGCAACGCAATTGATGACGAGATGACGGCGAAATCAAGCGTGATCTCTCCGACTCTCGCTTCCTCCGCCATTGACTAAATTGCAACGGTAAAAAGAAAAATTCTTGTATAAATTCAATTGAAGAGAAAAAGGGAAGGAATACCTATAAATTTTCCATCCGCTCGACGCTTGGTAGTGCCGCTTTAGTTTCACGCGTTGTTTCAATGGCGCAGACTACTTCATATTCGATTCTTCATCCAACCAAGGTATTTTCGGTTTGGGGGTCTCTCTCGCCTTGTTTGATTGTGTCTCAGTGTGTTATATTTGTGAGGGATTTTCCGATTTGGGAATAATCGTAGAGAGAGAAAGAGAAACTTAGAAAGAAAGAGTAAAAGAGAAAGTGAGATTTGAGAAAGAAAGAGTGGGGTGGGGGTCCTGGTCAAGGCACCGAATCTTCTAGCCCGCTAGCACGGTTGGGTTGGTCCAACTAAGAAACAATGGTCATGGATGGTTGTTTATTTGTTAATTGAAATTGTTTATTGTTTAAATTTGTACACATATTCCCGTTCCTGTGTCACTGTTGTTGTGTTGTTGAATATTGATAGAATCATATAACTTTATTTAATTAGATTTTAGTTGCTTTTTTTTTTTTTTTTAGATAAAAAAATGAAACTTTCATCTTGATTTAATTATTAATATCAATTTTTGTTTGCTAATTTGTTGTTGTTTCTTTTGCAGAGTTAATATAGATGTCATCAAGAAAATTTTTATTGGGTTAAATTGCACTTCCAGGTTTCTTCAATCCATTGCATTTTAATTATTTTTTTATTAGTAAAAGTGTTATAAGTTTTCGGTGATATTTTTAATAATGCCTCCAAAAATTAGAAAATATATTCCTGGTATAGTTATTGTGTTTTTTAAAAAAAAATATTAGGGCTCAATTTTCATATTTCGCACAGGGCCCCTATAATTTTCGGGACGGGCCTGCCCATATACCCCACAACAAAATGGTGTCGTAGAACGGTAACATAGACATATATCTGAAATGGGGTTGTGTTTACTTGCTCACTCGCATGTTCCGAATTCTTTCTGGTTAGAAGCTTACTCTACTGCTGTCTTTCTAATTAATCGTTTACCAATGCGTCAACACAGTTATATGTCTCCATACGAGAAATTGTGGCAGAAAACTCCTGATTACAAGTTCCTTAAAGTGTTTGGGTGTACTTGTTTCCCGAATTTGGTACCCTACAATAGGCATAAACTCATGCTTAAATCTACTCCCTGCGTCTTCTCAGGATATGATTTAATGAGGAAAGGGTACCGGTGCTACAATCCTGTTTATTAATGGCAAAATTTTTATATCCCGACATGTATTATTTGACGAGTCATTTTTATTATCTTGTCAAAAATTTCTCTATTCTTTGTTCTGTTTGTGCAAAATTCTTCACAGGTCTTAAGGACTCTTAAGTCCACCCTAGTACTTCTTCTCTTCAGCAGGGCATCGTGAAGAGTGCACGGCCCGCCCACCCGATGGTAGCCACATTCATATGGTCCTTACGACGGGCGTGATCCTTACACCAGCAGCCCAGGCTCACCAAACCTGGCGAGTACTTCTCAAAGACACTTCGGCGGCGAATAGCCAGCTGGCCATGCAGTCCCGTCGGCTCCTGCGTCATCGGACCTACTTCTCCTCGGCACGCTTCGGCGAATAGCCCGGCTCCATGCCTCTGATGGAGCCTCGTCTACCAAAAGCTGGGCCGAGTAGTCCCTGCTCCTGACTCGGCTCGGATGAGCGGGCTCATATCTCCCGATCCGGCCCAACTTCGGCTGGCCATGTGATCGCATGTACCAAATTTGGGCCTCCTTACGTGGTACTCGCCCCGTGGTCGCTAGGAGCAGCGGGGGTGTTCCGTCAGAAGCATTCTTTTGCGCTTCTTTGCCGCCACTGACGGATTCTCCTCTCTTTGAACCACGAACTTTTCGAAACGGCCCCTCGCTTATTGGCAACGGAGCGTACGAGAGGAACTTTTTGCTCTTCCACAAATGGTAACGTGGTCGTTGGTCCCTCCTCCGTCGAATCACCACATTGTAGGAAGCGAGTGGATTTACGAAAGTTAAACGAAAAGGCGACGGTTACATAGAACGGTCCTGGCTACTTTAATTGCCCCGAGGATACGCTCGGCAGAAGGTGTTGATTTTGAGAAAACATTTAGTCACGGTTGTTAAGCAGAGCGCAACTATCCGCGCCCGTCTTGTCCTTGGCTCGCTCTCGAGATTGGCCCATCGGAATAGTTAGATGTTCGCGATGCCTTTCTCGACGGAATTCTCACCGAAGAAGTTTATATGGCCTACAACCTCCGGGGTTTGTTGACTTAGTTTGCCCAATTATGTTTCGTCGGCTTCACCGAGGCATTGTACGGCCTCAAACAATCTCCACAGAGCTTGGTTTCTTCGTCTCCACGACTTCCTTCTCACGCTCGGCTTCTTCAATAGTCATGCAGGATTCTTCTCTGTTTATTCGACATCATCGAGGGAATATTGTGGTCATTCTCGTTTACGTAGATGACATCGTTGTGACAGTTGAAATTCATTGCTCTGTTTACTCACGTAAATTTGACTCCATATGTTCCACGTTTGATAGTAGACGGTTGGGTCCTTTGAGTTTCTTTCTTGGCGTCGAGCGGCAGAGTACTAAGTCATCTCTTCATTTGACTCCGATCCGTGTATGCCTCATATCTTTTACATAAGTACAATATGCATTTGTGTAAGCCAAGCTCTACTCCTCTCGCCCAGGGATCCCATCTTTCGTCTCTTGACAGTGATCCACTACCGCCTTGAGTATATCGTAGTATGGTTGGGGGCTACGTGATATGTAACACTTACTCGTTCGGATATTTCATTTGCGGTCGACGAAGTGTGCGAATTCATGCATTCCCCTCGTTCGTCCCATCTCCAAGCTGTAAAGAGAATTTTCCGGTTCCTTAAAGGTACTATTGACAAGGGCCTCACATTTCAGATTTCTTCAGACACTTCTATCCTAGCATTTTGTGATGCTAATTGGGCCGGTGCTCCTGATGACCTCCGTTCCACCATGGGAGCTTGTGTATTCGTTGGCTCGAACCTGGTTGCTTGGTCGCTTGGCAAACGACCATGATTGCACGTTACAATAGTGAGGCGGAATATAGGGCTTTAGCCTCAGCTCATTTGCTGAAATTCGTTGGTTTTCCTACCTATTTCGAGAACTTGGACATACACTACCTCCTCCGCTTCTATTATGTGATAATATTTCGTCGTCACTTACATGTCGAAAGAACCGGTGTTTCATGCTCACTTGACATATTGAGATAGATTTACATTTTGTTCGCGAATTGCATCAACGAGGTTTTCTTCGACTTCGCCACATTGCTTCCTCGGATCACGTTGCATGACATCTTCACCAAGAGTTCAGCTAAACCACAGCTTCCACATGTTATCTAACAAGCTACGGCTACGACCCTCTCCGCTTAGCTTGAGGGGGTGAAGACAAAGCAGTGAGTCTAGGAGACTCACGTGCTCTATTCTGCGGATCACCTTTAGCTAGATAATATTGTACATATTTTGTTAGACTTTTTATTATCATCTTATATTTAGTTTCCTTGTAAATAGGGAGAAGATTAGGCTTAATTAGTGGAAGGAATATCTTCCTAGTTTAATGGTTGTATAGTCCTATTAATATTCATCTATCACAAAGGAAAGATCGATTGGGGGTTTTCCATCGGTATCCCGTCTCTCTCTCTCTCAACTGCTCTTCTCTCCTTCGTTTTCTTCATTCCTCCATCTTTATTTTCCTTTGCAGGTGATTTCGTTCACTTTAGTCTCATCATTCATTACAATATCATCGGCGAAAAACATACAACATGGTACATTATCTTGGATTGACCTCGTCAATTCGTCCATTATCATAGCAAAGAAAAAGGGACTAAAGTACAAAAGCTTGATGCACAACGATCGTCAATTCTAAAAATTACAAATAAGCCCAAATCTACCAAGAGAAGGGGATCATTTTAAAAATATAGTGGAAATTTTATTTTGCAGTAAAGGGTCGGATTATTCAAAAATTTACAAAATGACCTTAGATTTAAAGTATAATTACAAAACTAACACTAGTAAAAAAATTAGAAAACATGGGGTCAATCGACCCCCTTCCCTAAGCCGTGTCTTCGACAGTGTTATCGGTGAACCTGCCCTCTATATCTATAATAGTACCAAAAAAACATCTTTATTGACTTTAAACTGGAAGGATGCTTAGTGTGTATTGACTTAATGGGAATGACATTGCATATTTAAGAAACAGAGGCGTCAAATAAGGCTTTTCCAGATGCCTGTATAGAATATTAGACTTAAAATTCCTACAATTGAGTGCCAAAATAGAGATGGACTTAGACTCTGTAAATAAACCAACGAGGGAAAAGCCATAGGTGAATGAAGAATGCCGTGATGACTAGTGCACGAATTAGGGCTCAATTCGCAATGTTACCGTTAATTTTGTTATATTCTAATGTCAATAAGCGTATACGTCATCGTTCAGGCATGGATGGAACGTTGTCGTTTTTGTTAATTAGGCATGTTTATCCTTTCCTGTTCGGTTTAGTTGTTACCCGATTTATATATCCGATTCTTTCTGTTTTTTGTTGTTGTCGTTGGTTTGTTACAAAAGGGGAAGGATTAGCATGTGAAGGATATGAATGAACAATTACAAATTCTCTAATTAATCTCTCTTCCTCAGCTAAATCTCTCTCTAAATCTCTTCTCATTCCCCAATTCTCTAACCCTAATCTCTTAATTTCTTGTTCGAATTACCGTGATTCCCCTAAATTGTGTATCGTAATTTGAGGAAATTGTTGAGTCCATTACATTTGGTATTAGAGCTTTATCGATCTGAGGAAATGGTTGAAACTCGTTATTTTGGAGAATGGAATACGAGCATGTGATGAGAGGGTCACATCCTTTGAGGACACTATTCAAGCTAATAAACAAGAGCTTAAGGACGACATAGAAAGTATTTTGATATCTTTGGGTTTAGATATGGATGACATAAGGAAGCTATTGCAGAATATGCAGAAGAATGGTACTACTACTGACAAGGAAGGGTCAAAGGACGATCAAAATCCCTCTTATGGTGGTGGTTCAGGTTTAGAATCCATATTAGGACCCCACCTGAAGTTGGAGGCAGAGGGCATGGGATTCATCAAAAACAAGGAGATCCACTCAAGGACATGACAGGTCTGGGAATTGGAGGCAGAAGAATGGAGACGAAACATGAAGATAAAGGTATCACTGAAAAGTATAAGAAGCATCTTAAATTGGAGTTTCCTAAATTCTCTGATCATGTAAGTTCTTTAATTACAATCTGTTCCAAAGGAAGATAGGGTTGAATTAGCTACCATGCACTTTGAGGGTAGTGCCGAGTTTTAGTTTCAAAATTATATGGAGGATCTGGAATTTCTGGAGTGGGATGAGTTTACATAGAGGGTAGCCTTAAGGTTTGGTTCTCAGGTACATAGAACATTGAAGGTGAGTTCTAAAAGTTGCTACAAGAGGGTACTGTTGCATGCAGACTACTTGGAGAAGTTTGAAGAGCTCAGGTTCATCACGAAGGCAATGAATCCCAGTCTCACTCACCGAAAGATTTTATGTAAACAACTTCAGGCTTGGAAGAAGACTTCAGGTATAGAGTGCATGTACAGTTCCCTACTACACTCTCTCAAGGTATTAGTATAGCTAGTAGTGAGGAATCACACATGGATTTTGCTACAAGGAAGATTAAGCACCCTGGGTTAACCACTAGTTTCTCCCCACAACACCAACTACAAATCCTTTTCCTCCCCAAATACCCTTGCCACAAGTAAACTTCCCAGTTCACCTAAATCATCCTCAGCTAGTGTTGCTTATGTTAATCAATCAATTAAGACCCCTTATCCCATTAAACACTTGACTCAAGTTGAGATGCAAGCAAGGAGGGAAAAAGGGTTATGTTACAGCTGTGATGAACCTTTTAAATTTGGCCACAAGTGCAAAAATAGGCAGATATATATGTTGAATTTGGAAGAGGAGGATTATGAAATATGGCATGACTCAACTGATAATGAGGAGGTCTTAGCTACTCCTGATGAAGGTAAGGAAGTAGATATGAATATTTCCCTCCATGCTCTTACTGGTAGTTCTAATTTGCAAACTCCGAGGTTGACCGGCTTTGTTAAAAGAAAGAAGTTTCATGTGTTAATAGATAGTGGTAGCACTCATGATTTTTTGGATATAGAAACTGCAAAGAGGCTAGGGTGTGTAGTTGCAAACACTCCTGAAGTATTGGTGACTCTGGAAGTAAAGTTTCAAGTCAGGGCAGCTGTAAAGATTTCAAATGATCCATGCAGGGTAAAGACTATCAAACTGACATGAAGATTACGAATCTAGGTGGGTGTGATGTTATTTTAGGTATCCAATGGCTTAAAACCATTAGTCCAGTTACTTTTGATTTCAAGGACATGACACTGAGGTTTAAACTGAAGGGAGAGGAAGTGTGTTTAACTGGAGTTCATAATCAGGCTGTCATTAAAGCTATGTCTACATAGTCAGCCGAAAAAGAGTCGCAGAGATATCCATGTGTGGTTTTCTTGCAGTTATACTCTATGACGGTAGAGCAAGAAAGTAAGGCAGATGAACCTGCATTAGAAGGATTGCTATTAGAATTTGATGATGTATTTGTTGAGCATAAAGGATTACCTCCTGTTAGACAATAGGAACATGCAATTCCCCTAAAGCCAAATAGTCTACCATTAAATAAAAGGCCCTATATACATGTCCTCATTTTCAAAAGACGGAAATTGAAAATTTGGTGAGTGAGATGCTACATAGTGGAATTATTCAGCACAGCTTTAGTCCATTTGCATCTCTAGTGCTACTTGTCAAGAAGAAAGATGATACATGGAGGATGTGCATTGATTATAGAGAATTAAATAGCCTCACAATCAAGGATAAGTTTCCCAACCCTATAATTGATGAACTGTTAGGATGAATTACATGGCTCAAGGTACTTTACCAAGCTTGACCTTAGATCCGGCTACCATCAGATTAGAGCTAAGAGTGCAGACATTTCCAAAACTGCTTTCACGCCACTATGAGTTCAAGGTAATGTCATTTGGGTTAACAAATGCATCTGCTACATTTCAAGCTCTAATGATATTTTGATATATAGCCCTACTTGGGAGGATCATCTGGTACATTTGTTTTGGAAAAATTAAAAGAGCATAAACTTTTTGTTAAAAGGAGTAGTGTTCCTTTGAGCAATAACAAGTGGAGTACTTAGGACATATAGGAGATAGTAATGAAGTGTACTGATTCTAGCAAGATTGAATGCATGCTTAAGTGGCCCATCCCAAAGGATGTGAAAGGATTGAGGGGATTCATTGGCTTGACCGGTTATTACGGAAAGTTCACAAGGCACTACGGCCTTATTAGTAAGTCACTGACCAGGTTATTGTAGAAGAATGGGTTTAAGTGGGATGGGGGAGCTGATAGGGCATTCACCAAACTAAAGGAGGCAATGACTTCTGCTCCAATCCTAGCCTTACCTGATTTTTCAAAAACCTTTATAGTGGAAACTAATGCATGTTACAGTGGGTTGGGGGAGCAGTGCTGATGCAAGATGGCAGACCTATAGCATTCTTGAGCAAAGCTTTATGTCCTAGACATCTAGGACTCTCTACCTATGAGAAGGAGTTTCTGGCAGTTATTCATGCAGTGGAGAAGTGGAGAAGTGGAGGCACCACCTATGTGGACATACATTTCAAATAAAGACGGATGAAAGCTTGAAACATTTAATGGAACAAAGGGTCACTGGTGGGCTTCAAGTTTCAACAAAAATGGGTATCAAAATTGCTGGGATTTGACTACACCATTAGCTATAAGAAAGGGGGTTGAAAATAAGGCAGCCGATGCTTTGTCAAGACAATTTGAGAATAAAAGGGAGGTCCAATGCACTGCAATCTCTATTGTACAACCAGTTTGGGTCACTCAGGTTCTTGAAAATACGGAGAATGATCAAGAGTTACAAAAGATAGTGGAAGGATTAGTGATCTGTCCTCAAGACTTTGCAATTACACTTATCAAGGAGGCTTGGTCAGGAAATTGGGTAAGATTTATGTGGGTAGCACTACTGATATGAGAAAGAGATTAGTTGTAGAACTTCACTCTTCTTCGTTGGGTGGTCACTCTGGCATACAAGACACTTGTAAAGGTCTCACACGGTATTTCTTTTGGCCACCCATGAAGTCTGATATTTGATATTAAAAACTGGATAAGCTCTTGTAGTGTGTCCCAGCAGCACAAGACAGAGAATGTAAGTTCCCCACCACTCCCTATTCAAAGTATGGCCATTTTAATCCATTGAGACACCCTTTCACTGCCCTATCAAGTGGCCAAGTTATTTGTTGACCACATATACAAGCTCCATGGCCTACCAGATTCTATTACTTCTGATAGAGACAAGATTTATAAGTCAATTATGACAAGGCCTATTTTAGGTTTTAGGAACCACACTTCAGCTAAGCTCTACCTTTCATCCACAAACAGATGACCAAACTAAGGCTCGACGGGTATCTAGAGCATTACTTGAGGACTGCTTCTAGTGCCCATCCTAAGCAATGGTCACAATGGTTACCCCTTGTTGAGTTTTGGTAAAACATAAACTATCATACTTCTCTCAAGAAATCTCCATTTGAGGCTCTATATGGTTACCCTCCTCCCCAATCCTTATTCCAACATGAGCAGTACACTAAAGTTGATGACATCAGTCAGTTCTTACAATATAGAGATAAGCAAATCAAGCTGCTAAGAGAAGCCCTACTGAAGCACAAGCTAGAAATAAGCATTTTGCAGATAAGAAAAGGAGTGAAAGGGAATTTCAAATTGGAGATTGGGTCTATCTGAAGTTGCAACCCTACAGCCAGACATCCTCCTTGAAGAGGAACATGAAACTTGCCCCTAAATACTATGGCCCATATCAGGTTCTCAGTCACATTGGAAAGGTTTCTTACAAACTTGCTTTGCTTGCTACTGCCAAGATACATCCAGTATTTTATGTATCACTTCTAAAGAAAAAGAATGAGGACAATGACATTGCTGCCATTCCATTGCCCACTACAGGAGAGGATGGCACCTTTTTAGTACCCTCGGCAATGCTAGACAGGCGCCTTATCAAGAAGGATGGTCGGCTTGCTGCTCAAGTACTTGTGCAATGGACTAATGCTCTACCAGAAGACGCGGCGTGGGAAGATTGGCCAGTGCTAGCTGCCAAATTCCCAAACTTCAATCCTTGAGCAAGGATTTTTTGAAGGATGGGGGAATGTCACGAATTAGGGCTCAATTCACAATGTTACCGTTAAGTCTGTTATGTTCTAATTTCAATAAGCGTATACGTCGTCGTTCAGTCGAGGATGGAACGTTGTCGTTTTTAGGCGTGTTTATACTTTCCGGTTCGATTTAGCTGTTACCTGGTTTATATATCCGGTTCTTTCTGTTTTTGGTTGTTGGCGTTGGTTTGTTACAAAATGGGAAGGATTAGCATGTGAAGGATATGAACGAACAATTACTGATTCTCTAATTTCTCTCTCTTCCTCAGCTAAATCTCTCTCTCTAAATCTCTTCTCATCCCCAATTCTCTAGCCCTAATCTCTTTATTTCTTGTTCGAATTACCGTGATTCCCCTGAATTGTGTATCGTAATTTGGGGAAATTGTTGGGTTCATTACAACTAGGCCTGTCAATTGAGCAGGTTAGGTCGGGTTAAAGCGGATTGAGGTTTGAGACATGTACACACAGTTACAACCCGTTTAAATCCGCGGGTCACGTGGGTCGAGTCATCAATGAACCGGGTCAGACCGCTAGCTTAAAAAATCTCTTTTGGACAGCTGTAAAATAACATAAAGCTAAAATTACAAAACTGCCCATAAGATATCCAAAAACTAAAATTACCAAAATACCCTCATCCTTTTTAACTTGATACTTATGATGTTGTCTGGATGTTGAAGTCACCGAAATACCCTCATCTTTGTTTACATCACAAATTAACTCCATGGTGATGTCACTGTGAGATCACAGAAATTGATATCACCAAACCCAGACTACCCAGTTGGTCTTATCAAAATTACGGGTCAGGTAAGTCGGGTCAGGCCATCCTTTTTCTCTTCTCTTAAAAAAAAAAAAAAAATCGATATGCTTAGGCTTATCAAAAGTACACATGCTCTCATTCATGTTCTGAATTTCAGTAATCTGCTCACCATTGACAAAACTGTTATTATTTAACGGTTTCGGTCACATGCGACTAACAACAATTATTTTTTAACGAAACCAGCTTATTAATGTCAAATCTTAAGATTTCCATTTCTATTAGTAAGGATGTTTTAGGGCTTTCATTCATAAAATTATCGAAATGCACACTAATTGGAGAAATAATGGTTTAAAAAAAAAAAAGACAATTTGGAGAAATAACGAAAAAGAACTACTAACAATTAAAGAAATCGAAAAAAGAAAAAAAAATAAGTTGTAAGATGCCCCCATTTCTCTCTTCTTTCTCTCTTCTTTCTCTCTCTTTAAGATTTTTTTCTCAGCCATGGAAAATCTAGCAGCTACCCTTGTAGATCTATCCCCGTAATTAAATTCGAAGGAACGCATTCACAGAAGGGCGAATCCAGCTCTCCTCCAATACAGATAACAGCTCACATAAACCATACACCCATATGTTAATAAACGACTCTGGATCCTAAACTTTAAAGTCATTTCCCAAGCTTTTAAGGGTTACTACATCCCCTTCTCCCTTCCCACTTTCCTGTGAAAACTTGGAACAACAGAAAGACAGGAATTAGCAGGAAATGGCATATGATGCAATTATCATTAACCTTCTGCCCATACATAGCTTCCGAAAATGAATCCAAAAAACTATTAAGTAGTTTCACATAAGGCAAAGGTATTTTGGAATTGATGATCCTCGACGGAAGAGAAATAAAACTGATTATTAGAGAGGGAAAATGTCACTGAGAAAGTTCCCTCAAGTTGAGCCTATGAATGGATTTTTAAGTGCTCAACCAGTCTAGCCGCCTGATGCAATTGACGCTTCCCCACCTGCAATTCATCTCACCTCAGCATCAATATGAGATATGCTAAAGTCTACAGCTTGTCTTAATGACCCATCCCTCCATGTTCCCCCGACGTAATCATCAGCCTTCATTCTCTCTGCCACATAGACAAGCGGAGAATCACAATCTTCATGAAACCATAATGGATTATGCAACTCTTCAGCTAAACTCACTGCACTGTACATCTCAGAATCGCTGTCCCACTCTGCCTCTTGCCCTAAATCACTATCCTCACATCTAATCTCACCAAACCATCCAGGTCATGCCACAAAGTCCTCGTTACAAGTTGCTGGAAAGACAAGTCCCCTTTGATATCTCAACAGCGTTTCTGCACGTCCAATCTCGGCTTCACCAAACATTTTGTTGCACAAAGAATGCGGCCCATACCTAGAATTCTAAAACTCCTCAAGTTCTATCAATTCTGCAGTTGTAGAAAACTTCTCTCTCACATCATACTCCAAAATTTGAAATGCCGAGAGCAAAATGTTGGGGTCGTAGCCAAACCATGGATGGAGGATCAAGGTTGCAGCGGGAGAAGTGGAAAGAAACGACAAAAAGCGGGGATGTTACAGGACGACATGCACGATCAGCATCGACCCGTGCACATTGGAGTTCAGCGGACAGCAGGTTCAGACAGAACATCCGCTGGGTCGAAATTCTGGTGCAGATTTGGTTTCCTTTTGTGGCGCGAAGTCCTCTAGGCAACATGATTCTTTTCTTGGGCAAGATGTAGGATATTTCTTGGAGAGAAATTAAGTCCTTGTAGGGTTTGGATTGTATTCTTTAAAAGCCAAATGATAACTCTAAATTATTGTAGAAAGTAGTTAGGATATCTATATTGAATGCTGTGAGATCAACAAAGAGAGGCTATTCTAGGGCTGGGTACGGGAGGCGGCGCTTTGGAGTATTCCTTGGATGGCCGGGAAAGCATGTCCTACAGGTGTGAGTTTTGTGAGGGTGTGTGCATAGAGTGGAATTATTTTGGTGAGGCGAAATATGTTCTCTATTATGTAACACGACAGATTCCAGTGCTTATAAAATGAATATACTTGGCTTATTAGTGCCCCCAGATGTATCCCCTTTTAGAAGTGAACAAATCACGTGTTTATTTCTTTATTGCTTTTATATGGTTGTTGCATGTATGTTGATTCTTCCTATCAGTTACTGGTAAGGGACCGTACTGCTTTGATAGACCGCAATTGCACAACACAAAATTTGTCCTCACAAGAAAGTGAAGCATGAGCAGTTTGCATCTCATGTGTATCTTGAATTGGGATGGAGTGCCTCGCACGATTTAAACAACTCGGACTCAAACAACCTATCTCTAGATTCGTAGAGCTAGCTTCATATGATTCAAACACAAGTTAGAAGATAAAATATTACTAGGCCTCGCATAGCTGCAACTTGTTGTTCGTGATAAAGTTCATTAAGCACTAAAGTCCACAATAAGACCCCTATTTTGAAGGGAACTCTTCACCCTCAATAACGAAGAAACTCCTGACCCCACCAAATCTACATCATTGGACAATCAAGCATGGAAAAGGGATTTGAGAAGAGAAACAAATCGATAGACTCTCGGTCACTGGGATTATGATTAAAATTCATGTTCCAAGGCTGGCTATCATCCCACTCTACCAATAAGAAAATTAGAAATGGGATTTGTAGGAACCAAAGAGAGATGAAATAAACAAGGCAACGCCTCAAGAAGTTGAGAATGACCCACCCAGACATCCTCTGGCAATGATTTTGAATCCTTTAACCAATCAATTTCAAAAACCCCTCACTTTAATTTCATGACTTGTAATATCTGTGGACACTTCTTTGTTTCAGACCTTCTACTTCTCTTTCAGAAACCTTAAAGCCTCCCTAACCATGGATTTGACACTCATCACGTCATCCATCAAGCATTTCGTGAAAACTCATTCAGGACAACCATATATTCACAAACCGAAAAGCAGTTGGAACCCCATAGGACAGAATGCCACAGAGACAAAAGAAGAGAACACAAGCAGATTCAACACCCTCTGGAAACAAGTCAGAAAGGATCCTCCCAATTAGCCAGAAAGAGAACGCGATCAGGACTAAAGGCAAGTAGATTCAGACCAGAAACAACTCAGGGGGTGTAATAAATTTGCCCATTACATAACTCAATGACTCTCAAGTCATTCTCACGAACAGTCTTCAAAGCGTCACATGCTACATGCTTACAGACAACGCACATTGAATCAAGCCAAAAACACATTAACCAACTGAAAAATTAAATTCTGCTTACAAGGCATCCAGAATTTAGAACGGATAGGACCGCATATTGACAAGAACCGCTACACCCCTTCCATTCATACTCCCGTAGGCAAATAGACAGAGTAAGACCCTAGAACACCTCTTTCCAACTGGAACAAACAATAATACCCCTAAAAGCATCTCGAAAAGGCACAAACTTCCCAATTCATAAATCTAGTTCCCCAAATACTCCTAATAAGAATACTATCGACACCCCCACCCTAGATTCATTAAAAAAAAACATCAGCAACCTCGGAACATCTTTAACCTTTCTTTTATTACAATCACCAAGACAATATACATTCAACAAACTCCTCGCCTCCCCACAAACACCATCATAAATTACCTATCAAGGAAACTAAGTCAAGACACTCCCTATTACCCGCCCCTTTTCTCCTACCCACCCTTATCTCTCAAGGTAACCAGCAATGCTCAACTCTTCTCCTACTCAATTACAAAGAAATAAGCCAAAACTGGCTCACAATATATTGGCTCCCAATCTTTCAGAGATTACCAAAAAAGGAATTAATTTGGTAAGCCAATTTCCTCCACAACGCCAAGGTGAGACTAAACAAGTAACAGTATGTGTGAGTTTCAATAGGACTCCACTTAATAGAACTGTTACTTCCACAAATGCCCCTTAAACTAAAACATCAGCTGAGGTAACCTAGGATATAAAAAACCTAGAGTGAATTAATCGGAGCGAGGTAGTGAGCCAAATACTCTAATAAATAAGAAACCTCCTTCTAAGGGTCAGTGGAACTCCAGGAACTTGGTAACTTATGTACAAGGGAAAAAACGAATACTACAATTCCACATATACTTTCCCTGAATTAGAGGAAGAAATGTAAAGCTCAAGTTATAACTCAAGTCAACCACATTGGAATCACATAGTAAATCTATCACACTTCTCTCTCCATCGCTGAATTTTTAGAATACTCGGACACAAAACTAAAGTGAGAAGCAATCATGAGTAAGGGAAATAAGGTCCCTCTCTATAAACCTCGGCTAGTGAGAGATAGGGTGAAATTGGCTCTCTAAGCATCAAATCATTCTCTATACCCCCACCACAATTACATATATATGTGTGTGTGTGTGTGTATACACACACATCATTGTCCTCACCATAAGCAACGACCCCCACCCCAATGTATAATATAATGGTAATAATATAAAAATACAAAACATACCTCCATTCCTCTTATAATCATTCTTTGTACACAAATGGCAATGATTATAAGAGATAGTATGTTATATTTTATATTATTACCATTATATTATACATTGGGGTGAGCTTATGGTGAGGACAATGATGTGTGTGTATACACACACACACACACATATATATGTAATTGTGGTGGGGGTATAGAGAATGATTTGATGCTTAGAGAGCCAATTTCACCCTATCTCTCACTAGCCGAGGTTTATAGAGGACCTTATTTCCTTACTCATGATTGCTTCTCACTTTCGTTTTGTGTCCGAGTATTCTAAAAATTCAGCGATGGAGAGAGGAGTGTGATAGATTTACTATGTGATTCCAATGTGGTTGACTTGAGTTATAACGAGCTTTACATTTCTTCCTCTAATTCAGGGAAAGTATGTCGAATTGTGGTATTCGTTTTTTCCCTTGTACATAAGTTACCAAGTTCCTGGAGTTCCACTGACCCTTAGAAGGAGGTTTCTTATTTATTAGAGTATTTGGCTCACTACCTCGCTCCGATTAATTCACTCTAGGTTTTTTATATCCTAGGTTACCTCAGCTGATGTTTTAGTTTAAGGGGCATTTGTGGAAGTAACAGTTCTATTAAGTGGAATCCTATTGAAACTCACACATACTGTTACTTGTTTAGTCTCACCTTGACGTTGTGGAGGAAATTGGCTTGCAAATTAATTCCTTTTTTGGTAATCTGAAAGATTGGGAGCCAATATATTGTGAGCCAGTTTGGCTTATTTCTTTGTAATTGAGTAGGAGAAGAGTTGAACGTACTGGTTACCTTGAGAGATAAGGGTGGGTAGGAGAAAAGGGGCGGGTAATAGGGAGTGTCTTGACTTAGTTTCCTTGATAGGTAATTTATGATGGTGTTTGTGGGGAGGCGAGGGTTTGTTGAATGTATATTGTCTTGGTGATTGTAATAAAAGAAAGGTTAAAGATGTTCCGAGGTTGCCCAGTGTTTTTTTTTTTTAATGAATCTAGGGTGGGGGTGTCGATAGTATTCTTATTAGGAGTATTTGGGGAACTAGATTTATGAATTGGGAGTTTGTGCCTTTTCGAGATGCTTTTAGGGGTATTATTGTTTGTTCAGTTGGAAAGAGGTGTTCTAGGTCTTACTCTGTCTATTTGCCTCGATATGAATGGAAGGGGTGTAGCGGTTCTTGTCAATATGCGGTCCTATCCGTTCTAAATTCTGGATGCCTTGTAAGCAGAATTTAATTTTTCAGTTGGTTAATGTGTTTTTGGCTTGATTCAATGTGCGTTGTCTGTAAGCATGTAGCATGTGACGCTTTGAAGACTGTTCGTGAGAATGATTTGAGAGTCATTATGTAATGGGCAATTTATTACACCCCCCTGAGTTGTTTCTGGTCTGAATCTACTTGCCTTTAGTCACGATCGCGTTCTCTTTCTGGCTAATTGGGAGGATCCTTTCTGACTTCGTTTCCGGAAGGGTGTTGAATCTGCTTGTGTTCTCTTCTTTTGTCTCTGTGGCATTCTGTCCTATGGGGTTCCAACTGCTTTTCGGTTTGTGAATATATGGTTGTCCTGAATGAGTTTTCACGAAATGCTTGATGGATGACGTGATGAGTGTCAAATCCATGAGTTGCAGGGAGGCTTTAAGGTTTCTGAAAGAGAAGTAGAAGGTCTGAAACAATGAAGTGTCCACAGATAATACAAGTCATGAAATTAAAGTGAGGGGTTTTTGAAATTGATTGGTTAAAGGATTCAAAATCATTGCCAGAGGATGTCACGGGTGGGTCATTCTCAACTTCTTGAGGCGTTGCCTTGTTTATTTCATCTCTCTTTGGTTCCCTCACAAAATCCCATTTCTAATTTTCTCTTATTGGTAGAGTGGGGTGATAGCCAGCCTATGGAACTTGAATTTTAATCATAATCCCACGTGACCGAGAGTCTATCGATTTGTTTCTCTTCTCGGAAATCCCTTTTCCATGCTTGATTGTCCAAATGATGTAGATTTGGTGGGGTCAGGGATTTTCTTCTGTTATCGAGGGGTGAAGAGTTCCCTTCAAAATAGGGGTCTTATTGTGGACTTTAGTGCTTAATGAACTTTTATCACGAACAACAAGTTGCGGCTATCTGCGAGGCCTAGTAATATTTTATCTTCTAACTTGTGTTTGAATCATATGAAGCAGTCTACGAATCTAGAGATAGAGTTGTTTGAGTCCGAGTTAGTTTTCGTGCAGACCCATCTCCCAATTCAAGATACACATGAGATGCAAACTTTGCTCATGCTTCACTTTCTTGTGAGGACAAATTTTGTGTTGTGCGGTTGCGGTCTATCCCAGCAGTCACGGTCCACTCACTGTCAGTAACCGATAGGAAGAATCAACATACTTGCAACAACCATATAAAAGCAATAAAGAAATAAACACATGATTTGTTCACTCAGTTCACTTCTAAAAGGGGATACATCTGGGGGCACTAACAAGCCAGGATATTCACTATAAGCACAAATCTGTCGTGTTACAATAGAGAACATATTTCGCCTCACCAAAATAATTCCACTCTATGCCTACACCCTCACACAATCACACCAGACATGCTTTCCGGCCATCCAAGGAATGCCCCAAAGGCCGCCCCGCCCAGCCCTAGGCTCTCTTGTTGATCTCACAGATTCAATATAGATATCCTAACTACTTCTACAATAATTTAGGGTTATCATTTGGCTTTTAAAGAATACAATCCAAACCCTACAAGGACTTAATTTCTCTCCAAGAAATATCCTAGCATCTTGCCCAAAGAAAAGAATCATGTTGCCTAGAGGACTTTCGCGCCACAAAAAGGAAACCAAATTTGCACCAGAATTTCGACCCAGCCGATGTTCTGTCTGAACCTGCTGTCCGCTGAACTCCAATGTGCACGTGTCGTGCGACCGCATGAATCGTCCAGAACATCCCTTTTGTCGTTTTCCACTTCTCCCGCTGCAACCTTGATCCTCCATCCATGGTTTGGCAATACGAATTCCCAACATTTTGCTCTCAGCATTTCAAATTTTGGAGTATGATGTGAGAGAGAAGTTTTCAACAACTGCAGAATTGATAGAATCTTGAGGAGTTTTAGAATTCTAGGTATGGAGCCGCTATTCTTTGTGCAACAAAATGTTTAGTGAAGCCGAGATTGGACGTGCAGAAACGCTGTTGAGATATCAAAGGGGACTTGTCTTTCCAGCAACTTGTAACGAGGACTTTGTGGCATGACCTGGATGGTTTGGTGTGAGATTAGATGTGAGGATAGTGATTTAAGGGCAAGAGGGCAGAGTGGGACAGCAATTCTGAGATGTACAGTGCAGTGAGTTTTAGCTGAAGAGTTGCATAATCCATTATGGTTTCATGAAGATTGTGATTCTCCGCTTGTCTATGTGGCAGAGAGAATGTGAAGGCTGATGATTACGTCGGGGAACATGGAGGGATGGGTCATTAAGACAAGCTGTAGACTTTAGCATATCTCATATTGATGCTGAGGTGAGATGAATTGCAGGTGGGGGAAGCGTCCAATTGCATCCAGGCGGCTAGACTGGTTGAGCACTTAAAAATCCATTCATAGGGGCCCAACTTGAGGGAACTTTCTCAGTGACATTTTTTCCCTCTCTAACAATCAGTTTGATTTCTCTTCCGTCGAGGATCATCAATTCCAAAAATACGCTTGCCTTATGTGAAACTACTTAATAGTTTTTTGGATTCATTTTCGGAAGCTATGTATGGGCAGAAGGTTAATGATAATTGCATCATATGCCATTTCCTGCTTAATTCCTGTCTTTCTGTTGTTCCAAGTTTTCACAGGAAAGTGGGAAGGGAGAAGGGGATGTAGCAACCCTTAAAAGCTTGGGAAATGACTTCTTAAAGTTTAGGATCCAGAGTCGTTTATTAACATATGGGTGTATGCTTTATGTGAGCTGTTATCTGTATTGGAGGAGAGCTGGATTCGCCCTTCTGTGAATGCGTTCCTTCGAATCGGGTAATTACGGGGATAGATCTCACAAGGGTAGCTGCTAGATTTTCCCATGGCTGAGAAAAAAATCTTAAAGAGAGAGAAAGAAGAGAGAGAAAGAAAGAGAGAAATAGGGGGCATCTTACAACTTATTTTTTTTTCTTTTTCGATTTCTTTAATTGTTAGTAGTTCTTTTTCGTTATTTCCTCCAAATTGTCTTTTTTTTAAAACCATTATTTCTCCAATTAGTGTGCATTTCGATAATTTTATGAATGAAAGCCCTAAAACATCCTTACTAATAGAAATGGAAATCTTAAGATTTGACATTAATAAGCTGGGTTTTTAGTTAAAAAATAATTGTTGTTAGTCGCATGTGACCGAAACACGTTAAATAATAACAGTTTTGTCAATGGTGAGCAGATTACTGAAATTCAGAACATGAATGAGAGCATGTGTACTTTTGATAAGCCTAAGCATATCGATTTTTTTTTTTTTTTTTTTTTTTTTTTTTTTTTAAAGAAGAAGAAAAAGGATGGCCTGACCAGTGACTTACCTGACCCGTAATTTTGATAAGACCAACTGGGTAGTTCTGGGTTTGGTGATATCAATTTCTGTGATCTCACAGTGACGTCACCATGGAGTTAATTTGTGATGTAAACAAAGATGAGGGTATTTCGGTGACTTTCAACATCCAGACATCATCATAATTATCAAGTTAAAAAGGATGAGGGTATTTCTTGGTAATTTTAGTTTTTGGATATCTTATGGAGCAGTTTTAGTAATTTTAGCTTTATGTTATTTTACAGCTGGCAAAAAGAGATTTTTAGGCTAAGCGGTCTGACCCGGTTCATTGATGACGCTCCCGACCCACGTGACCCGCGGATTTAAACGAGGTTGTAACCGTGTGTACATGTCTCAAACCTCAATCCGCTTTAACCCGAATTCCTAACCTGCTCAATTGACAGGCCTAGTTGTAATGGAACCCAACAATTTCCCCAAATTATGATACACAATTTAGGGGAATCCACGGTAATTCGAAGAGCAAGAAATAAAAGAGAGATTAGGTTAGAGAATTGGGGATGAGAAGAGATTTAGAGAGAGATTTAGCTGAGGAAGAGAGAGAAATTAGAGAACATCTGTAATTGTCGTTCATATCCTTCACATGCTAATCCTTCCCATTTTGTAACAAACCAACCGCCAACAACCAAAAAAACAGAAAGAACCGGATATATAAACCAGGTAACAGCTAAATCCGAACCGGAAAGGATAAACACGCCTAAAAACGACAACGTTCCATCCTCGGCTGAACGACGACGTATACGCTTATTGAAATTAGAACATAACAGACTTAAACGGTAACATTGTGAATTGAGCCCTTATTCGTGACATTCCCCCATCCTTCAAAAAAATCCTTGCTCAAGGATTGAAGTTTGGGAATTTGGCAGCTAGCACTGGCCAATCTTCCCACGCCCGCGTTCCTTCGGTAGAGCATTAGTCCATTGCACAAGTACTTGAGCAGCAAGCCGACCATCCCCTTCTTGATAAGGCGCCTGTCTAGCATTGCCGAGGGTACTAAAAGGTGCCATCCTCTCCTGTAGTGGGCAATGGAATGGCAGCAATGTCATTGTCCTCAATCTTTTTCTTTAGAAGTGATACATAAAATACTGGATGTATCTTGGCAGTAGCAAGCAAAGCAAGTTTGTAAGAAACTCTTTTTCCAATGTGACTGAGAACCTGATATGTGCCATAGTATTTAGGGCAAGTTTCATGTTCCTCTTCAAGGAGGATGTCTGGCTGTAGGGTTGCACAAACTTCCAGGATAGACCCAATCTCCAATTTGAAATTCCCTTTCACTCCTTTTCTTATCTGCAAAATGCTTATTTCTAGCTTGTGCTTCAGTAGGGCTTCTTAGCAGCTTGATTTGCTTATCTCTATATTGTAAGAACTGACTGATGTCATCAACTTTAGTGTACTGCTCATGTTGGAATAAGGATTGGGGAGGAGGGTAACCATATAGAGCCTCAAATGGAGATTTCTTGAGAGAAGTATGGATAGTTTATGTTTTACCAAAACTCAACAAGGGGTAACCATTGTGACCATTGCTTAGGATGGGCACTAGAAGTAGTCCTCAAGTAATGCTCTAGATACCCGCTCTGAGCCTTAGTTTGGTCATCTGTTTGTGGATGAAAAGGTAGAGCTTAGCTGAAGTGTGGTTCCTAAAACCTAAAAATAGGCCTTGTCATAATTGACTTATAAAAATCTTGTCTCTAATCAGAAGTAAAAGAATCTGGTAGGCCATGGAGCTTTGTATATGTGGTCAACAAATAACTTGGCCACTTGATAGGGCAGGTGAAAGGGTGTCTCAATGGATTAAAATGGCCATACTTTTGAATAGGGAGTGGTGGGAACTTACATTCTCTGTCTTGTGCTGCTGGGACACACTACAAGAGCTTATCCAGTTTTTAATATCAAATATCAGAGCTTCATGGGTGGCCAAAAGAAATACCGATGTGAGACCTCTTTACAAGTGCCTTGTATGCCAGAGTGACCACCCAACGAAAAAGAGTGAAGTTCTACAACTAATCTCTTTCTCATATCAGTAGTGCTTCCTACATAAATCTTACCCACCCCTGACCAAGCCTCCTTGATAAGTGTAATTGCAAAGTCTTGAGGACAGATCACTAATCCTTCCACTATCTTTTGTAACTCTTGATCATTCTCCGTATTTTCAAGAACCTGAGTGACCCAAACTGGTTGTACAATAGAGATTGCAGTGCATTGGACCTCCCTTTTATTCTCAAATTGTCTTGACAAAGCATCGGCTGCCTTATTTTCAACCCCTTTCTTATAGCTAATGGTGTAGTCAAATCCCAGCAATTTTGATACCCATTTTTGTTGAAACTTGAAGCCCACCAGTGACCCTTTGTTCCATTAAATGTTTCAAGCTTTCATCCGTCTTTATTTGAAATGTATGTCCACATAGGTGGTGCCTCCACTTCTCCACTTCTCCACTGATGATAACTGCCAGAAACTCCTTCTCATAGGTAGAGAGTCCTAGATGTCTAGGACATAAAGCTTTGCTCAAGAATGCTATAGGTCTGCCATCTTGCATCAGCACTGCCCCCCCAACCCACTGTAACATGCATTAGTTTCCACTATAAAGGTTTTTGAAAAATCAGGTAAGGCTAGGATTGGAGCAGAAGTCATTGCCTCCTTTAGTTTGGTGAATGCCCTATCAGCTCCCCATCCCACTTAAACCCATTCTTCTACAATAACCTGGTCAGTGACTTGCTAATAAGGCCGTAGTGCCTTGTGAACTTTCCGTAATAACCGGTCAAGCCAATGAATCCCCTCAATCCTTTCACATCCTTTGGGATGGGCCACTTAAGCATGCATTCAATCTTGCTAGAATCAGTACACTTCATTACTATGTCCTAAGTACTCCACTTGTTATTGCTCAAAGGAACACTACTCCTTTTAACAAAAAGTTTATGCTCTTTTAATTTTTCCAAAACAAATGTACCAGATGATCCTCCCAAGTAGGGCTATATATCAAAATATCATTAGAGCTTGAAATGTAGCAGATGCATTTGTTAACCCAAATGACATTACCTTGAACTCATAGTGGCGTGAAAGCAGTTTTGGAAATGTCTGCACTCTTAGCTCTAATCTGATGGTAGCCGGATCTAAGGTCAAGCTTGGTAAAGTACCTTGAGCCATGTAATTCATCCTAACAGTTCATCAATTATAGGGTTGGGAAACTTATCCTTGATTGTGAGGCTATTTAATTCTCTATAATCAATGCACATCCTCCATGCATCATCTTTCTTCTTGACAAGTAGCACTAGAGATGCAAATGGACTAAAGCTGTGCTGAATAATTCCACTATGTAGCATCTCACTCACCAAATTTTCAATTTCCGTCTTTTGAAAATGAGGACATGTATATAGGGCCTTTTATTTAATGGTAGACTATTTGGCTTTAGGGGAATTGCATGTTCCTATTGTCTAACAGGAGGTAATCCTTTATGCTCAACAAATACATCATCAAATTCTAATAGCAATCCTTCTAATGCAGGTTCATCTGCCTTACTTTCTTGCGCTACCGTCATAGAGTATAACTGCAAGAAAACCACACATGGATATCTCTGCGACTCTTTTCGGCTGACCTATGTAGACATAGCTTTAATGACAGCCTGATTATGAACTCCAGTTAAACACACTTCCTCTCCCTTCAGTTTAAACCTCAGTGTCATGTCCTTGAAATCAAAGTAACTGGACTAATGGTTTTAAGCCATTGGATACCTAAAATAACATCACACCCACCTAGATTCGTAATCTTCATGTCAGTTTGATAGTCTTTACCCTGCATGGATCATTTGAAATCTTTACAGCTGCCCTGACTTGAAACTTTACTTCCAGAGTCACCAATACTTCAGGAGTGTTTGCAACTACACACCCTAGCCTCTTTGCAGTTTCTATATCCAAAAAATCATGAGTGCTACCACTATCTATTAACACATGAAACTTCTTTCTTTTAACAAAGCCGGTCAACCTCGGAGTTTGCAAATTAGAACTACCAGTAAGAGCATGGAGGGAAATATTCATATCTACTTCCTTACCTTCATCAGGAGTAGCTTAAGACCTCCTCATTATCAGTTGAGTCATGCCATATTTCATAATCCTCCTCTTCCAAATTCAACATATATATCTGCCTATTTTTGCACTTGTGGCCAAATTTAAAGGTTCATCACAGCTGTAACATAACCCTTTTTCCCTCCTTGCTTGCATCTCAACTTGAGTCAAGTGTTTAATGGGATAAGGGGTCTTATTGATTGATTAACATAAGCAACACTAGCTGAGGATGATTTAGGTGAACTGGGAAGTTTACTTGTGGCAAGGGTATTTGGGGAGGAAAAGGATTTGTAGTTGGTGTTGTGGGGGAGAAACTAGTGGTTAACCCAGGGTGCTTAATCTTCCTTGTAGCAAAATCCATGTGTGATTCCTCACTACTAGCTATACTAATACCTTGAGAGAGTGTAGTAGGGAACTGTACATGCACTCTATACCTGAAGTCTTCTTCCAAGCCTGAAGTTGTTTACATAAAATCTTTCGGTGAGTGAGACTGGGATTCATTGCCTTCGTGATGAACCTGAGCTCTTCAAACTTCTCCAAGTAGTCTGCATGCAACAGTACCCTCTTGTAGCAACTTTTAGAACTCACCTTCAATGTTCTATGTACCTGAGAACCAAACCTTAAGGCTACCCTCTATGTAAACTCATCCCACTCCAGAAATTCCAGATCCTCCATATAATTTTGAAACTAAAACTCGGCACTACCCTCAAAGTGCATGGTAGCTAATTCAACCCTATCTTCCTTTGGAACAGATTGTAATTAAAGAACTTACATGATCAGAGAATTTAGGAAACTCCAATTTAAGATGCTTCTTATACTTTTCAGTGATACCTTTATCTTCATGTTTCGTCTCCATTCTTCTGCCTCCAATTCCCAGACCTGTCATGTCCTTGAGTGGATCTCCTTGTTTTTGATGAATCCCATGCCCTCTGCCTCCAACTTCAGGTGGGGTCCTAATATGGATTCTAAACCTGAACCACCACCATAAGAGGGATTTTGATCGTCCTTTGACCCTTCCTTGTCAGTAGTAGTACCATTCTTCTGCATATTCTGCAATAGCTTCCTTATGTCATCCATATCTAAACCCAAAGATATCAAAATACTTTCTATGTCGTCCTTAAGCTCTTGTTTATTAGCTTGAATAGTGTCCTCAAAGGATGTGACCCTCTCATCACATGCTCGTATTCCATTCTCCAAAATAACGAGTTTCAACCATTTCCTCAGATCGATAAAGCTCTAATACCAAATGTAATGGACTCAACAATTTCCTCAAATTACGATACACAATTTAGGGAATCACGGTAATTCGAACAAGAAATTAAGAGATTAGGGTTAGAGAATTGGGGAATGAGAAGAGATTTAGAGAGAGATTTAGGCTGAGGAAGAGAGATTAATTAGAGAATTTGTAATTGTTCATTCATATCCTTCACATGCTAATCCTTCCCCTTTTGTAACAAACCAACGACAACAACAAAAAACAGAAAGAATCGGATATATAAATCGGGTAACAACTAAACCGAACAGGAAAGGATAAACATGCCTAATTAAAAAACGACAACGTTCCATCCATGCCTGAACGATGACGTATACGCTTATTGACATTAGAATATAACAAAATTAACGGTAACATTGCGAATTGAGCCCTAATTCGTGCACTAGTCATCACGGCATTCTTCATTCACCTATGGCTTTTCCCTCGTTGGTTTATTTACAGAGTCTAAGTCCATCTCTATTTTGGCACTCAATTGTAGGAATTTTAAGTCTAATATTCTATACAGGCATCTGGAAAAGCCTTATTTGACGCCTCTGTTTCTTAAATATGCAATGTCATTCCCATTAAGTCAATACACACTAAGCATCCTTCCAGTTTAAAGTCAATAAAGATGTTTTTTTGGTACTATTATAGATATAGAGGGCAGGTTTACCGATAATACCGTCGAAGACGCGGCTTAGGGAAGGGGTCGATTGACCCCATGTTTTCTAATTTTTTACTAGTGTTAGTTTTGTAATTATACTTTAAATCTAAGGTCATTTTGTAAATTTTTGAATAATCAGGCCCTTTTCTTTTAAATAAAATTTCCACTATATTTTTAAAATGATCCCCTTCTCTTGGTAGATTTGGGCTTATTTGTAATTTTTAAAATTGACGATCGTTGTGCATCAAGCTTTTGTACTTTAGTCCCTTTTTCTTTGCTATGATAATGGACGAATTGACGAAGTCAATCAAGATAATGTACCATGTTGTATGTTTTTCGCCGATGATATTGTAATGAATGATGAGACTAAAGTGAACGAAATCACCTGCAAAGGAAAATAAAGATGGAGGAATGAAGAAAACGAAGGAGAGAAGAGCAGTTGAGAGAGAGAGAGACGGGATACCGATGGAAAACCCCAATCGATCTTTCCTTTGTGATAGATGAATATTAATAGGACTATACAACTATTAAACTAGGAAGATATTCCTTCCGCTAATTAAGCCTAATCTTCTCCCTATTTACAAGGAAACTAAATATAAGATGATAATAAAAAGTCTAACAAAATATGATATTATCTAGCTAAGGTGATCCGCGGAATAGGAGCACGTGAGTCTTTAGACTCACGGTTTTGTCTTTCACCCCCCCTCAAGCTAAGCGGAGAGGGTCGTAGCTGTAGCTTGTTAGATAACATGTGGAAGCGTGGTTTAGCTAGACTCTTGGTGAAGATGTCTGCTGGGCGATCAGAGGAAGCATGTGGTGAAGTCGAAGAAAACCTCGTTGATGCAATTCGCGAACAAAATGTAAATCTATCTCGATATGTCGGGTGCGAGCATGAAACAGGCCGGGTTATTCTTTGACACATGTGGTGACGAAATATTATCACATAATAGAAGCGGAGGAGGTAGTGTGTCCAAGTTCTCGAAATAG